>CM030863.1:4870403-5047903 GCA_018105865.1 Metaphire vulgaris | reverse complement strand
ATTACTTTGGAACTCTGTTACCTGATGTTGTGTCGGAAGCTGTCTCTGCGGAATCCTTTCTTAGGAACTTAAAAACACACATATTTAATATAGGATTTAACTGATAGAATTATGTCAAAGTGCTTTTGTCGTAGGCCTTAGCCTTGTTTACTGTGCTGGAGAAATTGTCTAGAAATAATAATAATAATCTGGCATTTGTGTGATTTTGTGGCCATGGAATTTGGAAGACCTGTGCTTCTCTTAGTCGGGTGTCATCTTGCTTTTAGGCTTGGTTTAAATCACTTTTGAGTTGTCAGACATGGTCCTGATTAGAGATTGAATGTTGCTCAAATGTTCTGGAGTTCTTTGTGTATGCCAATTCAAGGCTCATTGATTAATGATAATTGTGATTTCTTTGAGTTCCGATTTAGCTTTCAGATGGAACTGAACCATTGACTTGATTTGCTTTGTAGAAGTAGGAAAGGAGATGATGAAGACTCTGCTGTCTGATGGCAAAGGTCTGAAGCCAATCTGGGAACCTCATCTTTGTGTTCTCAACTTGAATTCAAGGAAACTATCACATTTCAGGACTGAAAAGGTATCCAATGCATTCAGATGCCTTGTGACAATGCTGTAATGTCTCCTGGTTCAATATGCACCAAAAGTTTGCACCAGTTAGATAAACATTATGCTGACACTAAGGCAGAAGTACCGTATAGTATATATTCGTGATAAAGTCGAGAAATTTAAGGCCAATTCACAGGTTATATATCCTGACCTCGACTTATACGCGAGGCACTAACTGTTGGGTAAAGTTTCCATACATAGGATGTCGTAAATAATTAATTTAGCTAACTCTTTGAGTAATTAATTATTTTCAACATATGCTACAGCATCTAAATAAAAGTTGACATCAGCAATTTTAAGATTGGTAATTTATAGGCGCCACATAAATATTAATTATTGGCGCTACATAAATATAAAAAAATTCAAGATTACAGGTAATTAAGATTTTTATATTGTCAAGAATGAGCGAATAGCAGGTTTAAAATTTTCTTAATCGTCAGGAATCAATCTGGGAATGTCAAAATTGTTCAGTTTCTCGATAGTTCAAAGCTAAAACGCAGTTTTTCAATCAAAACAATGGCGCCGCTGCCGCCACATGCCCACTTCGCATCTGCCATTGTTCAGACTCTCACTATCACCTCAAGAGGGTTCGCCGCGGTGACGTCACTTCGACTTATAGCCGGGTCAATGACTTTAGACACCTTCAAATCCCCAAAATCTAGGGGTCGACTTATACTCGGATCGACTTTATCTCGAGTATATACGGTAAAACTTTGCATATAACATTGCATAAATTCTGCAGTTAAACTCTATTATATTAAATTCTTAGTGATTCATATTGGTTTCACAAGCCTAATAAATATGCCAATTCTGTGGCAGTGATATCCTGCTCATCAATCTGTTGTTACTGGATTAGCAAGTGAAAAGCAACTGGTCTTGTATTGTTTCCTTTGTAAAACTGTGGTGTAGGAATCATCTCAGTTATTCAAAAATTTGAACCTAGAGATTGTAAAATAATTTTGCAGTCATTCAAATTTGGAGTGTTAAGGACTTACGGTAATTACTTCAGGACTGTTGGAGGTCATGTAGTTTTGTCTTCAAATTTTGGCAGAAGTAACTGCAGAATTTCTAGAAGAAACTGCCTGGCCATTTCAAATACATAAGCTACATAAGCACCATAGCAGAGAGAGAGAGAGACAGACAGACAGACAGAGATGGAGACAGAGGCAGACAGAAATGGGAGGGGGAAAGAGGGGAAAAAGAGAGGGAGGAAAAAGAGGGAGGGAAAATGAGAGAGGGGTGAGAGAGATGTGGTTCTTGAGAACTGCTTCACAGTTAAATTGTAAAGTTTTGTGTTGACAAGGGAGTGCAGCTCCTTAGCCCTGAAGACCAATGGTTCTGAGTGAAGATGTTCAACCAAAACTTTAGTTTCCTTGTCTTGGCATCATGAGGTGATTTTAGATAATTTTAGATAAATCGGAGAAATAACCTCTGCTCAACTGACAAACTAAATAACTCATCTGCAAATTATCTGCTATAGACTGAAACATTGTTGGATACGGTTGTCTAAACTCTAAAGCTATGTGATGCTGTTGTGTGTGCTGCTGTTTCAGGCAGCTCATGATGCCCGCCAAAATATGGCGGTCACTGTGGAACATATCGGCAGCACAAAAGAGGAGTTTGACAGAAGATACGGCTACAAGCAAGTTGACAAACATGACTTGCTCATTAATTCACCACTTGGTGAGCACCAAGATACTTTCTTTATAGGCAGTTTTCTATTAATTTGATATAGTGCTATCGTTTTTGTGCAATGCCAATGAGAGCCTTATCCAACAACAGTGTATTGTTGTTGGTTCAGTGGAGAATAATATTTGTGAGCCTGGATAAATAAACATGTATGAATGATAATATAAATTAATGCCATGAGTGAGGGAAAATATTATAAAACATAAAAAGTCTTCAAAAGCCAATAATTTTGATGCTCAGACATGCAAGTGAGGTTTTTCATTTCATTTGCATATCTGAAAACCCTAATTTGATAGCTTTTAAAGATCTTTATTCTTAAAAAGCTGTTGAAAATGACTTGCTTTTTAATTAAACTTTCTCATTTTTGGCCAACCAAGTTTTAAAAATAATCATTCAAGTTTGTAGTTTTTTTTTTATTAAAGGCAATTTTCATTCAAAATTTGTTGCAGTGCAAACAGTGGTGGGGGGAATCATGGTAAATTACCCCAAATGTGGTAAACAGAATTGGAGGGGGTAACAGGCATATTCTGATTTTTAATTTTAGATTCCCTTAAATGTATAATTGCTGATTAGAAACTCCTTGTGGGTTGCACATCTTGAATATTTAGCTGATATGTTTGAGTATGTAAATGCATTGAACAAAGAATTGCAAGGCATAATGTCAGAGATGTGAACAAAGACTCAACCCTCAAGGCCAGGTCCAGGACCAAGAACTCAACCCTCAAGGCCAGGACTAAGGAGACTCGACCTTCAAGGCCATGACAAGACCAAGGACTTGACTTTAAATTTAGCAAGAACTTGAAAACAGCATGTCTTGTCCTACTAGTTGAACTGTTTTTAATGCCACGATTTATAGGCAAGATTACTAGTGCATACTATAGAGCAGGGGTTGGCAAGCTACGGCCCCCAGACCACATGTGGCCCGCCACTGGATTCCACGTGGCCCACGAGATTGTTTAGAAATATACTTATGAGCGGCAGAAAGTGAGATCATTTGAAATTATCTTAGGGAAAGTTTGAAATTATTTTATAGAAATGTGGCACTTTATTTTAAAATTTTAGAAATGGTTATTAAATGTCTGATATTTGAGCAACAGATATTTTATATCATAATGCTACTCTGCTGTAGACTAAATGATACTAAGAGTTACCTATGATGATGATGTATGCCAGCATCTTAATTTTAAACATTTTGACTTTTTGCATGTGCAGCCTACCTAATGTAGTATTAGGTTTCATGCAGCCTTTTAAGGAAAAAGTTTGCCCACCTCTCCTATTGAGTTAGGCTAGAGTTGACTCGCAAAGAGTGAGACAGACTAAAAATTATTCTTTTGCATTGTTAGTCATTCAATATAGTCGGCCATTTGCTCATCAAGTATAGAGTTGCATTTTAGAAAAAAGTTTCCAGTTCATGGCATCAGTCATTTTAGCCCTATATGAGTGCGTTATGTTGCAGCCGTGAGAAAATATGCGTTCCACTGGAGCAGATGTTGCAGGCTGCAGAGTACTCTTTGAAAAAGTGGCTTAAGTGGAAGAACTGTTTTGATGAGGCAGCCATCTCAATCGTCAGTTTCACTTGCAAATACTGTTGGGGGTTCGCAGCAGCATAATGTTGCTAAACGAGACAGGATTGATTAGATTTTTGACTAAACTTTTAATCTCAATAAAGTTTCATCAACATAGAAACCTGAAAGAGAGAACGCCCACTGCTCTCAGAGCCACCTAGTGATTCAACAGCGATTCAACATAACATAAGTAAGGAAACCCACAAGAAGAGGATCTCACAACGATACTTAGCCAGTTGTCACTTTGGAGTCACTCAGCAGCCTCATAAGTTAAATTAATCGTCAAATTTCTTCATAGCAAAAATTTAAGATATTAGAATGCAACACAAATTGTCAGTAAAAGTAAGTAAGTGTCACCACAAGTAGTTAGACCTTGTAGTAGCCATGGGTGTCAATGACCTATTATATACTTTGGCGACCAGACCGCCGACTGAGCAATGTTCTTTCTAAGCCGTGTGTCTGCGCGCCGCCGCACATGACAAGAAAGCGCCGTGCAACTGCTATGCAGTGATTTTGAGTTTAAATTAACACTGATTTTGTTATTGTTTTGGGTGACATATGTGGAAAAAATTCAGGTGCTCAGGAATGAAAAGGTGCCGCTCAGGCACTATACTTTTCCACACACTCAAAACAATTAGAGGGAACATTGCGACTGAATGAAACAATGCTGTATGTTCAGATATGAACATTAAACTGGTATTCAATGGAAAGCATCATAACATGATTTGACTTTTAAAAACACAATTAGGCCATTGCTTTAATGCATGCAACTCTAAATACTACAAAACTGAAGCCTGCAAATTTTTATCTTGCCATGTCATGACAGACACATTAGTGATTTGTTTATAAAATACTTGCATTTCTTAAAGTGGACTTCATCTTTTCTATAACATAGATGGTTGAAATTGGCTTTATATCTAGTATTAGCACTTCAATGTGTTTTGGTCAAAGCAACCGCCTGATTTCAAGGACAAGCCAAGGACTCAACCTTCAAGGTCAGGACTAAGGACCAAGGACTTGTGATTTGTCCTAAGGAGTCCTTAAGGCAGGCCAGGACTAAGGCCAAGGAATATTATTTCGGCTAGAGATCAGATTTTCGGCATTTGGATTAAAGCTTCAGTATTGGAGAAAAAGCAGGACAAAACAAGACAGCTACCTTTTCAAAGTTGACTTTGCATGTGGAAGATGGCGAAGATATCACTTTTGATGATGTCAAGGATACTGTTTTAAGACATCTTACCAAACTCAAACAAGGCCATTGAGAGGGGACAGAGGAGATCAAATGCCCAGGGGCCCTGGGATCTGTAGGGGGCCTGAGCGGGTCTATAAAATGTTCAGCACAAGGAACACTATATAATTATAATCACAAGAAAGTTTGAAAAGCAAAAATGATCATCACCACTTAAACACTAGCTTTCCAGGACCCCTGACTGCTCTGTCCAGGGGCCCGGGATTTCTCTCAGTAGCCATTAAACTGGCAGAACGGTTCTCAGATTACTTTCAATATATTGATTGACATATTGTCAGTTGGATTGTAGATCTCTTTAAATGTGCAATTTCTGATATGCCAGAGCACACTCACCAGTTGGCAGAGGCCCTTCTAGAACTTGGATCCAGTAATGAAGCAGTATTGAATTTGAAAGCCAAACAGATCTGCTGTGTTTTTGGATGCCCACAGCTGCAAAGGCTTTAAAAATTGAGGAGGCAGTCAAAAAGTTGCTGCCTTTTGTAACAACTTACCTTTGTGAACAAAGATTGCCAACTTTAATGAACATAAAAAAAAAGCAGAGAAATTTATTGAGCCCCGAAGACAAACTCCAAATTGCTCTGACATCAAAATGCCTCAATTTTGATGTTATTGCATCGGAAACTAAACAACCTAATTCTCCAAATCATGACGCGAAGAGATTTCAAATAAATCCTTCTGTTTCAAAATGAGAATATTAATTTAGTTTATTGCATTTTATTATATTCTGCTTAACATCATATTAAAGTTTATATATTTATTATTGTGTAATTGTAAAACAACCCATTTGCATTTAAATAATATATGATTTTCTCCCTTTAAAATCTGTGGTATAATGTTAGTGAGGATAAACATATTGGGGGGGAGGGTAATGAGTAAAAAAGTTTCTTGACCCCTGAGTGCAAATAACAGTTATTGTGCACTTTGAATATAAATCAGTCTGAATACAAACAAATATGTGATGCTGTGGTAATTGATAGAAGCATATGAAAATATAAAAATAGATAGACTCATTTGGAATTTGACTGTGCTTATAGATTAATGTTTTATAATAGCTTATTTGAAACTGCATTATCAAATATTTATTCATTGACTGTTGGAATGGTTAACATTTCTGAGCGGACTTTCAGTTCCATGTCTTGTCAGCGTCATTAGTTTTAACCATGTAATTGATAGTTTTATTGGTTTCTTATGAGAACTATATGGCCTCTTGCGGTCAGCAATTTGATATAAGAAAATTGGATAATTAAAAGTATGGTTTACTCATTCTGCAGCTGACAATTTGATATCAGTTGCTGTTATTGACTTTGGTTGACCCTTACATTTAAAGTACTATTTCTATGTTTGGGACTGTTAGCTCTTATGCCATTGATATTTGATTTGCATGTGTTTTATATTGTTCTGTGTGATTGAGATCAGTTTCATTTGCTGCCGGGATCTTCAGCTGTTATTAAAATGAAAACTGTGTGATATGGTACCAGAGACAATTCAGACCATGTGTCTGAAGCCATTTGCCCACCTGGTCTGATTCTTCTGGCCTGATTGGGTTCTAATTTCAGTTTTAATTTTGTATGCCATCAGCTGTTGCATCAGGCATTATAAGAGAAGGTGATTGATCGATCAATTGATTTTTTGTTTTTTTATGGTTATGAAAATTTCATGTATAAAATGATTTCTTATTTACCTCTACAAATAATAAGTTTTAAAAAATTAGATGAGTTTAAAGGTGAAATTGTGTAATGTGGGGTTGACTTATATTCATCTGATTATATCATAAGTTTATGCTTCCATTATGCATTCAGCTATTGGACTGAGATCAAATGTGCAGATTTCAAGACCCTGGTTGACCCCAAAGTGGTCAGATAAATAGGGACTGAGAAAGGTGAATCGTTTGCATTTCTTTGAACAGAGAGGCATGCAGAATTGTAGATGATGAACTCTGCAACTGACTGCCACCATTAGACCATAATTAACTTTTGACTTCATCAAATATAAGTGTTGGGTGATTACTAATTGGAGGAGTCTTCTAGATCTATATAATGCAAGGCAACAAACTATCTAAGTAGTTATTAATTGAAACTTATTATATATACTCTGATGTCCTTTTTAAAGGTTGTAGGGGTAGGTAGCTACTCAACACATCTTGTCCCAGTTTCAATATACCGTAAAATCTCGAGTATAGTGTGCATTTTAAAACCCAGAATGTTACATAAAGTTAGGGGTGCATATTATATTCATATATTGCCAAAATTATGTTTTTTAATTTTCCTCAAAGACTTAATTTTACTGGCACTTTCCATAATGTTTAGCCTATAATTTAAATGTTTAAATGACAAAGCAGGTGGCATTAATGAGGGAAGGGGAGGGGACAATTTGTAAAGGAGGAGAGAGTGGACAATGGCATGGAACCACATTAATGATTTGATTGACAGCTTAGTCTGCTGTTGGTACAAAGTGTTTGCTGTCAGAAGGAGAGAATGATAGACAGAGAGAGGCAATTTGAAGGAAGAGGAGAGGAGAGGTGAGACTTAGAACCACAATGGGAGTGGTATTAACACTTTATTGTTGGCTACTAGCTCAGTTAAACAAAACCATTTGTCCCTGCAGCCCAACTATTCCTATAACTAATGACAGTCTAACAGTGGAATTGCTGTTTAATATAATACCGAGGTGCACATTCTCCCATTCTTTACAGTAAACACAAGGTCAGGAACTTCTAGCAGTAAATCTTTTGACATTTGCAAAATTCACAGTTATGTCAACAATAATTAGGCTTACCGGTGGTCAAAGGTGGAGTGTGGAGACATAGGGTGCCATTATATTCATAAATATCAATTTTACCTTTTGATCCGCACCCCAGGAAGCAGTGCGCATTATACTTTTGTTAGCGTTATACTCAAGATTTTACGGTAACTGTTATATTGCAATGGTAGCAACTGGGATGATTTTCGGTTAAGGGAGGCAACAATCTGTGCAAATTCAGTAGAATTCATTTGCTTTCACTCAGCAGTTGATCCTTAATAAGTTGTAACTGGAGATTGGGAAGGGGACAGGTTCCTGATTGAGATCCTCAATTGATAATTGCTGTTGGTTGCATGTTTGCCCTTGCCTGAACATGAGCTGAGATATACCCCCAATGGAGGCTGTCTCTGATAATACTCCGGGTAATCTACAAGAGGTGCTGGTTCACGTTCAGAGCACTCTACGAGACTATCTATCGGTGTTCTTATCAGATCCTCCAGTCGGGTCCGACTGATGGTGCCTCCTCCCCAAAAACAGCCAAACTGGGGAGCGTTCTGTTACTCGAGGAAACCGGCTCTCTGGAACGCGTTGCCAGACAGTGTCACCAACGCGACCAACTTGGAAACATTCGCTAAAAACTAAAAACGCTGTTCGGACACTCTTTTAATTTAATGTAAAGCACTCTTGACTCTAGCCCGCTAGTACAATAGCGCTATATAAATTAGCCTATAACTAACTAACCCCCCTTTCATTTTCTCACAATTCGAGCACTGGGCTGAAGCATGCACCCTATTTGGCACATTGTGTATTTGTAAATTGGCTTCAGTAAGGAAAGTGTAGGGTTTTTAGAATCTGTATTCATTAATTCTAATTTAATGGCCTTAATAAACTGAAGCAAAGAGATCACAAGGTTAGGCGTGGTGGCCTCCCAGTCAAAATTTTCAGTTGACCTGTTTTGCAATATCCTTTAAAGAAGTTGTTTACAATTGAATGTTGCTAAAATTGTTGACATTGAGTAAACTTACCAACAGAGTTCTCTTCTTCCTCCTCCTCCTCCTCCTCCAACTCCAAATTGCAGCTACCAAGTACACTGTGTTGCTTGGTTTGAGTCATTTCTTCCTTTAGGTCCAGAGTCCAGACCTGAGTTAAGAAGCATCACCAGTGCTAGGCTAAGTGATGGCGGATTTTGGTTATGGGATAGTTAATTATTTTCTTATTATTTGCTTAATTAGAATCAAATATACCTTAGTTAGACAGATTTATTTTGAGAGAAGCAGAAAATTCTATTGATTGGAATTGTACCTTGCAACTAATGAGTTGTCTAATCAATCGCATGGTAATTAATTTTAGTGCGGTTGCCACAGTGTCCTAATGTCCTAATTGTGAATCCCAGGTAGTAATTGTACATATTTTTGGTCTGCTCACCTGAAATTTAATTTTTTAAAGAAATTATATTGACTGAGTGAATTTTGACCAAATTATGTTAGTTTTGATTCCCAAAATTGAATTAGTAATCAACTATTGACGGATTTGACATGTGCTTCTAACAAGGGAGACATCTTGTTAAATGGTTCTAGGGCAATTCGGAGCGGACAATTCGGAGCAAAGTTTCACTGAGTTTAAATAAATGCTAATCTTGCCCCGACAGTTGGGTGATAACAATTGTCGGTGCCTTTGATTGCAGACTGTTTAGCTAGATTACGAAAACCGGAATGCAATCGAGTACTTAAGAGGATGTAGCCATAACATCAATTTATTGAATTAACTTCATTATTCATCAAACTTCTGAAACAGTTTTACAACTTTATACAACTTTCGGGGCGATATTGGTCCTTCTCCGAATTGTCCGTCTCAGAATTGCCCGGTCACCCGTTAAATTGCACTGTAGCTGTTGACTAGTAGACTGTCTGAGACAATAATTTAAGTTGGTCTTTAATTCCAGTTTTCCAAACCTTAAGACTATTTGAGAACACATTAAATACTACACTACTGTGCATTTTTTGATCGATTGAATTTGTCAACTTGGCTAATACTGCAGAAGAGGCAGCAGGTCAAAATAACTGAAGAGAAGTGTATAACATCACAAAATAAATATGAGGTCAGACAAAACAAAAAAGGTGCTCATAAAAGACAAGACAGAGGGGGAATACACTAATCACTATACAGTAGAGGAGCAACTCGACAGATGGGCAGAATATTTCAGCCAGCTTCTGAACAGAGATAAAGCAACATTCAAAGCAAGAATTGAAACAGCCAAAGGACAGCTAGATATCAACATTGAAAGACCCTCAGTTGGCGAAATAACTAGGCCAATATCAAACCTTAAGAATGGCATGGCGGCAGGCCCTGATAACATACAAGCAGAAGCCCTTATAGCAGACATCACCAACCTCATCTGAAATGCTATACCATCAATTGGGGAAAATTTGGCAACAAGAGAAGATCCAGTCAGAATGGAAAGAAGGATTTATTGTGACTCTGCTGTAAAAGGGCGACCTGAACCTATGCCAAATTACAGAGGCTGTCACCTTCCTAGATACAGCACTGAAGGTATTGAGCAGGGTGATTCTTGAAAGAGTTAGAGAGGAAGTTGACATACATGTCAGGGACAATCAAGCAGGATTCAGGGACACTCTATCAATTTAAGATGGTCTCCGAGGAGGAAGTTAAAAGAATGATTATGAGTTCTCCATCGAAATCGTCACAGCTGGATCCAGTCCCGACATTCATGATTAAGAAGGGATTGAAGTTCTTATTAGACCTATCACAGTGATCATAAATGCATCGCTTGCTGAGGAAACAGTTCCATACAATTTCAAAAGGGCGATCACCTTACCTAAACTCAAGAAGCAGAACTTAGATCCAAATGAACTAGAAAACTTCCAGCCCATATCTAACCTTTCATACCTTTCACAGATACTTGAAAAGACGGTTGCAGCTCAGCTTACACAGTATATAGAGGAACATCAGTACCTACCAGAAGAACAATCTTCATATCGACCCTATCATTCTACTGAAATGGCGATACTTAACATTCTTTCTGAAGTTTGTGATGCAGCGGATCAAGGTCAGGTAACTGCATTGGTACTTTTAGATCTATCTTCTGCATTCGATTGTGTTGACCATGACATTCTACTTAAAAGACTTCGGTGTCACTACAGAATCGGTGGCACTGCTTTATGTTGGATGACTTCCTATCTTTCAGATAGAGTGGTACAAGTGTTTTACGAAGGTGAACTGAAGGTGAACTAGCCAAGGCCGATGTTTCATTGGCATCCCACAGGGTTCCATACTTGGGCCTCTGTTTTTATCTTGTTTATTAGTAAGCTTCGGGAAGTCATTTGCAGATATCACCTTCGGTTCCACTTCTATGCTGATGATACTCAGCTTTATCACAGTTGTTGTCCTGCCGACTTGTCGGAGGTGCTACAGATACTTGCGGGCTGTATTCAGGAAATTGATTCCTGGCTGAGAAGCAGCCGGCTAAAGCTTAATCCGGGAAAAACAGAATTCATCATTCTCGGTAATCGTAAACAAACGGCCAAGGCAGACTCAGTAGCGCTTACCGGTAACCTTGGGAATAATGTTATCAAAAGATCCGAGCAAGTTAAAGATCTTGGAGTTATTCCTGACAAAAATCTTACGATGGCGAATCACATTAGTAAGATAGTGTCAGGATGTTTCTTCCAGCTTCGACAACTATGGGTAGTGATCGACTCTTTGTCGCAGGAATCAGTGCAAGTCTTGTTCTATGCATTCATAGCATCTCGCCTTGATTACTGTAATAGCCTACTCACATGTACGGCCAGAAATCAACTATATAGACTCCAACTCGTTCAGAATGCCGCGACACGACTCATCATGCGTACCTCAAGGCTGCAACACATCACCCCTGTGCTGCAACAACTCCACTGGTTGCCGGTACATAAGCGAATATCGTACAAGTTGCTTTCGCTAGTCGACAGATGTCTCAGAAAAGAAGCTCCGCAGTATCTTATTCGAGACTGTAAACTGTTGTCTGATACAGCTCTCACTCGAACGATGGTCACACTTTCCAATTCCACCAGGACATTATCCATGCCACGCACTCGTACCAGAATGGGAGAGCGTGCGTTCAGGGTCATTGGTCCATCACTCTGGAATCAGCTTTGCCTCCTCTCAGAGATGGAATTTTCAACCGTGACATTTTTCTCACTCGACTTTAAACATATATGTTTGGCGTGGCAACCGTGGCGCATTTGTAATAATTGCGCCTAGTAAATGAATTTTATGTATGTATGTATGTTCAGAAAATGCAGATTATGCTTGGATCAAATAGTTACCTTATGATTCTTTGTGGAACAGTCTATAGAATGGAACAACTCCCTATACTTCAACTTTGTTGACTTTGAAAAGGCCTTTGACAGTGTAGATAGAGAATCCTTATGGGAGTTAAGGAGACAAGTATTCCTGAAAAGATAATCCAAATGGTAAAGGCAAAATAACAACATGTCTGCTAGAGTTATTTTTTATCAAAGGACACCCAAGAGTTTTAAGATAGAAATGGGGGTCAGATAAGGCTGTCTTCTCTTTCTTTCTTTCCTTTTCCTTCAGGCCATAGACTGGATCACAAAGAAGGTAACAGAACAAATGGAAAGTGGTATTAAATGGGTGGAAGGCAAACAACTGGGTGATTAGGACTTTACAGATGACTTAGCACTGTTGACTCACAGCCTACAACAAATGCAGCGGAAAGCAACTCTTCTGAAAGAGATGGCAAAATAAATTAGTTTAGATATAAGCCAGAATAAATAAAGTAATTAGAGTCAATGGGAACAAAAACCAGAGAATAAAACTATCCACAGGTAAGATATAAGAAGTGAAAGAGTTCTCATACCTTGGCAATGTTATCTCAACATGAGAAGGAGCTGAAGAGGACATAAGAGCAAGAATTGACAAGGCTCAAACTGCCTTTTTGTTACTAAATAAAATCTGTGGAAAACTAAACAAGTGAACCTCAGTACTAAAGTAAGAAGTTTCAACTCATACGTAAAATCAGTTTTGCTCTATGGCTCTGAAAGTTGTAAATCGACTAAAAGTAACAGCATGAAATTACAAAGTTTTGTAAATAGATGTCTACACAAGATCATGGGCATCTGGTGGTTAAACAAAATTAGCAATGATGATCTTTCAAAGAAAACATTGCAAAAACTAATGTAACTTCTGATTAAGCAAAGAAAATGGAGGTGGATTGGACACACACTAAGGAAACCCCCAAACAACATCACAAGACAAATGCTTTCATGGACCCAACAAGGACAAAAAAGGAAGACCATAGAATGGGTGGAAATGAACAATAGACAGTGAGCTAAAGACTAATGAACTCAACTGGAATGATATAGTCCTATTAGCCAGGGTATCAAAACCTTGACCTGCGAGCCGAATTTGGTCCACGGACTGATTTTAGTTGGCCTGCAAAAATATATAAGTTTTTGATTTTTTTGCTGAATGTTCATGCATGAAATTGGTTTGATGTAGAATCTTTTTTTGGTTTGAAAAATTTGTTTGATGTCAAATCGTAGATCCTGTGTTTTGTTGGTGTGACAAATGGAAGAGCATAAATATTTTTTGGTTTTGAGTTTTGTTGGTCATGTTGACTGAACCAGTATATCGACACGCAACATCAACTGTGGGAGATTACTACCATCAGATATGCTGTCTAGCCGCCTAACAGACTTGGAGCAATTAGTAAAACTCTCCACGATACCAAACCTTTGGAATTGGAGGCACAATGGGTGCAGTCGCTGCACCCTCTGAAAAAGCTTAGTGTGTACGGTGCACCCCCAGAAGGAAAAGCTCTGGGTGCAGTTCAGCCCCTTGCGTCAGATACATAAGGAGTAGCAGCTAGCAAAGTACCAATTTACCAAATGGCCTGCAAAAAAATTTGTTGTGACCGGCCTGGAAACTTTTGTTCTGTCTGAAACCCTCTGGAAAAGCAAAGAAGAGTTTCTCTTAAATCTCAAGTTATGGATGTCAAAAGTTAGGGAATGAATTCTAATCTGTTGTCTCTGATTGTCACATTGTCTCAGAATCAACATTTAATAGTAAAACTGAAGTAAATGACTGTCACTGGTCAAAGAGGCATTAGAGTAAGAAGAAGGCAAAGATGAGAGAGATTAAGCCTATTACCGGTAAGATTAAGATAAGGATAGATGAGAGAGGCGGCAGATGTTTACTATTTTTTCTCTGAATAAACCAATGTCTTTGTTAGCTTCATTTGCTCAGTTCTGCTCTTCCCTAAAAACAGGGAGTTGTTGCAGAAGTGGTTAAATGATCACTATGGTGACAAAAGCATCAATCCAAGATGAATGACAAGTGTTTCTCACACTATCTTCACTTCACTCAATTGACACCAAACAGTCATGTTGAGTTCTTGTTTCATCAAAATCTCTGCTCAGGCCACACAATTTCAACAAGGAGTACTTCTAACAGGAACTTTCCTTACAAAGACACACAACCTGACTTCCTCATAGATACACTGACCTTGCCCGGAACTTTCCTATAGCTATTTCAAAAAGATTAAGCATAAGAATAAGCACTGCTGCTGTACTGCTTTCCGGACAATAAACATACTTTTACCAGTCTAGGCAATAAACATACTTTCCAGATTCATTGAGAAATCAATATTTAGGCATATGAGGACATTTGTAAAATTCCATTTGCAATGATGTTCATACTGTCAAAGGGATCTTATTTCCTTACATAAGGAGTCTCACATGAGTCTGTTTAAATTCTTTAAAAAATGACATTTCAATAGGATATATCCCCAGTTGAGTGTCAGATTTTCCTATTAAAAAGTACTACAGATTTTAGTTACTCATAGTTAAGTACCAGTTCTGTATTACTTATAGTAGTTCGTATATAGAAAAACAGCCATAATCATCACCACCACCACCACCACCACCATCATTGCTATCCAACTTTATCACTACTTGTGGAGCATAGACCACTGACAAGATTCTTCCATGCAGTTTGATCATTGTCAGCTAATAGCAGGGATGCCAAGACTTGTTTGGGCAGAGAGCCAAATGGCTAGTCTCTCATGTCCTCCCAGGCCAAATGCAAAAATGCTTGGCAATATTATCCTAAAATCTAAACTAGATTTCAATGTATGCTCCAGCAGGCTGGTCACTGCGAACCTAGTTTTGATAATTATTTTTAAATTTTAATGTAACTTTAGAATTGAATCTAATGTGTATCAGATACAAGTAACTGTCAAGTAAAAAGCTCCAGAAGTTTTTTGGATGAACCAGAGGGGTTATAAGCTGTTAAAATCTTAACTTACTGCATGTATATGTAGTGATGAGCCTTGAGTTTCTGTAGTTTTTAACTCGGCAAATGATGCATCATATTATTACTTGATTTAATGATAGGTCTGTGAATGGAAATGGAGCTGTATTGTTTTGTGGGAGATCTTGGAGAGGGCATTTGAGAAAGGGATAGTGAACGGGTGGAAGGGTCATTCATTTTGAGGGAAATGGGTTTGTGTTAGAGAGAGACTGAAGTTTGGCTTTACAGGTCTGTTAGGAGGAGATTCCTCCCACCTCAAAATCCCCCCTATTTTGGCACTGACACAAATTTTTGCATTGGACTTCCCTACCAGCAAAGTCAACCCCCCTCCCATGGCCTGGAGTCTGGATAAAACACTGGTCTTAGCTTTGGCTGAATGTAGGACTGAGGTGACGGCCCCAGTTTCTGCTTTGGCCAAAACTGTAAAGTGCAGATTTGGTCTGACTCTAGTTTGTGTTAGTTTGGGTGGGATGGTGAGTTTGTGTAAGTTGGTTGGGTGAATAAGGTGGTTGGCCTTAAATTATCTTTTATCAAAAATAGTCTTAAATGATGCACAGAATATGATCAGAATATAATTGATACAGCTCTGGACCTTACTCTTCAACAATGATTGTAGATAGATTTAAAAGCACAATACCAGATTTGGAATTATGGTATTTTCCATTTGGAGGCTAGTGGTGTGTTTTTTATTGCATTCATGTAATATAATACAGAAGGTATAATACAGAATCAGGTAAAGAATTAGTACTATGAATCAGAAAAAACCAAATCTTTGATACATTTTCATTCTGTAATGGTAAATGTTGTTACAGATGTTTTTGAATCTTTTGAGCGTCTATGGAATGAGTATCATAGGCCATCATTATACTCTAGTGCTTAATAGTAATCTGTCTGTCTGGGAATTTAACAGACCATTGCAGGTGGCTTACGTCGATCTGAAATCAGCCTTCGACTCTGTAGACCGTCAGGCACTTTGGATCTTCAGAGCTAAAAACCAAATAGTGCTATCTGCATTCTTCACTGCCTCAGGAGTCAGGGCTGTGTCCTGGCTCCAGCACTCTTTGCAGGGCTATGGACTGGATCCTGGAGCATGCTATTGACCAGACCGGATCACCCTTATATTTCTCATTCTGTAAACGTGGTAAAAACTAGGGCTACATGTGTCCTGGACAAAAACCAAGCTGCAGAATTTATCAACTCCTGGAAAATGTCGATATGTTTTTCTGATGAATCTTTTGAGCTGCATCTGCCACTCTTGGACTGCAACTCTATTCTGCTCCCTTGGACTCTGCTTGCGAGACTCTGAAAGGATTCCATATTTTTCTCCATCTGAAATTATCACGCGACGTATCATCTCTCTTCGTCAGGCCATCATTATACTCTAGTGCTCATCTGGAGAAGACCTCCTTCATTCCCCAGCAGATCGTAATCTGTCTGTCTCTCTTTCTGAATGAATCTGAATGAATCTCCGTTCTCTTTCTCTCTCCCTTTCTCTCTTCTGTCTCTCCTATAGACAATTCTTTAGTGAAAGTTTTTAAACTTCATAATCACCTTAACAACAAACTTTTGCTAATGAATTTATACAAATTTACCATTATAAGTCTATAAGACCTGCCTGTAAGGTCCTGCATCATGTTGAGAATCCCATTAAACATCCTATGAAACAATGACTTAGGGTCACCTCTGCTATTTTCTAACTGAGCTAAAGTTTCCAACTGTTCAGAAGAAGTTGTTTGCACTTGATGCTATCTTGCTATCCAGGGATATCATTCATTATTCTTGAACCTTCAGCAACCTTTGGCACTCTTTGTTTTCAGTAGTTGGTCCTAGACCCTGGAATTTATTGCAAATATCACTCACTTTGTCATCCATCAGATCCAATCTGAAAACAACATCTGCTTAATTTTACTACTGTAGATGGGTTCTACTGGACTGACCTTTTGGAAATGGCTTGTTTCAGAGTTCAGTTAATGATTGAATCCAAAGGCACTGGGACTTGCCTTCATACAGAATTGCATTGACTGATTGACTCTTGTTCAGCAAGGCTTAAAGTGCTGCAGATGATTTCAAGGAGAGCTGCATTGTTTGACAATTGCAATTCATATGCCAGGCATGCATCTCTGAAATGCCTCTTAATTGAAGGCTTTTCTCATTGATATTTGTCCTGATTGACTGACAGGAGTGATATCCACTGATTGAATGACTTCATGTACTTGAGACTGATGGTCAATAAATCATTGAGTGGCTTTGAGGTGTTGACTTCAATTTCTCTTCAATTCATCATCCTTTTGTTTTTGTTAATTAGCATTTTTAAGCAATGAGAGATGCAGAAAAGCAGTGATGATGACTTTATCAAAACCTATAGGGTTGGACTACTTTAACTCCAAGTTTTTATAGTTCTGGTAGGGAGTCAGATAGTTGTTATGTTATATGGTATATGTTTTTTTTACAAAACCAGTTATTATGTGTCATATAAGAAAGGCATTCCAAAGCCAGACAATTGCACATGTGTTAATTCTTTCAGCATTTAGATTGTATTTGTTAGAGAAATTTAAAATTAAGGAAGAATTCAAATCTCAAAACCATTTGCACAAATTTTCAGGCCAGTGTTTACATTATGTTGACAGAAGTTTCTTGAGATGGTCCCCTAGTCAGCGTCTCCTTTGTGCATTTGAGTGAGCTCTTGTGTTTGCTGTTGAATTTGTTGACAACTGACAATTGAATTGTATTCTGTCTGCTTTTTTGCAGCCGGTCTTGACGCTGCCATCGAAAAGAGTCGGACACTGGATTCAAGAAACAGCCATATTGGCGTCAGTGGCGGAGGAACAATGCCGGCAAGCTGTAGGCACTCTAATTGGCACTTCACTAAATTTATGTAAATGTTGATTGTATTGGTGATAGGTCCATAGGGTCACCTCTGCTCTCACTGAGCATGCTTTGTTAGGACAGTTGTCATCTGTTGACTATGGTTGTGTCATTATGGTTGTTGCTTTTGAGGATTGTAGGACATTCTCCTCCTGGACATAATCCCCCCTGGACATTATCCCCTCTTCCAGTACACCCTTTGAAATGACAATGCCGGACATAATCCCCCCTTTGTTTACTCTATGGACTTTGACTATAATCATTACCCACACCATAAACCAGACACGAAACACTAACCCTAAACAATACTGACGGCAGCCATGGTATCAGATAACTGATAAGTACCTTTTTAAAATTAAGGTCTATGAAATTGATTTACATTGTTCATTACTTCTTGCCGGGGGGGGATATGTCCAGGGGAGAATGTCCGTATACCCTTTTGAGTGTTTGCTCCTCCATTGTGATTTGCTCTATGTGGGTACCCAATTCCCCTTTTTTCAGACACAATTTGAATAGAATTTTCCACCCAAATGCTCTTTTAATTCTGCTCATGTCCTCGTATTTCGAACGTTTGATATGAATGATGTAGAAATGACTGTGTACTGTAAATGGTCTTTTATTTTACAGCTTTTAAACTTAAAACAGTTATAATTCTGTGTCTTATAGGGAATGACATTGTGTATCATTATATATTATATTAAGAGTACATCATGTCAGCTCATCTTTATAATTTATTTCATGCAAATAAAACCTGAAATGAAACTTGGCAAACAGATTAAATATTGTGAATACTCTTGTACCTACCTCTTCATGTTCTTGTACATGGGCCAGACATCAAGCAGAAGTCTTAACCCTTTCATTACTGTGGCAAAGACGTTGCTGAGTTCTGGGCTGCCATGCATTATTGATATACCGACCCTTTGGCTCAAAGGGTCAAGAAAAAAGGCTAGATTCAGGAACCCTTTAGACCGGAATGGTCTAGTAGTAAAAGGGTTTATCTCAATTCGTCTTTTATTGAGCATAACAGTAGCTGAATAGAAACTCATTACTGCACTTTGTATTTTTAGCACATGTAGCTGTATGTTATCACATGCAAATGTGCATGCATGTGATAAAAGTGTGTTCATGTTGCTTCAAATTTCAAATATTCTGTGTCTTGTGTAGTTTATGGGTGCTTTTCATCAATTTTATTAATGTTATTCTTACTATTGTATTTCTTTTAGAATGTGGCCCACTGTGAATTAGTGTCTAGCATTAATTTATAGTTAATTAATTGTCTGTTGCATCTCTCTGGATCAACCATGGCAGTAGATTATGGGTTGTGCTTTTTAGAGCACTCGATCGCATTTTGTACTCATTTATATTTTTTAACAAATAAATACACTGATGAGTAGCAAGTTTTTCTAGAAAACAATGTTACTATTTTTCCAGATAAATCACCTTTTTTGATAAGATTGTTTTTGTTTACAATACATCAATATTTTACTCAGATATTGCACTAAACTATTGTATATGGTTAATGAAATTCAGGGCATGTTGCTCTGTGATTCATTGCCTTCCAATAGGTTTTCTATTGTGGCTTTAGTCTCCACATTCATAGTCTGCTATGCAACTTGATGGTTTTTCTCTTAATGTTTTAGAATCAATACTTGTTATTGAATGTTTTGCATTATTTTGTTTCTTTGATGATTAATAAATAAATAGAGATTTGTATAGATTTTTAATAGGACAAATTAATAATCGATTGAGATGTGCTGGTCATGTGATTAAGCGTAACAACTCTCTTTGATAGTTTCGTTTTTCTTTTTTTTAATCGATAGTTTCATTTTCATCATTATATGGATAAGTGCATATCATAACTTATGACTTCTGTATTAGAGACACACATTTGAGCGACAGTAACGAATTTCACGATGTATCAGGCACACTGTAATGACGTTTCACTGTAGTTTTCTGAGTCGAGACAGTTATACAGAAGCTGATCTGGCTTAAACTCTGCAATCATTTTAGTGTTGATTATTAGATTAAAAATTATGACTTGTTAATTTTGTTGGCCCCTGTTGGCATAATTATTTCAGTTGAGAAGTCGTCTTCCCCGCCCGAAGGTCGCCGTGGTAGCACATCTTCACTGAACTCGCAGGAAGTGGTGAAGCAGGTCAGCAGCAGCCAGTCAAAGTTGGCCGTAAGTCAGACGAAACTGTGTTGCTGGTTGTAAACAGAATTTTTACATATCAGATAATGACAGATATTTGTGGTTTTAACCCTTTTGTTACTGTGGCAACCCTTCCCCTCCTACTGGCATATATTAAAGTGAAATTATGGCACAGAACCGTCTATCAGTATGTTTAAATACCATTGCTGCACATTTTGTATTGCCCAGCATTATTGACACACGTAGCCTTTGGCTCAAAGGGTCACGGAAAAAATGCTAGGTTTAGGGACCCTTCATGCCAAAGAGTGTAGAGCTAAACGGTTAACCTGCTGGAGTATTTAAATACCTGTCAAAGATATTTGGGTTTTTCATTGTCACCTGTTTGCACTTTGAGCTAAATGTCTTTGACCCACATGCATTGAGACAATAGGTAAGAATCCTCCATGCAGCTGATCAGTAATGGTCACTCTTTAGACCTGGAATTATCAGAAACGGTCTTAATTACTTGCATTTTCTTTGTATGGAACATTTACGATTGTAACTTTTCAGTAGCTTGACCACTTCCTGTGCTTGAATCAGTATGTCTGGATACAGTTATTTGCATGGGTCTTATCATCTTGCTTACTCTGCACAATAGTATGATTACTAGTCGTGAAATGCATGCATATATGCAATAAAATATAACTGCTTTTGGAAAAAGTTTTATGCAAAATTTATTGATTGTCTGTATTAACCTCTTTACTGGCGAGTACTATTTTAAAATTTGGTGCCATGACATCCATTTATTTTAGTATGGCAAGGCATTGTTTTAAAATATTTAAAATACTTCAGATTTTGAAACGTAGAAGTTATGGAAACATTTTTAAATTGATATATTGGTCGCATCTAGTATTTTGTTGCAATTTTCCGTCCTAAATTGCTGAATTTGACCCCAAGACCCAAATAAATCGACTCACTGAGGCTGTCCTAATGTCCGATCATCAGAACACGAAAACTCTGGTACAAACTCAAAAAGTTTAATTGTTTTGCTGTCAAAAACTCTCAAAATCACTTGAATTCACGTATATATTCAGGACAGTCGGGGGAAAGGGGTTAAGATGTTGAATTTTGTGTATAATGTTTACTTATAATTGGTTCTCTTTGCATTGATTTTGCCATTGTATTGTTATATTCTTTCTGTTTTAAGTAAAGAGTATTTTGCTTAGTCAGCTTAATATTTTTGCCAAATTGTTCATTATTTTTATTTGTTTTAGAGTTTCTTCTCTAAGAAGTTGAAACGGACAAAAAGTGCAACGAAGCTCGATCGAAAGAAAATTGGAAACGGAGCGAATGGAGATGCAGAAAAGTAAGCTTTAAGTTTTCAATGTTCTGCTGCATTAATCTTTTTTTAAACTATTCAATTAGGTTATTTTTGGCCTTAATATTGCATTGTCAGTGACTGCTGGACAGAGCGGTTAATTCTAAAATCCTGTTTGTTGGTCTTAGTAAAATGCTGTTTGGGCTGTCTTGTTATTTGATTATTTGAGGCTTTGTGTTGTGTGGCATTTTAGCTGTGATTGTGCATCTGGCTTTTTGCATCATTTTGTTTTTGAGAATTAGATGCTTACTGCCAGTAGCCTTTTAATAGCACTGTTTATTGTGTGAATGTTTGATGATCTCATATAGCATCAGATGGAGTTGATTGACTTTGATCAACAATCAGATCATTAAATTATTAATGTAGCCATTTAAAATAGGATTAGTCGATGACCTTTCTGGTGTAAAAGATTACATTAGTAGCCGCAGCAGTGATGATTATAATCCAAATAATTCAATGATGCATCTGAATAGCATATGACCATTGTTAAGATCACAAATGGACATTCTAAATATGCATCCAGAACAGTTGGTTTATGATATTTTGCATTACTATGGATTTCTTTCTTGAACATAATAATGTCTTCTTATCCAAACTTCTTCATGCACAGGTTTTATTCATTGCTCCTATCTATGTTCTATATAATTTGTTCTATATAATTGTCCAACTGTTTGTCTTCTACCTGTAATGAAAATTGGATCCAATCATCAGTATTTGTGCCCACTTTGTCCTGGCTACTATTTCTATTATTAGTCTGTTTCTTCTGGCTACTATTTCTATGTCCTCTGTAATGTCTTCTTATTCATGTTCTTTCCTCCAGCCATTTGTTTCTTGTTTTCAATCTTTTATCATGATTAATTAAATTATATGTACCTATTATTTACTGAGCTGTATTTATCCCAGTTGCAAATGTTTGAAGACTAGTTTTACAAGATTATGTGGAGGTTTTCTCTATGATCTTTCACTGGCAGTGGTTTCAGTTTTTTTTTAGTAGACATGTGTACAGTATTTAAATTACACTATACATGTATATCCACAAACTCATGGTCATGTAGTATAACCAATAAATAAGCATTACTTTTGTGAGGAAATGTGTTTCTTCTTTACCTATACAATCTGAAATCGGATTGTCTTAAAATAATTTCTATGAGTGGGAAAGGTATAAAATAAAATTCTCCAGAAGTATAGAAATTTGGGCTTGGTAGAAGTTCTTCTCTAGAGTCCAACACTGGAATGTGCAAAGGGGCTGTCCATTAATTATGTCAACAACTTAGGGGGAGGGGGCTTGAAAAAGTTTGACAGTTGTTGACAGGGGGAGTGGGGTCAAGAGAAGTTAACTTTGACAATTTCACTTTTTACAAATAATCAAAAAATATGAAATTTCATGGAATATTACTTATTACAATGGAGAAAAGCATGGCAAAAAGGTCATCGCCACCACATTTTGACACTTGATGAGCAAAACAGGGAAAAAATGGTCATCACCGCAAAAAAAATTACCTTGTTATTGGGACCTGTCATTGATCTGGAGGGGAGGGGGGTCAAAAGTTTTTGACGTAATTATAGAGGGGTAACTGAAAGTTGACAGTTGTTGACAAGGGGTAAAAGGTAAAGGTAGTCCCATACTCGATTTTCGAGCGTTGGGGCCAGTGCTGATCTCCAGTTACTAGGCAAGCAGCAACACAGGTGGCTTGCGCCATTAATCTAGAGTAGGTTGCCATTACTTTCTCTAGACCCACGTTTTACCCTTCGCAGCTTAACGCTGCTACCAATTTATGGACGCCTAAGCGATGAACGGCTTGGTTGGCCACCGGCACCATGGCTAGAATCTGGGATGGTCACCCATCCAAGTACTAACCGCGCTCGACGTTGCTTAACTTTGTTGTTCTGATGGGAACCAATCGCACAGCGCCAAGTAGGCCAGTTGCTGTTGACAAGGGGGAGGGATCAAAAATTCCCAAAAAAATGTTGACATAATTAATGGACAGCCCAAAAGAGAATAAAACAATGTGCTCCTGACTGACTGCTTACTAAGACAGTGCTCTAACACTGATCCTTCATATTGAGGCAATTACAAATATAGTTTGCATAAAAATGTCTTCTAAAAATTTTGATATATTGTGTTACAGTGAAAAGGTTGGCTTAATTTGAAATGCTTAGAATAACTAGAAGAAAAGCACCAGTATAATGTAAGCCTCTAAAAAACCCACAGATTGGAATAGGAAAGGCATCTGGTCCTCTTAAATTTTGATTTGAATGATTGACTAGCCTAGTTTCTATTAGGAAAATTTTCTTAAAGTTTAAGGAACCAATTCTCCTTCATGCCTGAAGTGACAAAGTAGCTAAATAGAGTTAAATTTATATCAGATAAAGATATATCAGATATAGATAAATATTAGATATATACTAATAGATATAGCTATATCAGATAAAAATATAGCTAAATAGAGTTACCGGTAAATCTGTATACAGTACTTGAGTGAAGTATATGGGTCAAACAGTCAAACTCTTTTTAGGCCAACTTAATTGTGTGCCTCCAAAAGCATAGGGTCTGGGCTGCCTCATGCAGGTTCATTGAAGCTTGGCAAGTTTTTTTAGCTTTAATGGTGAATCTTAATTTAAATGTTGGTTTATCCAGTTATTACCAAAACAGGATTTTGAACAGAATTCATCTCCATTCTTTGTTTCATTTTGATCAAGTCTGGCAGCATGTGCCTTAATGTCCTTGTTTACATCATCAGCTCTGATTCAATCTGTTGTCAACTGCCAAGTAACAAGATGACCCTAATCATTGGAATCTCAGTGGCTCAGTTGGTAGAACGTTGGCAATGGCTGCCACCAGCCTCAGTTCAGTTCCCGGCACTCACTTGTCGTGCAATGCAGAGGGGAGGTTAATATGGTCTGCTTAGCACTTTAGGCTGCTGAACACTTCATTATATCAAGGCACTATGTATGTATATAAGACGTACATTCTACTTTTTACATTTACTTCTACTTTACAGCTTATGCGTCTCTTGACAAGCATGGTATTTATTGAAACAAGTGAATGGTTTAAATAATTGGATCATGTCGTTTTGTGTCTGAGTAAAATGTTTTTGTTAGGCCACAATTAAAAAATATTACCGGTAATTTTACACCAGACAGTTAGAAAATTGTCAGTGTTTCCCTGTACATTTGGTTATGTGAGCCGGGTTCTGACACAATGGCTGGGCACTGTGTGCAGCTGTAATAATTGCCATGTTGCAAAGGCTCATTTCTTTGGAAGCTTTTTAGCACAGTGTTGTCAACTGCCTTGACCTGACCATCAATATTATGAAATTACAGGCTGAATAAGTAGGCACCCTACAAGTGATTTCAGTATTGTTAGGAAACACTTTGTTCCAGATCCACAATAAATTCTGTGTTATAGATACAGCAGTTAAATGGAAATTCCAGACAGATTTTGATCCATTCTACAACTCTCATCCACCACCCACCACCCACGATGATGCATTGTGCAACTTAAAACTTTTATGTATATATTGCCCAAACTGTTATTTAACTATCAACTTACGGGTAGCTAGAAACTTATATAAACTTAGCTATATAGATATCAACTTAGCTATATAGATATCAACTTAGCTAGAAACTAAGACTTATAATTGTGGGGTTAGGTGTCAAATTTAAATTGCCATTGACAAGCCCAGTGTCTCATATATGCACAATTTCATTGTCCTATCTGATCAAGAGATGTCAATCTAAATTCTGCATTGGTTCAAAACAGATCATTGTAATCTTGAACTCTTATATGTGCCTAGTGGAGAACATAAGTGAAAATGCAGTATTAAATGAACTAAAGGAAACAACTGGCAATCTTTCTTAGTAAATACTATTGTGTTTCTTCTGTCTGATGAGCGTGAATGTAATTACTTATCTGCATCTCTGATCCATTTGTGGTGTTAATCTTCTTGCTGTCAGCACTTTTTTATCTGTATAAAATCCTCTATTTCAGCCTCTTCAGCATTTGTATGGCTGACTGTAACATTGCTTGTTCTATTGAAAATCATTTTTTCTGATGTTTTTACTTCTAGTTATTACATGTAATCTGGTATTGAGGGTGTTTCAAGATTTTAAAGATGTTTGATCAGTTTTATAAATGACCAAAGCATTTGCTCTGGCTGCTGAACTTAAAAGTCACTGAGTCACTGCTGGCAAAAATCTTCATGTAAATGGACTCTCTACTGCAGTGATGGACACAACATTTTTATCCGAGGGCCGCAAAAGTGTCTGTGATGAAAGCCGAGGGCCGCACACATTTTTTGTCATTTAGAATTAAATTTTTAAGTAGTTTCCAAACGACTTTAGCATAGCATATTAATACCGTACAGTGTAAGTAATTATTAATAAGCCAAAACTGTCAAGTCAAAGAAAATTTAATAAAATTATTAAAAGCATTATTTCTAGTTAACGATCAAGTGCCAAAGAGTGAATCCAATTTGAATGCTGAATTTTCCATTAAGGTGTTGTCAAACATTTCATATGTTTTAGAGGGCCGCACATTAATGTAGTATCTCCCAATGTCGGGGGCCGCACAAAAGGGCTTCGAGGGCCGCATGTGGCCCGTGGGCTGAACTTTGCCCATCCCTGCTCTGCTGAGTGTCAGTCATCACTTTGCAGGGGGGAGGGCTGCCCTAGCCATTTGCTGATTGTACTGCAGTTATTTCACATCAAGTAAATCAAATTAAATTGTGACTTATGTCTTGTGAAATCTTGTTCTGTGCTGTGGTCAAATTGATGTCATTTAATACTGTATGATTGAATGCTAAAGGCAGTTGTTGTGGTGATGATGATGATGATGAAGATGATGATGATGAAGAAGACGATGATGATGGTGGTGATGACGACGACGGTGGTGGTGGTGATGACGACGACGGTGGTGGTGGTGATGATGATGGTGGTGGTGGTGACGACGACGGTGGTGGTGACGACGACGACGGTGGTGGTGACGACGACGACGGTGGTGGTGATGATAATGATGATGATGATGACTGCTGTAATGTTGACAGTGCTAGTAATAGCAATGTAGTTGCTGATAAATCAGTGACATTGTCTCTGCCAGAATCAGCAAACATTAATGCAAGCAGGAACATCGGTTCAAGAAGCAATTGTTTGCAATGAAGATTGTCAGCATTAAAAATATGTTTGATCTTAGCATCTGTTATGAGCATATGCACAGTTGACAGTATTAATAGCCTAGTGACCGTTTCAGTGCCAGTGGCATTTAACCATTGTGTCAGTGTCATGTATTGCTATAGTGATTTATTCATTGTTGCCAGTCCTTTGTCACTCTTTGACTGTGAGATTGCAACTATTGGGTGAGTTGAGTTTTTGAACTGTGTTTTTCAAAGATCCAGACAAATCATTTGTTCTAAATTTTTGAAATGAAATGTGTTTTCATTTTATCTTTGCATGTAATTAGACTTTACTTCTAATTTTGAACTGGTACCATCAATATTCAGCATCTACCGAATGAAAAAGTGAAATGTGTTTTCTTATGTTTGTTTGTCTGTTGCTGTCTATTGTGGCTTTCTTTTTCATTATCTAAATAAAAGTTCACATCAGCGCTTTTAAGATTGGTAATTTATAGGCGCCACATAAATATTAATTAAATATAAAAAAATGTTACTTTACTTTTATATTGTCAAGAATGAGCGAATAGCAGGTTTAAAAATTTTCTCAATCTGGGAATTTTGACACTGGTACTGTAGTCAATATTCAGCATCTAGGTTGGTAAGAAATCCTGATTATGGATTGTTTTTCTCTTATATTATATTAGAATCTCTGTCATGGGATGCTCAACCATTGGTTGAGTGGAGCATTGTAGTGAAGTGAATGGGTGAGGATTGGCACCCAACTGTGGGTTAGACAATGTGGGGAAGGCAATGGGGAACCACCCCACTACACAAACCATGAGACTACTAGTCACCACATGGAAGCACAGACCACAGAAACTGAATGAGTGCAAAACATGAAATTATAAAGGAGGATCCAGAAGAAATGCAAATGAACCTCATCCAAATGACCAGGACAGCAAGAGACAGGCAGAAATGGAAGGAACTTATTCAGACCCATAGTCCAACCCAATAGGGACAGATGGAAGGAAAGAAATAAGAAGAAAAAAAAGATTAGAACACCTTTAACAGATTACAATGATCCTCTATTAACCCAGGCCATTTTATTTGGATGTTATTATTTATTAGCAGCTTTGTTTCAACTCCCACTGACTGGTTGGCATGGATACTTTCTCATGGTCCCACCAGAAATCCATGGTAACAGGATATTACTGTATAGAGGTTGTGTAACTATAGTAGAACCTTCAGTCTTGGTAAGCTGATCTTTCTCTGTAGATATCAGATTACTGATATGCCTCAATGTGCAACACAATTACTCTGTGGCTTTGATAACATTCCTAATTATAATCTATAGTAAAGGATACTGTAAGAGTGCTACCCATATTGAACAGATTACTAGATTATATTCTGATTCACTTCTTTTCAGGTTATAACTGAAATTGAAACCATTAGTTGTAATTGCACTTCCACGATCTTGATCCAATTAGTTAGATATTCAGTGACAGACGTTACCAAGGGGTGCATTCAATGCTTCAATTTATAAGTTCTTTTGGCAAAAGGTGTGAGACCACCAAACCCTGGGACTGTAGTGAGCTATTTGAAGACTAAGAGGAATGGTCAGATCCTATTTAATTTGGTTCTAGGACGATTGACCACAGGACAATTGACCATAGGACGATTGACCACTGGACGTTTGACCACAGCTCACGTTTAGTGGTCAATCGTCCTCTGGTCAAACGTCCGCCGACGATAAGTAGCAAACGTTAAGTAAGCCAAAACCACATTTAATAAACCATTGCAATGTAAAAACACATTAATGAAAGCAACGTAGTCAGGCAGCAAATAAGCGATAGATAAAGTAAAGCAATGCTAGGCAAATGTAGACTTATACAGTATGTGAAACACATATCTAGTAAAACAACACATAGCTCATGTAAAAAGATGCCCAGTGGTCAAAGGTCCGCTGTGGTCAATCGTCCAGGGGTCAAACGTCCTATGGTCAATTGTCCTGTGGTCAATCGTCCTAGAACCGCTGTGGTCATTCTTCCAGTGGTCAAACGTCTGCCTTGGTCAATCATCCAGTGGTCAAACATCCTATGGTCAATCGTTCTATGGTCAATCGTCCTGTGGTCAATCGTCCATGTTCCATTTAATTCCACATGCAATGAATTTCTTGTGTGATGTCATATCTGCACGAATACCAGTGTTCAAGAATTCACTGAGTCCGGTTTTAAAATTCTGTAAAATTCAGCAGTACAGGAACTTTGGTTGGATTACTTTTGGGATGAAACAACTTGTTTGGCAACACAGTTACATCACTGTTAGACAGAAATGTCATAGTAAGTATGGAATTTATGAATAAGATAAAAAGTTTGCATACCAAAATACAGTATATCACTAAACCAAAAGAAAATTGTATTTTTGTTTCATGCACCGACTTTTAACAGAGTTTGTGCATTTATTACTTCATCATGGAGCCAAACATTAGATCTGTAATTTCAGATCTGCTGGTTTTCAAGATCAAAGAAGATCGGTGAATCCAGATTTTGATCTGGATTCAGCTCAGTGTCCTGTGTATTTCTACTGCCTAGCTTAGTATTCAATGGCATTGTTGCTCATTTGCAGAGGTCGTGGTGCATTTCTTGTTTTCATGTCTCAGTATGTTTTGATTAAAAATACACACCTCTCTGCCTTAGAAATAGAAGCAGCGGTTGGCTCTTGTCCAAATGGATTTCGATTGTAACTCAAGTGAGATGCAGCTTCAGAAATTTATTTACGAATTTACGGAAATTAAATTATGGATTATTGTGTGAAGAACTTGATTAACAAGATTGGCCAAATTAGATTAAAGCTATTTTATGCTTACCACAATGTTAAATGGTTAATGGACCAAGTTCAGTTAGTGTCAAAGTCAAATTTTACATGTTAGAAATATACTGTAGCCAAATTTTAGTGTTTGCCTTCATCATTTGCCCATGTAGGAGCATTCATAGGCTAGTATTGCTTAGATGTCTCATTGGTTGCTCTGTTTGGTCGTGTTTGGTTAATGTGAAATCTTTGCAAACTGTTATTTATGGGTTGAGACTCTGATAAGGAGTGGGATGTGTACATTGTGTAGGTTCATGCAAATGATTGGGTGTAGGTCTTATGTCGACTTGTGAACTTAGGATTTTTTGTTTGTTTGTTGACACGGAGAATTCATTGCTTCCTTGTTCTGTAGAGCTGTTTTTCTAGTCCAGACATTGTAAACATTTCTATCACATTGGAACTGCAAGTTTTATTATTTTGTCTTGAACCATAATTTAAATTTACTTGATAATGGACGAGTTTAGTGTGGAAATGACTTTGAAATTGCATTAATTGAGCACAACCCCTATTTGATGGCATTTTGTAAACAAATAAAATTATTTTGCATCAGCAGAAATTTATTCCTGCTTGCTGTTTGAAGATCCCAAACACTTTGGCATTAATATCCGAACAGTTGCTGTAGTTGCTCACCAGAACTGAGAAAGATGATACAGGATAAGACTTTTGGTTGAGTAACTACTTTAATGTCCTATAAGTCTAAAATATTATATTTTGCAGTCAATATTTGAGGAGGAAATATCAGAAGGTGGGAGAGAGGCTTCAGAATCACCTTTATGGATATGATTTCAAGTTTCAGAGCATTTGAATGAGTAATCCCATAGTCTGTCCCATTTGGCTTTGTCAAACACTGGCTAAGGATGGATCCTAGTAACTATGTGAACTATTTGAAAGAATTATACAAAGATCTCTCTCTCTCTCTCTCTCTCTCTCTCTCTCTCTCTCTCTTTCTCTGTACAAGTTGGAGAGTGTTTGGATCTGATAGAATTGAGGGCTTAGGTGTTCCTTGGTAAGTGGGTTTGTATTGTATCCATGAGTCAGTGAGAGGGTAGAGTAGGCTGATGCAGGGTTGAGGGCTTTGCCTGAGAAAGAATTTCAGTTTCCATGGTTATCCCTGAATGTGTGAACCAGTGGGTCTTAGGTGATTTAGTTACCTAAATGAATGACCTTGTGTTTATCTTCTTGTATTCATATTTAGTGTACTATGAGATTTATTGGCATGTTTGTTTATTATGCATTTCTTCAATTTCAGAAATTATGATGCTCTGAGTCATTCTATGATTTGAGATAAATAATTTTTGAACTTTTGTGCACAATTTCTTAAATATTTTTGCCCGTTATTCTTCTATTTCTGAACGTCTCTTTTCATAATCCACTTATTTGCACTTTGCTTGTAATTCTATTTGCATCTTTTAGAGATGTTGTTATTCACTGTTGTGTTCTCAACCGAAATAAGCATGCTTAAAATATGCCTGTGCTGCTGTTGACTTGTATGATTTGCCTAGGATACATGCAGCTGCCGTGCCCACATGAGCCTGTTCACCAGGGCCAACTAGGACAGAGCTTTGTAACCTTTTATGCAGATCCTCTATCCAGAATCTGAACCACCAAACAGTCATCTTAAATCATTCTGTTGATTAGCTAGTTGCCAAATTTTTATTTTAGTGCTGCTGTAAGTGTTGGATGGTTACAGTAACAGCAGAGATATCCAGATAAGAGTTGGAGAAGCAGGCTTCATGTTCAGTGTCTCAATGACATATGCAATAGCAAGAAACTCGGTCAAACCATCAAAACAAGAATATGCAAAATTGTTGGTCATATCCATTCACTATAAGTGCCAAAACAGGGTCCATAAAGAAAGCATAAAAGGACATTCAGCCTGGCAGAGGAAAATCCCGTCCAGATAAAGTGTAAAATCAAGAAGAAGTCAGACATTAAACAGGACTTGAAAGTTTTGAAACAACAATTGGAGAAAACAGTTAGCATGATTTGGACAAAGGACAGATCACTATGCAATCACTAAGATGGATTACGGGATATAGAAAAAGAGAGAAAAACCAAGATTTAAGTGTATCCTAATGATCCCAATGACCTAGAAAATATCACCCTGTCTTGGAAAGAAAGGTCGACTCAGCCTTACTTGCTACAGGGCGGTTATAACATCAAATTGAGGAGCAGCGTTCACTGCGAAGTAAAGCGCGGGCCTAGTCATTTGGCTGGCAACCTACTCTAGGTTAATGGCGTATGCCACCTGCGTTGCTGTAAGCCTAGGAGACCGGAGATCAGCACCCGCCCCAAAGCTCAAATTCGCGCATGGGAAAACTTTACTCTTTTTTGAAAAGATGTGGAGAAATAAGGTATAGGAGAATGGCTAGGATGAGATGTCCAGTGAGCCAATGGCATTTAGAAAGCAACAGAAGAACAGGACTGAGGACTGTGTTCATTTGAAATATCTCAGGTCTTCAGAGCAAATGAAACAGGTTGTCTTCCCTTCCACTTCAGTTTAATGTTATTAGAAACCCAGCTGATACAGCATTTAACTCTTCAACTGTCGAATACTTTGTATCTATATGCAATGCAACCGAGTATACTCAGTTCTGGTGGTTTAAGGGTTAAGTTTTTAAATGAAAGTATTTCTGAGATCATGAGGCTATTTCAGTGGCAGTTCCACGTGGGGGATGAGTGGGGATGCATCCCCCCACCGGACTTACTTTATTCATTTTGCTGGTGAAACCTATTTTTGGGTAAACGTCTAGTAAAACTACGGGAAAAACTGCAGATGACCTTTTTTGCTTGTCAGTCCATTTTTGGGTAAAAGTGTAGTAAAATTAGGGATAAAATTCCCTTTAGCCAGCCTTTTTTGGCAAAGTTTTTTGAGTTTTTCATTCTATTTTCATCCCTCCCACCAACTTCCTATGAATTCATTTCAACCCCCCCCCCTACCTCCCCCCATCAAGAAATCTTGGAACCACCACTGGCTATTTGAGCATTTTTGGGCTCTTTGCCAATCCAGTGACTGGCCTTATTGTCAAGGCAAAGATTGGAATGTGAGATTTTCTTGCTGTTGAAAAGAGTTGCCACTGATTTGCACTCATTTGATGAAGACTATTTTTGTTTTTCAGAAGTTGACATTGTGTATCCTATAGAGAAACTAGCATTTTTTTGTCATGTCCTCAGCCTTTGGTAGCATTCACCAGATCTACTTCAGACATTCCAGTCCACTCTGTTATATATTATCAAGCCAGCTTATTTTGAGGCTTCCATGCTGTCTTATTCCATATAACAGACCTTTTGTGCTGCAATCTCATCATATGCAGAAGTAGTAAAATATGTGAGACTTGATTTATGATGTAGCGGCTGATTTTCTGTTCCTGCTAGTTTAAAAACTTGCTCTTTGGTCGTTCTTGCTTGTTAGCTATTAACATTTTCCATAGTAGGAAGTTTCAGAATTACTGCTGATAGTCATGTAGGTTAATTGTTGCAAAACAGACACACACATTTGATTATAAGTAAGGAGGAGAGAAAAGCTGAATAAAACTCATTGATGATAAAACTCCTTTTTGTTCCCAACTGTAGGTCCATTTTATTTTTTAAAAAGCCAGAGATAGTGAATGTGAATCGTTTAAAAATTGTTTCTGGAGAATATTTTAGTAAATTACAAAGATTGAATGTGAAATGCTCATGTTCCAGACGACATAGAATGATGCTTCTGTGGAAGAATCCATTTTCAGAACTGCCATCCATCTGTAATATCAACCTGTAATTGACACTGTAATATTCACCTGTAATTGACACTCATGTAAAGCCAAAGCCTGGCTCACTGGAAAACTTGTCTGTTTTATAATCTCTTGAAATTATGTATATATGTCATATATAGTATTAACCTGACCAGAGCGTCAGAGCTTAACTTCCTAATGTAAATGAGCTTTTGTTCAGTTCGAAACCTCAGTTCAGTTCAAACTGCTAACTGAATTTCTTCTCTTGTTTTTAAAATGTGTTTTCTTGGTTAACAATTTCTTGCTGTCACAGAAGATTCTTGATCATAAATCATTACGATTTGCATTAGCCATAGTTGTTTCTATTTGTAATCTTTTTACGATTTTTGCAATTTTATTTCCCTGCAGTCTTTAATGTTTCGCTTGATTCTTAAATTTGGTTATTTGAGTTGATTTTGAATCAGACCGTCTGCTAGTCTCTGTTTCCTATCGTAGACTTTGTGTTTCTGTTTAACACTCTGTGTTTATTATTTAATAGTTAATTTGATGTTTTAGTTTCTGCATGCGCATGTTAATTAATAGCTGTCTAAAGTAGCTGTTTATTGCACGCAGTGACAATAAACTTCCATCACCGTTCGTGCGCAGCTTGAGCCTTGGCCGTATTTCACGTAGGTGGTTGGCCCGGCCTCAGATTGGCCGCAAAGGCTCTGAACCGAAGCTCAGAGACCATTATACTTCCAGGTGAGTCCGTGAAAGCGGTCAGCCGTGCATTGGGTAGTGTTTGATGTTGTAATCATTATTAGTCTTTGCCTTGCTTTCTTCTGTCACTATCTTTGTGCATGTTATTATGTCTTAGGCAAATTGCTTTTAAATTTTGGTTTTCATTACATAGAATATAAACAAATTAAATTTGGCATTTTTGGTTGATGTTGTAAATCCAAAGTTCTTTACTGTGCTAGCTTATGCAGCGATTTTTACAATTTGAAGTGCAATCTAAAATTTGAACATTGGCACTTTGATGATTTAATTTGACAAAATCAGATTCAGTGAGAGATTTTGAATGTGGTGAGTATGGATCTGAGGTCTTGATTTGAATTAAAATTGTCCCAATTTTGGAATATCAGTAGTACTATTGACTGATGTGCCCGTTGACATTTGAGAGGTGATAGCGTAGAAGAGACGCCACAGGCAAAGACAATGATAGTGGGATTGACCGAACGGCAGTGTATTTTAGTGTGGGAATCTAGGGTAACAGATGAGTGTTAGCATTGCAGGATTATTTCAAAAGAGCAAATATAATTGAGATTTATGCGGCAGAGCCTCTTAATAATGAATGCCATAGGACCAAACAAAATATTCATTATAGCCTATGTTCATAGTAAAGACCATGTATACTAAAAAAAACAATACACAGCCATTTCATTATTACTGTATGTATACTTAAACAAATCTGTACGTTTACATATACACTGGTGTCTATTTTTGTTAAGGTAATTTGAACACTTCAAGAGAACCTATGCTATGCATAGATTTTAAATGTGTAAACCATCCATTGTTGCATTGATAGATAACATGATTGAACTTTAATATAAGCAGAACTTTTTCCTCTTATCTACTGTCCATTAACCATTTTGAGATGTACTAAACAGAATGAACAGCAAGCACAGCTTCCGTGTCACCGTACATTGCAGCACACATTTGCTGAAAACTACAATTGAAACTCAATTCAAATGCTGATTTTGAATTTGTTGTTGTAATGGCAGAAGTAACGTTATAATTGCTTGAGGATAAACTCATGCAGAGTTGATGAACCTGAATTTTAGGGCATAGTTGATCCCATGTCCTGAAGTGATTGAACTTTTTTTGTTGTTCACTGATGCAACCAAAGGGTCATCACTTTTAAGGGAGGCCTTGGCTCTAATTGCAGGAATGCCGTCATGTATAGAGATCAAATAAATCAAGAGACAATCTTCTACAATTGATGAAATGAAACAACTTGGCAGTCCAATTTCTTGCTTGAACTGTTTCTTCATTTTTACATGAGTTGGACTCAAGATTTCACAAGGACTAAAAGGCTTCTCTAGATTCTCATTTTTCATGGTTTCCAGCTTCATATGTTTTGAGGATGTAGACTTTTGTAAAGGAGTTCTGTCTTTGGCTTCAGGTATTAAGTAAGATGGAATGTTCTCAAAATCCAAGGGTACTGCATGGGCTCCAAGACATCGATTTCCTAGTTTTGTCTTCTTGTGTGTTTGGCTTGTTGTTGAAGTCTAGTCACGTTCTTGTCTTAACTTTTTGTGTACAAAATCATTCAATCGCATCAAAAGTTATTTTCTGCCCTTTGCCACTATAGCCTTTGCGATCACTCTAGCTACTATGGGAACTGACTGCTGCACACTTGTAGGCACATAGTCATAGTTTATTATGTAATATAATGTAGCATTTGTATAGCACCTCTTATATTTCTACTCAGAGACGCTCCCAGTTTATGGGTCGCAAGATAAGAAGTGAGACCTGAATGAATGAAGTGAAGGAATTCCTGAGTCCAGTCACCGTGAATGCTCGACACTGAGTAAAAACTTTGATCTTGGACCGTGATCATCCTTATGACCAATGGAGCAGAGCCGGTTATGTGCAGTAGAAGAGGGTGGTTAGAAAATGACCTACCACATGCCTGATTAAATAGTTCAATTGAATAATTGTCAAATTGATTTAACATGAACGACAAAGTCATATGCATAACCCACTGAACAGTGGAGTACCTTCAAAGCAACTGAATAAAAATTAGTCCATGAATAAAACTAGTGAAATATGAACAGAATTGACTAAATAATGTCAAAAGCAGCCAACTGACCTTCAGATTAGCAGAATAATTAACACAAAAGCTTCATGAACAGGGCTTCAGAGTGATTTACACAATTTCAAACCACTCCTCTATGAACATAATAACAACAATATATAATTATGTGCTTCTATAACACCATTTCTAATACCCAAGGGTATCAATCAATGTTACTCGAATCCATCAGCATTCCAGAGATCAGTTAGAGGGAAACAGCAATGGAGGAAATGCTATTTGGAAGAGATGTGTTTCAAGCATAGATCTGAAAATACTCAGTTTATTGGAAGATCTGACAACCAGAGGGAGAGAGTTCCAGATTTTTGGTCCAGAAATAGAAAAAGCTCTCTTACCAATTTCAGTGTTGGTTCTAGGTGCATTTAGCAATGAATCGGCATACATCGTTGAATAACAATGTTTTGGGTGGTTTATCATAAATATTGAGGTTGGCCAAACTGCAAAATTTTACAAACCAGAAGACCAGTTTTGATTATACGGTAATTCTCTGTTCTACCGGCAGCCAGTGTAACTTTTGAAGAACAGGTTTAATATGATCATTCTGAATCCCTTGAAGCTTTTGTATATTAGATTTGGTCATACCATTGTAAAGTGAATTGCAATAATCAAGTCTACTGCTGACAAGGGCATTGACAAGAGGAATCAGGTCACTAAACTGCACTGTTTTCAACTTGAAATCTAAATATGCGAAAATTACTCGTTTGCCAAACAATGAAACTAGTGCAATGAAGCATCTGCTTCAGCTGCACACTGTTTCCAGCTAAACAAATATTCAGAAGCTGAGTCAGTGGTATGTGTGGTTAAGCTTAGCATCCAGGATGCTAATAATAACAACAATGGCCATGATTAGAACTGCCAATCAAACCTAATGCTACTGCTCCTACAGGTTCATTAAATCACCATTTAGATATTGTAATGCATTGTAAAGAAGTCCTGACTTACAGGCAATTAATTGGATTTAAACAGTTGAATACATTCCCAAATACCAACAGCATCTATCATCTCTTTCACTTCATATTCATTTATTCACAGCAGTATTACTGCTGCCTTAGACAGGTATGGTCACGGCCACACTACTTCTCTTGATCTGGTGGATGCATTTGACACAGTTGACCGCACTCTTACACAATCTAGGGCATTGATTTGGCATCACCGGTGTAGCATTAAAATGGTTTAAGTCCTACCTCCAATAGCATGCTCAGTCAGTGTCTGTACAATCTCTCTGACCCTGCAAAGCTTGGTTATGATGTGCTTCTGGGTTCTGTTCTGGGTCCACTCCTTTTTACTTTGTATTGTGCATAGTACCTCTTAGCTCCATGATTGGTTCAGCACACAATTGGATACCACCTTTATACCAATGATACTCGGAGCATCAATTTTGATCAAACTTCAACTTCAGATTGCCTCCAATCATTGTCTTGCATTCTTGTATTGGTGCATACTTCTCAAGAGTCCACAAGAAATTTTGGCATTATCTAGTCTCAAATCTATCATTTGAAAAGCACATCAATGCTGTATCTGGCCTGTGGCCAGATTTGGACTCATTTGAAAACCACATCAACGTTAGTATCTGGCTTTTGAAATGACACTGATTTGGACAGTGAACTTTGAAGTAAAAAAAAAACTATGGAATGCGTAGAAAGTTCATTTCTGAGCATGACTACCAAATTTACCGGTAATAGCTGTATCACTGTGCAGACTGCAGTTGCAGCATTTAATAGATGCGATGGTGTTAAAACTCAATGGACAAAATTGTTCCTGGACCCAAGCATGGCTGCCGTCAGTCCTTACTTTAAGAGGACTATGGCTTTAGGAGAGGTGTTATAAAACTTTATTAAAATTGTATTATAGTGAACAGTACAGACACTATAGTAAAAGTCTCTAAACAAGCTTACTAAATAGCAATAGAATGTCACTAGATGTACTTGGTACTACTGGAAGCATTAGTTGCTCTGTGCAGGACATAGTGCAGTTCTATATTCTCTCCATCTAATTTATATGGAAATAAACATCGGGACCATTGCTGATTGGATGATGTCCTAATGAATGTAGTTATAAAGGGGCTTTACTGTATTTTGAATTGAATGCCAAATCAGCTGAGCTTGATAAAAGGATTATATATGTAGCTAACATGCATGTCTTCTTATTTAATGTTGGTTTCGCTGATCTAGACTGCTGAGAAATATTGCTTATGGCCATATACCGGTACATGTGATTCAAGTGAAATATCCTGTAGTGGTTCCCTGAAAATATTAAAATTTACCTGTGCAGAGTTTTTAATTACTGGCTTTGTTAATCTGTATAATTATTCTAGCTGTTGGGTGCATGTTATGGGTGGTCTGAGGAATTTCTTGTGATCTGAGATGATTGCTGAAACTCTTATAGCGCCTTTCCTGATTTACTGACATTGGAACTTTGCCATAAGACAATTTCCCAATTTTCAAAAGATAGTTTCATCTTGCATTCATAAGAGTGTATTTAAAATCCTCTCTGTTATTGTCTGTCTCTGGAGCTTCACACACAGCAAGTGGATCAGCCGTGGTTCATGAAACCTCTCAGTAGAATCCACCCATACATGATTTGAATTGGCATAAATACATTGGCACAGATTGTTAATTCATTAAATAATAATTTTCAACTGCAGGACAGCTAATTTGAGACTTTCAGCCCTTGGAAATGCCAGACAGCATCACGTTACACTGCAAAATACTGGTTCATTATTGTTAATTTTACCCGTACATCAGCATTTATACAATGCAGAGTAATACAGATGACAAGTGCGTTCAATTGAAGAGGAGTATTCAGAGAAGAAAAGCGGCCATTGCTAAGAGATTATAGTGTAAGCTTACTCTGTGTACTAGAATATGCCCTTTCTACAGTAGAATTTTTGAATAGCCACACAGGCATGAGAGTTCTACCCTGTTTCCGGAATACATGGAATGACTGCCATTCCAGTCAAGTTTGGCAACGGATTATTCTCTCACAGAAGCCCTACTTTCACCTTCTGATCTTGTCCTGCGGAGATATCTTCTTCTGCACTTCACTGACTTATCACTTCTGTAAACGTTTATTTTTATAGAGGATAGCTTTCTAAAGGATTCACCACTGTATTCATCAACACAGCGAACTCCTTCATGCCATCCGAGCGAATTTTTGACATCAACACGTTCGTTCTTCATTGACATACCAACGTTGTCAGCAGTGCCTTTGACTGTGGCCTTTGCTATTTTATGGCGCTATAGAAGTTGTCTCGAATATAAGAATATGGATACAGAGATAATGCAAAGCTTCTTCAAGTGGACTGATTTTTCTAGCTTTTCTTTCATTGTCCTTGAATTTAATTGGCATTTTAGCAGTTTTCCATTTCTGCAAGTGATCTTGCTCACCACTTTTTTGCCCTGAACTGAGGAGAAAAAGACATCATCTCTACATGTACATAAAAATCAATAAAAACTGTTTTTTCCGTTTTCGATGATGCAACTTGCATCTTTCACTCTGCCAGTTAATAGGTGTGTCTGAGATGACACATTTGCAACCCTGCCACGAAAGGTTATCAGATAGGCTTCTAAGAACATGAGAGTTCACAGATATTGATTTGTTTTTACATCTTCATTTATTGTTAAATTTAAAACCACAATGCTCAGCACTTGACAGCAGTTTTACACAAGTTTCCAAAAACATTTTATTCTACTGAGGTGTTCTACTTACTGCCTACATGGTTTGTATATATTGTATATTACTGATGTTGGTAGTACCTGTGAATAGCACACTTTTGATGACAGTAATGCCATATTTTGCAAGAAAGAATGTCATACTGAAAATTTCAGTTGAAGGAATGAGTTGCTTCTTGTACATGTGATCAGAAATTGTAAGCTTTGCTTGCAAAGCATTTACTGAAAGGTGGATTGTGACTGAAGCAGCTAGACAAAGCAAGAAACTGCTGTTGTAAATTATTCTGAGCTGCATATGAATGTTGCCCATTGGTGTATTGTCTGTGCATTGGAGTTTGAGCCATGATACAACTATAGACAGGTATTCACTTGAGTAAATTGTCTGCTATAATGTGATCCAGTTGATTTGCTGTCTGACCTTTGATTTGCTGAAATGTAGTTTTTAAAATAATGATCGAGTTCTTTGAATTTGAAAAGAGACTTATGAAACTGATATGTTTATCAGGCCTGATATGAAGATGCTTGTAATGTGATTTTAGCTTGAGAATGCTTTTACTTAACTCTACTAATAATGGAATAAATCACTAACTTCTTGAATATTAACTTAGAACAAATCTCCCCTGTTGAAAAGCTGCACCAGATGAAACTTGACAAAAAGCCATTGTGCATGTGCTCAGGTGTATTGTGATAGGGTGGAGAACCTTGTCCATTAACTCATTTACCAGAACAGTGTTAGTTGCAGGTATTGTTTACATTGTTAAGGAAGTTTTGGTAATTTACCTTTATTGTTTTTGTAATTTAATTTGTCTAAGAAACTCTGATGTTGATTCAGTGAGAAGATTCGCAATCAGAAGATGGGCAAGTCTTATTCGCACGAGTCTCTTCTGACCTCTGAGTCGAGCCTTCACTGCATCAACCTGTCAAACGAGGGAGTTGAAGTGCGACCTCTGCACTGCAGCATCCTTGGGCTGGACTACTGCTTCGTGGTGATTGCAGGTGGCTCTGGTGGCTGCAAATACTACGGCTGCACGTCCATCGAGGAAAGAAACGCCTGGATCAGACAGTGAGAAGCTTTGCATACAGATGCTATTGCTGCACTTTCTCTTGACAACAATCTAACCTTGAGAGATTGCAAACAGTTTTTTTCTCATAATTTATACCTTTGAGACTTATCTTGAGATTGAAATATCTACTGTTTGAAGCTTTCAAAGGCTGAGTGCCTAAGAATAAGCTGCTTTACAAAGCGCTATACAAATCAACGAGATTTTACTTTTTTACTTTCCATCAGAAGTGATTGAGTGTATGCTGTTCTTGAGTTCATATAGAGATCTCTAATGAAGAACATGTTTAATTGTATCCTTTAAGTAAATGGCAAGGTCTTGTGAATGCTGTGGTTTGTGTGTGGATTAATAATTTTAAGTTAAATTTTCCATTATTTTGTCAGTGGTTAAACCTCCAAGTTGTTGATGCTAAACTGCATTTGATTTCAGCTTACGTCATGTAATTCAGCCATCTCTCAAACATTCATATAGGAAAGAAAACTCACTTGAAATAACAATTGCAGAAGCAAAGAATCTACCGATTAAAAGAAAGTGAGTTTTGTCAGTAGATTAAAATTTTTATGATAAAGATGTTGACGCCAGATCAATTTTAAAAGAAAAAATATTAGGAAAAGTTTGCATTGAGAGTAAAGAGCACTGTTATGACTTACTTTCCTTGTTCAATTTCTCTCTTAATCGACCGGTTTTACACTGTTATAATTATTTACATGGACATGTAAACTAAAGACATAGCAAAACTAAAGACGCATTTATTCAATATCTCGTTTCCACATTCCTTGTAAAGCACTCTTGACTTTGGCCCTTGCTACATGTATGTTACGGCGCTATATAAATTGTCATGAACAATACAGATAGGGTTAGGGTTAGATCTGAGTTTGTCTTTTGGTTTAATCTCTCTGATTGATGACTTGCATGTTGTATTTTTTTGCCTGAAGGTATTTCTGTGAGGTCTGCATTGATAGGACGGTCTATGCTAGAACAACCTCAAAACCAATGCAGGACATGCTGTTTTGGGGCGAGCATTTTGAGTTCTTGTGAGTTGATGCTTTCAAATGAGATTCAGCTGAGTTAATGCAGTGCATCTGTGCATCTCTTTAAAATGCCAATCAGCTAAAGAAACGTTGAATCTAGAACAGATTTTGTCTTTGCATGATAAAATATAAGGCATTTTGAATCAACATTTGATGTAGCGATTGGTTGATACCAGACTCTTTGCTGTTTTTTGTCTGTCGTTTGTATTTAAAAGGTGTCTTTCTGTACGATAGAGGTTTAATGCATACCAAATGGAATGTTGTAGAAATCTTCCATCAGTTGAAATGGTCACTTTGAATCTCTACAGAGAAACTGAGAAGAAGAAAAAGAAAGATAAACACATGCTACTTGGTAACACAATGCTTGGCAGTTTTGTATCATAAATGCATTTATTTTCTTTCTGACACTTTACATTTTCAAATTGAAACTTGTAATAGAATTATCTCACATTGCATGGGAAATTAGTATAGTTGATAATGATAATAATAATAATAATAATAATAATAATAATAATAATAATAATAATAATAATAATAATAATAATAATAATAATAATAATAATAATAATAATAATAATAATAAATTATCTATTATCTAGAAGTCTTTATGATGGTTGCTGTTAATGCAATGGAGTTGAGACAGAAAATCATTGAAGTTGGTGAGAACAAAAAATTAAGATTGAGCTGTGAATTTTTAAACATTTTGGTCATTTGCTCATAAATTACTCAAAGATATTTGAGATTTAAACAGAATTCTGTATTTAGGATAGAGTACAGAGAATAATCATCAATTCAATCTAATCAGTGACTGTACAGAATCACTTCAGATCTCAGGGGTTGCTGCATCCCAGTCCAGAAATTCACAGCTGACAAGATCTTGGGTTTGAGGACCTCAGAAATTAAGTTTCAAACACAGACACACACACACACATAATAGTTTGGAGAAGTCTTACTAGTTTTCAAAAGTAAATTTTGGAATTTTAGTGTAGTTGTATTTATTTTCTTATTCATTTGCAGCCTATGTTAATATTTCGACATCAGAGATCAACAGTCGCCAGATGTGTGAACGTTGGTTTTCAGCGAGTTCGGCTGTTGTTGGAAAATTGGGAAAAGAAAATCGGTCTGAGTGCGCTTCCATTCGCCTGAAGGCCAGATACCAGTCTATCAGCATTTTGCCAATCTCTCTATATCAACCGTTGATCAATGTATGATGAAATGTTTCTCTCAAATTTGTTTTAATTCAAGATAGGCAAACATTTTGAGTTGAGCCAACACTTTGCGTGTAACTTGTAAGTGATATGTTACATGAAAATAGTAATAGATTACCAGAATCACATCCACCACAAACACTGGCCTTGACTAGTAGTGGTAACAGGTACCTGGTGCCCACCTGTTGGCCGAATAGGGTATGGGTAAAATAGTTGGTAAAATAGGGTATGGGTACCCATGGAAACTTGACCATCATGTCACACTCCCCCTCTGGTTGCTGCATCTAAGGGTAGAATCATTAGTTGCAGCAACCGTGGGGGGAAGTGTGATGCCTTTATGTGACCCTCTCCTCCAGTCCCTGATACAATCATTAGTTGTAGCCACCGAAGGGGGAGTGTGGTTATTTAGTTGGATGTGGAGACACAACGGTGATTGTGCCAATTTGGGTACCCATCCAAAAATTGGTCAGGTACCCAGGCCGCTTTTTAAAATAAAATTGACAGCACTGGTCAGTGGTCATAACAAATGTAATAACAGAAATTTCAAGCATCTGGTGAAGTTTTAGTACTCGTCACCGCAGGTCATCAGTTTTTTGTAAATAGCGATTTTGTGTTAAACCTTCAGCTGATGTCGAGTAATTCTCTGTGCTTGTCAAAGCATACGACCGCTTTTCTCTTGCAAACATCGTCGCAAAGTATTCACCGAAAATCAGCCATTTCGAGTCGGGTTTTTCTTGTGCATATTTAACGTTGTCCGATTTCTGTTTAGTACCTTCAAAGCGAGTATCGTCTGGTCGTTGACACTCTTGAGCCCGTAGTCAGTGTTAAAGCAAAGGAGGAGATCGCTGCATCCATGGTGACGTCATCGCACTGCCTCAACTGCGTCACCACCTTCATCTGTGATATCGTTATGACGGAATTCAATCGTTCTGGTGATGATCAGTTTTACTTTATGACATAAATTCCTTTTGTGCTTGTGACGGATCAGTTTTAATAGCTGTGCACTCGACAACGTATGTACTTTTGCAATTAATCTTTGGGTTTTGTATTTTTATTTTTCTTTGATTTGTGATCTGATACTAATAAACTGGTTGGTTGGATCGATTGATTCCTGTGCTCACACGCGTGTGTGAGAAAGATACCTTTTAAGAATTCTTTGCTTTTTTTCATTTTCTTTGACAGATAATGTTACTTTGGCGTTGCGAGGCAACAGCATTGCCACAAAGGCTGTTGAGGCCTACATGAGGCTGGTTGGAAGTAAGGTAGGCACTGCTTTTGTGCAAATACACTTCTATGGATGATTACAATCAATCTTAGCACAGTTCATCTGTTTTCATTCACCACTAGCATTGCTCAGAAAGTAATAGAGACCATTCGGTATTGATTACCTATAATTGTAGGCCATTGACAGATCTTTATGTTGCCACATTAATAAGATTTAACTATGTTCCCATTTGAAGCAGAAATCGCAATTAAAATATTTGTTTTGTGGCGACCATTTATTAGTATTCATTATTTTCAGTAGAGCTGTGTTCATGCATTGGTGACTCTTTAAAGGTATATACCGGGTAATTGTAGATTTTATTGGTGAAATGACTGACTTTTTTCTTTTCAGTATCTTACTAGCACCCTCAGTGAAATGGTGAAGATGCTGTTGGATCCGGGTCTTGACTGTGAGGTTGACCCGGCTCGAGTGTCGTCCGCCGCTGCTCTGAAGACCAATCAGGAAGCCCTGATCAAGCACTGTGAAACATTCTGGTACAAAATCTACAACTCATTCCCTTCATTTCCAATGTAAGTTTTTTTATCTGATCTTTGCTTTATTCTTTATAAACCTTTTGAAGAGAAATTATGCCATTTTGGAATCAGTTTTGACTTTGATTTGACTGTATGGTTTACACTAATTATCAATGCTGGTAGGACTTAAGACTTAGCAGTTTGAAAGCAAATTGCACAACAATTTCTATAAAAATAGACGGACGAACAATGGTGTCTTCAGCTTAAGTGAATCGGTTGCTGTTATTAGGCTTTATATGGAAAACTCTACTCATTCTGGATATGTGTGTTGTTCTGTAGTAATTAGAATGAAGTGTGAATAGTTAGTTGGACATAAGATGCAGTCAAATCTTATGTTAGAGTTAATTTTCCTGATGCCTACTTTGTGTTACAGTTTTTCTTTGCAATTTCTTCTTTGATTTGCAGAGAACTTCGTCGGGTGTTCAGCGCCATTCGGCTGCAGAGCAGCAGAGGCAGCTACAGCGGCGACATCTGCGATCAGCTGATCAGTTCCTGTGTCTTCCTCCGGTTCTTCTGTCCGGCCATCTTGAATCCAAGCCTCTTCAACATCACTCAAGAGTATCCGGATGAACATGGAGCCAGGAATCTCACTCTTGTTGCCAAGACGATACAGGGCCTTGCCAACCTTACAAGGTTGCTAAGTCTCTCTGTGCAAAGAGTTAGAGATTAATTGTATGTTAATTTCCTTTGGCATCACTTAATTTCTTGTGATGTCCATTCTTTGCCATAGTCTATTCTTCATATCTGCTTCAGGTTCTTCCTTCTTGTACACTCAATAGCTATAAAGCAGGGGTGCACAACCTTTCAAGGACGAAGGGCCACATTTTTCGGTTCCAAGACTCCGTGGGCCACATGCTCTTTTTCTAATGCAGAAGTGGCACTTTGACAGTAACCATTAATAACAATATTTAATATGGTTATGGATAAAATTTAATTCGACAGGACTAATGGAATTAATAGAATTTCTGATGAATACAATCAATCCAGTAGGAAAAAATGGAATTGAAATGATTATTACTGTAATTTAAATGTAGAATTAAAGGTTAAGGCCTTGTTAATAAATAAATACTATGACAATGCTCAATTATTAATTCATAAAATTAAAAAAACCAAAGGTCAATAACCTTTTTTATACCCAATGGATTTGTTGAGACTGAACGTCTTTAATTAACAATCTTATTCATATTTTGTGGCAGTTCACTTGTTGCAACTTTCAAAACCGAGCACTCAACCTGAGCCTTAGAACATTTTTGTTCAATTTCATTACAGAAAATGTTTGTTCACACAAGTAAGTGCTTCCAAAATTAATAGTCGCGAAGGCTTTAAAGTTGTCCGAAGGCTTTATTGCTTTCATATTTTTAACGATGCAGAAGAAGTCATTCGTTCCAGGGGTCTAAGTCGCCATCAATTCAAGTTATTTTATGCCTCTCACCATGACTTACCATATTCACAGATGTGAGAGAGCAGAGGACGAATTTTAGAATGCTTTGTTGAACTGATAGCAGAAATTCGTGAATTTCAGCAAGGGCATAATAATAATAAATAATATAACAAGGTTAAAAGTGTAGCGCTAATATGAAAGCAAGAACCTTTGGGGCCACTCTAAAACCTTTGGGGCCACTTTCCATTGAAATCCTGGAAACGTCCGCGGGCCACAAAAAATCGCCAGCGGGCCACCAGTGGCCCGCGGGCCACGGGTTGTGCACCCCTGCTATAAAGGAACAGAAGACAATGGAGGTTACTTACCTGTTGGTAATAAGACTGTTGGCTGTGCAAGTCAACCACCGCATAGTGACAAGAGCATGTGACATGACATGCACCTCTTGATTTTAAGTGTCAAACACTTCTTGGTTGCAGAGAATTTTCTCTCTAATCCTTCCTTTAGCGAGTTCACTTGCTACCATTGGACTTTTTTATTCCAGGATTTTCTTATTTGATCCACTATTTCAGCACCATCATTTGTTGTTGTTTGCTCATCTTCTGCTTGGACAGATGTCATGTGTCATTATTCTTGCATGCAGTGTTGCTGGTTGTCATCAGTGTGTAATTTTCTCGATTGCATATCAGGATCAGGACTCAAATGATCCTGGGAAAGAGTTTTCTCAGTTTAGAAGCTTAGAAAATTTTTCTGGAGATTAAAACCTACTGTTTCTCCACTTTCTGTTTGTACTCATTAAAGCATTTGTGTTAATCACATTTGCATTGTATTACTATAGGATATTGCTTATTTTGGTACTCATATTAACGGAATTTTGCTGATTATATGATTCAATAATTCATGCATGATGTCATGCTTACACTGTCTGAATCTCCTTTTGTCGATTAGTTCTCTTTGTAGTAATTTCTTCCTCGTTTAGTTGAATTAGAAGCCAGATAGATGCAAACACTGGTTGCATTTAGTTATTGGTCCATATAATAAATAATTATAAGGGCGAGGACCGACCCTCCAAGGACGAGAACAAGGACGCAGGACTTACCCGCAATGACCCCCAAGGACAAGGATCAAGGACAAGGACCAACCTCTGTCAGACAAAAAGTCGGATAGGAAAAAAACCAAACACAATTTCAATTCGAATCACAAAATTAGAAAAGCAAATTTAAAAAAATAATGCAGTCAACAGCAATGCTGCATTTCAAATGCTTTGACTTTAGCCACCTTATGTTACTCTTTGTCAAGTTTAATAATAATAATAATAATAATAATAATAATAATAAATGAAAAAGTGTTTCTGATCAGTCATGCACACACGGTGAGGTCTAATTAGAGACCACTTGAAACACTTTCAACTGAAGGGAAACAAAGAATTCTGCTAAAGAATCAACTGTTATTATAAAGGAAACAATGACTAAACATTTAGAGTAACTGGTTGCCAAAATTTCCACATTATTGGAACATAATTATCAGTACAATTGAAAATGGTATACAAATAATTTGGTCCTTATAAGGACTTTTCAAGGACCAAGTTACAAGGACCAGGACAAGGACCGATCTGCAAGGACGAGGATAAGGACAAGGACTTCAAATTGGTCCTTAAGGAGTCCTTAAGGACAAGGACCAGGACAAGGATTAACATCACTGGTATTTTCTGAAGAGATTGTAGCTTTATGAGATGTTTGTTTTTCTGTATTGAAGTCTTTTGACTGAAGAGATATGTTTCAGGTTTGGAGGTAAAGAGGAGTTTATGACGTTTATGAACAACTTTGTTTCAAGAGAACTGACTCAGATGCGGAAATTTCTAAATTATATCTCGGTATGTAAAATGATTATTATGAAGAAAATTTGTTTTAATATGTTGATTTTTATGGTATTCAAGAAGCTCATGAGCTTTTTAACATTTACTAATGTGGGGACATTTGGTCTCTTGTTCTTTCAATAGTCATGTTAGTTGATGTTGCTTCTGGTGTGGATTTGAGTTGAGTTGACTTTGCACTGTTTGTCCAGCAGAAACTTCATTGCTCTAATCTTTGCTTCATGCGTGTCCTTTAAGTAATTTTTCACTTCATTTTATGAATCTCCTATTATTTTAAGTTACAATCACTTCATTTGCTAAATTAATGCTGATTTGTTCCAAAATTTTTTTTGATTTTAATGCTATTTTATGATTTGACCTTTACTTTTGCCATAAGACTTTTCTAATTGTCCATACTTGTTGACTGTTTATTGAATTTTCTGGATGAAGGTAAAGCAAAAGCTATTAACTTCTGGGGCATTCTTTGGAAAATGATAATTGCAAAGTGCATAGGTGATAGTTGCTTTAATTTTCAAGGAACTTGAGTCAGATCATGGGCTCGAAATGCAGTTTGACGGAGAAGTTGACCTTGGCAAAGAACTTGCCGTCCTTCATCGACTCCTTGTTGAAAGTCTGAAGGAAACAAATGAGGCAGGCAACACATTTTAATGTCACATTTGAGCCAATTCTAAAGTGATGGATTTAAGTTGATTGAAGAAGTAATGCAGGTGCTAGTAATGGGAGTGAAACACAATAGCAGAAATTTCTAACTTAAAATTTGGGAGTATTAGGAATTTTTTAAATGTTTAAGATATTAGAAAATGGAAGTAAAACAGAAATTTGAGGGATTTGATGTGATAGATTATGCATGTAATTAAATGTACAATTATTGAAATTTGGTAATGACCATACATTTTGTGATTGAGGTCTCTCAGCAGTTCACTGTGTCTGTCTTAGGTTGCGAAGGAGAAACTCGGAGAGTTGCCGTCAGTTTTGCAGGACATCACCGTTGCTCAGAATCACCCGATGATGCATCCCCTGAACAAGAAATCTCACCTAAGCGTCAATCTTGATAGCAGTTCTCCGTCTGCTTCAGAATGTTCTGCCAGCTTAATAACACCGTTGACGATTAAGAAGTTTTATCCACCTTGCACGCCGACCACAGTCATCAGTCCAATGACACCGGAGATTATCACACCAAGCACGCCGTTTGCTTCGTCTGATATCAAAAGCCCAAATGCACTCAGCTTCATATCGACGACTTCGGTGAATATCTCGGCTTCTCCACAGTCTCGCAGGACTGCAGTTTTCAATGTCAGCACTCTGCCTTGCTCACCTAGTGTACGTCGGGTCGGTGGGGGAACAAGAGGCACCTCGCATCACCAGAGTACGGACGACTTGCTCTTCACGCACAAACTGGACTGTGCTCTGCCTCTGCACGACGAAAGTCTTTCGCCGTCCGTGTCGTCGCTTTCCAGTAAGCGCCCTGACGAGAGACAGCTGAGCAAGGACTGGGAGAAGCTGAAGGATGCGGCGGACAAATTCTCCACGAGCAGACACCTTAAGCTGATCGCTTTCAATGACGATGCAACTGCCGCTGCTGCTGCTGCAGGTGAAGGCAGCTTGGACAGAAAACTCGGATTTCACGATCGTTACAATCATCGCAAAGGGTCCGATGTCCTTCCTTTGTCGCGCCCTTTCTTTACTTCGGATGCACAAGATTTTCGGAAAGGCTTACCGGTTTTAAAGCCACTTGCTTTCCCTAATCCAGTGTATCATGGCAGTGACTTAAATATGAGAAGTACCATCAGTGCTTGGGAGGGTGTGATCGGCCCTCACATGGGGAGTACCGCCTCCCTTGGGAATGATGATTGTGTGAGCAAGAGACCAAGACGAGCGACTCCGCCTCGACTGAAAGACGGACTGACTCCACTGAAAGCTCTGACTGATGTCTGTAGAGCAGGCGAGTGCTTTAAGTCGTCTGACTCGCTTGCAGGTCGTCTTGACATCGAGCCATGCCCTGAGCACAAAGGCAAATGTATCCAGATGACAATTCCCGTTGCTGGTTCGGGCAACGAAAAGCGTAGCAGCTTCTGTACGACAATCAATGTCCCGATGTCCAAGAGCCTTGATTTTTCTTCGTCTTCTGATTCTCCTTTGCTTTCCGTCCGACGGGTTGCCACAGATAGTGGCATTGTGGCTGCCAGTAATTTTGAGAACAGTCGTCTAAGTCCAGGTCCGAGTCATCATTACACTCAGATGACTCTGCCTCCACCGTCAAGTCGACTCCGTCAGACGATGCAGTCGTCTGGAAACAGGAATGAGCAGACGTCGTCCGATATGGACTGTAATGATGCGTATAGGAGATCAACGGAGATGTTGGAGTTCTCGGTGGATTCTGTGCCCCTCAACAGCTACACCCTTCCACAGGTCTCGTCAAGAGCACGACCGATGCCTCCTCGGAGACCGAACTGTGATAGTGCAGAAGTAAGTCAGACAATAGGTTGAAGAGGAGAGAGCGGTTGCTGACCTAATATTTTTGCCTCCTTTTTCAATACTTTGAAAGAAGATTTGAAAGTAGATTAAGGATAACTACCGTATGTTTATTTTATTTTAGATATTTGATAATGATAGCTTTAAAACAATTTTCACCAGCAATAACTATGCTTTATGGCTGTTTAAGAGCCAACACGCTATCTTTGATCTTGTCTTGATTTGTATCTAGGTCAGTGCCTACTTTTCTTAGAGCTAAATTTTCTATGCTTCAAAATTTTCTAAAGCCAACGCTACCTAATGTTTTTCAATAGGTGGCAATTTTTTTAGTAAAGCTGCAAACTCCTCAAATTTGTTTAATTGTAGAATTAATTAATGTGTTTTCATAAACTTTTGTGCTGCTTGAAAGTTTTTAGCGTACACATGATGCTGCAGCCACAAATAATGATGCTAGCAATTGCTCCAAACATTAATATTTACTGCTTTTGGAATGTGGTCAATTTCATAGAATGATTTTTGCACATCACATTGCATCAATCTGAGAGTCATTAAACCAAAGAGATTAATTTCCAGCAGAAATCAAAATGAAAGTATTAGCATTGTCTCCAGACACGTTATGTCATAAGTCCCTCAGGAACTAAACACCCTAGGGCAGCGGTTCTCAATCCGTGGCCCGCGGACCAAAAGTGGTCCGCGAGAGGGCGTCTAGTGGTCTGTGGCACATTGTGAAAACCCCAAAAAAATTACGGAAATTTTTTTTTTGCTCATCAGCCTTTTTGATAGGCATAACGTTTTTTGCTTGTCAGCCTTTTTGATAAACCAAAAAATTTTTTTGATAGATAAGCCTTTTTGATCTTATAACGTTTTGCTTGTCAGCCTTTTTGATAGGCGATAACGTTTTTTGCTTGTCAGCCTTTTTGATTTTTTTGGCCTTTTTGATAACGATAACGTTTTTTGCTTGTCAGCCTTTTTGATAGGCGTTTTTTTTGCCTGTTTGATAGGCGAGCTTTTTTTTTGCTTGGCAGACACTGGTTTCATATTTCTCAGGTGGTCCGCGATCAATAAGCTTTGTTCTCCGAGCAGCTTTTATTAATTTCATACAAGAAAATAACTGTTCACACACATAGATTGACTCAAACATTGCCATAAGTGATCGACTTGAGAAATTGTGTTGTTAAAGAAAACATTAAAATTTGTAGAAATCTTTGTGCGGGCCGCAGGGCAGCTTGTAAAGGGCTGCATGTGGCCTGCTGGCCGCCAGTTTGACATGCCTGCTGTAGATGTTGAAACTTTTGTACGTGTGTTATATTTGTTGACTGTAGTTGATGTAATAGTTATGGTGTTATGGTGATTTTGTTGTAGTTTTCTCGTCAGTTGGATATCGTTTCTCAGACGGTCGCTGAAACTCGAGCAATGCTCGACGATGCCGAGCTTCAGTTGTTGGGCGAACATGAAGCAGCTACAGTTGAATCTCATGATGTAGGCACAGATAATGTCACTCCTGGTCATCAGATGCCCTTGCACACTGAAGTCATGCCCGACTATGTAGACATGCACGACGATGCAGTTTACACATTAACGCTGAATGACCACGGTCAGCCTTTCAAGACCACCTACTGTTAGCTGAAGTGGCACACGAGTTGTAAAGAGGGGACCACTCACCGCAACAGATTTGGACCAGAATGCAGCGTCTCCTGATTGAGAACTTCGGTCTCGACTGACTGAATCGCATTTTATCAACGCGAATTTTGCTTCAAAGGAAAGAAGCTGAATGTAATCTGATGTTGCAATGTCAGCGTAATATCGTAGCATCTGGATCACTCCGGCAAATGAGACTGACTGCAAGCTCTGAAGTTCAGTCGGACAATGCCCGCCGTAGGACCAAAGCAAAGCATTCTGAGCATTGCTCTTGGGAAAGAATCCGATTTCTAAGTAAATATGTGATTGTATGCAATTTTCCATGCAAAATTCGAATATGGACTGACACTTCTTTCATCTTTCCCTTTTGAACTTTTGAATTGCTTGACTGAATTTGGATGTGAACACCTTTGTCCTGAAACATAAGTCATAGAAAGCCATTCAGTCCTTTTTGATTAAGTAAATTATGGGCAGCATGTGTGTGTGTGTGTGTATATGGTACTTGCCTGTTTTAGCTCTTACATATGACAGTCTGGCTTTCTCAGATTTAATATATTATGATGTAATGACTAAACTATTTTATGTGTAGAATTTTCTATGTCTCTGTAGATACAATGTCTCTCTATCCATTTTATTATACATATTTGCAATTATAGTTGATTAATATATATATGTATATGGTCTTATTTTTAAAAATTAAACTGACTGCTGATTTTATGGAATGCTACTAAGAATTCTTATATAGGCATAATTTATCTCTCCACTTTGCATTTTTCTGTTCATGGTGAAAAATAAACTTGGACAGTTTTGTCAAATTTTTTAACTCATCAGAAATGTTGTTCATCCCGTTCCTTTGCGAGTTTTAATCGTTGCATTTTGAATTTTACAAAAGATCTGCAAAAGCTCTTTGATGTATTTTAAACTCTCGTCCAATCCACATACATATTCTATTTGCTTTTTATCTTCATATTGTAAAATGTTCTTAAGAGTTTCATCTATGATGTAAAATTAAGCAGGTTCTGACAAATGAACACACTGGACAAACCATTTAAAGTAGAATTTGGTACATTTGATTATCTTAATTTTCAAGATTTTAAATAAAGTTTGTCCCTGGATAAGTTTGCATGTTAAAATTTAATAATTTTGTGATTTTGGCATTACTGTGCTATTATTTTTGCAGAATCTTCTTATGTTATGGCTAAGATGTAAATAATTGCTGTAATGTACAATTAAGAATAAAATGTAAGTGTTGAATAAAATCTAGGTTTGTTGATCTTACCAGTCTGTCCCTGAAAGAAAACTTGAAAGTTGATTGCTGTGTATGCCCATGACACAGCTTTAATTTGTCAACAGCTGTCAAATATTTCACTCTGGAGGCTTTCAGTGGCTTGATAATTTTGCACTCCGGATTTAATGTGCTTGTTTACATTTATTTTCTGCCTCTTGTGAATATGTAATTTTTAAACTTGTTGATAGTTGTAACTGATAATACAACAATAATGATAAATACTCTGAATTTATTATCTTAGTTTGTAAAAATTCTGCCAAATATGTACTTGACAAGCACAAAATGTTGGATTATAGCCAGAATTTTCCTTCCTTGCATCTCAACCACACATATCCCATTTCAAATGACATTTACTATGTGTCATCAGTTACATTTGTTGTCTAAAAGCTTTTATAAACAGTTTGAATTTTGGGTCCATCCATAATAGTACATGAGGGGTTGAAAACTATGCCTTTTGCCTACATATTACAGTATATGGATGAGCCCTTTATAGAAACTTCCATATGGCATCTTTTTCTTTTGCTCACTCTTTTGTACTGTTATGGCCCAAGTCATAAACAAAATTACTTTAATTCTGACAATAAAAATGTCAAATACATCCGTTAGATAATCATGTTTATTCAATGTCAATGGCCAGTCATTCTGTGACTCAAAACAAATGTTACAAATTGCTTCAAAAATAACATCAATTATCTTTATAAATCTATTTTGTAAATTCTGAAATCAGTCATAGAATGCTAGAATATTACTAGATTCATTAATAGAGATACTAATAATATTACTAAGAGTCATTAACATTGCTAGAGTCAAAGGCATGACTAACCAAACAAGTGAACGGTTAAGACAGTAATGCAATAAAAAAATAACTTTTAGAATTCCAGGACGTTTACTTAGGAAGAATTTTGTTTTGACCAGCTTTCTCATATTTTATCTATGATATGTGTGTTCCAAGTCACACATATTGTGTCTAATTCAGTGCAAGTTATTGCACTTATTTCTTCAGAAATATCATTTATCAAGTGCAAAATCAAAACAACCATAAACTGCATCCTGCTTTCTATTATGATAAAAATTTTCAACACAGTGAGTGGCATTTCTCTGCTTCACTGATCTTATCCCTAACTATACTATGTTTCTGTCTCAATATTTATGACTAATTATCTTATATAATTACATAATACTAAAATAAATAAACAAGTCACACTCTTAGTGTCAGTATTATCCTATTCTCTGATTATAATTCTCCAATTCCTGAATTCACACTACCATAACTAGTCATACAAAGAAAACAGGTTTACTAAGTCTTCATAAACATTGTACAACTTTTGTAGATGCTTTATCATAAAACGCAGATAAAGTATTTGCCTAAACCAAAGACTTGTAAGACTACTGTAATATCGGTGACTAGATCAAACCATGGAAACAACAGATTACAATGGATGATAAAGCAGGGGTGTAACTGCAATTGGAAGGCTTTGATTAGAAATTATATAAGTACAGTTTAAAGTCTATTTATACAACTTTTTACAAAGCTCCAGTTTTTATGCACTTAATTCATCATATTCAAAAAGAAAAGGCATTCAAAATGCTGGATTAAAACTGAAAATGTTGACAAATATGGCTGCATTGGTACCTCTTGTCAAATCATAACTAATGCCCATTAGCGTCTAATTTTTCAAAATGAAGTAGGTTCACACCAAAAAACATCTAAACCAATGAGATGGAAAACTTTGAGTACATTGCATCAGCAGTATTATGTGCACTGTCAAAAAGCTGTCTTGCTATCTGTGGGTACTTTTTAGAATTACAGACTCAAAAGCCATAAGCAACCAAGAAAACTTGGGTTTTAATCATTTTGGTATAAGAAATTTACTAGCATTATGTAATGACTATTAATTTGCTATCAGCAAAACATAACTCCATTACTAGTGAAGTTGGTCACCATGTGTACCTTGCAATATAACAAGTGAAACTAAGCATAGAAATGCAGCAATGTCAAAATAAATTATTTGATAATATAAGCTACAACTGACTAGATAACAGATTGCAATATATTTTGAGAAAATACAAGCATCTGTTTGTAAAAAAATGGGTTCAAATTTAACAAAGAAGAAAATTTTAGCTCTCTGGAAGAAGACAATTGTGCGAGAAGAAAGATATAGTCAAAAACAAAACTTAAATCCCATTAAATGATACATAAACAAAACATTTCTATATAAACTTTTATGAGCCATGTGGTAAAGTGATTCCAATGGTTTGTAGACAAGTGTATGTGATTCCTGTTCTAATTCAATATAAAAGTAAGAATATCATATGCATTTTGTTGTCAACAAATCCCATCATTATATTCAAGCCAACAATTTTAACAAATGTTATGCTTGAAAAAACAATGTTAACATCTCACTCATGCTGATTGTATATAATATCAGATTTTTATTCCTAAACTGCAGAACAATGGATATCAGCAGTGCTCTTCTTTCAAGGAAAAAGGTTTGGGAACTCATTTCCTGGGCCATCAAGAGAAATTTCTACGGGCTACTAAAACATTTTGAAATTTTTTATATATTTAGTGGTGATGATGATTTCTTGTGTTCATCAAGTGTCAAAAAGTGATGACCTTTTTAAAAAGTTTAAAAAAATCCATCGTAAGTAAAACATGCACATTATTGCACATCAATATATAAGAAAATCTGAAGGTGTGGGAATGCTGTTCCCGTGCATTCCCACATGCATTATTGCATATCAATACATAAACAAATCTGGTAAAAAAAGCGTGAGAACGCCATTCCCGTGAGTTCCCACTGAAAAAAGCACTGGATATCAAGTCTCAAACTTAAAACTAAAACAGTAATTCTAAATTTGAAATAGTCTGTAGCATGTCTCTAATGTAAGTTTCTCAGTAAATTACACAAAAGAAATACATTATTGTCTTTAATGTAAGTTTCTCGGTAAATTACACAAAAGAAATACATTATTTCATTGCACATAAATTATAATTCAACATTAGCATACCAATATGTGAAATTCAAAATAACATATTTTCAAAATATTTCATTCTCTCAATTACAATGTGTCAACCACGTGCTATAGATGCTATAGCAATCTGAGATGTTATCAGCTCAACTAGAAGCACTGCTGTCTGACGAAAAACATTAATAAAATGATGAAGTAACAGCGTAAACGTTTGGTAATTAATCGTAGAGAAATGCTCACGTTTTGGCTCAATGCATCTATAAATAGAGTGCAAATGTAACTGACTATAAAAACATGAACCTATGGAAGCTACAGACAAGCAAAGTAAAACAATAATTGATATCAGAGACAAATTAGCCTGATAAAAATTCAGTGTACTGCAAAACCAAATCCAAAGGGGGAAACTGCAATGAAACTAGCATGGCATGTACTGGGGGAAAACGTGAAAATAAGTATGTAAAATATGTTTGATGTCATTCAACTAACAAGGAATTTCATACAAGTTTAAGATTGGGGACAGATTCCAAAAGCATTCAGTTATATGGGTTAAAGCATTTACTAAAGCCTGTAGTTGAGATTTCAATGGTTGTCAAAGCTTTTAGATTTTTACTCTTAAATTATTTTAAGAGTAAAAATCTAAAAGCTTTGACAACCATTGAAATCTCAACAGGCTTTAGCAAACCAAGCCATTTGCACAGATCATTGACAATTTTAATTTTGCTGTCAAAGTCAATAACAGAAAAGAGCCACTTTAGAAAACAATATTCAAATCAGAAGGACCACTAACTAGCTGCTTTAAAAATGTCTTAAAGTAAAAACTAGCATAAAAGGACAGTGCAGAAACGAATTCCGCATAAGATCATTAAAGAAATGAGAGTCTGCTTCGTACACAATAAGGCAAATATTTGGTCCTTAACACAGACCAGAATAGTGAATTGAACACAGTGGTACCACAGACCAGAATAGTGAATTGAACAGAGTGGTAATACAGTGGTATACATATGTCAAAACAGTTAATGTGATCATTTATAATTATTGGCATTATATTCTAGGAGATCTAAGTAAACATTATTAAATCAAAGAGCCATGTGCAGATGGTTGACTGAGGCAGGAAACCAGAGCAAAAAACAAGACACGTTGCCACAGTCTGTCATCCACTTCAGACATCAGCTCTTTTGCAACAGCAAATCTGTGTCTGAGCAGATGCAAGACCAAGGTAAACTCCTCAAATTCACACATAAATGCAGAACAAGTGAAAGAACATAAATTCTCACTCTGCAAAAAAATTTATTTTAAGAAGCAGATGAAATGAAAGAACGGAAAAAAGAAACAAGTTGAAAAAGAGAAACATTTTTGCCGAAGAACAGAAACCATGAAAACTGAAAATAAAAGATTGCTGTGAATAACACAGCAATCAAAGGAAAAATTGAGCGTCAAGCATTTTTATAACCTTGGACAATGACTGAGAGACGAAGAAGCAAAAATGATCAGAAACAGAAAGGTAAATTAAGCATTTTAGTACCTTAACAAGTTATGGCATTAGAAGAAATCTCAATCAAACTGTTAAGACAAGGCTCAGTACTAGTCCTGCCCACTGTAATGAAAAACAGACTGGAAGAGACTCAAATGGCAGAGCAAGATGCAGGAAGTCAACGGCAATAGATAAGACAAAATATGAAGAAAGACAAAGCACAGAACTAGATAAAGATGGCAACTGCACTGAAACCGGCATGGCAAACAGAGTTTGGGTACGTGGAACAAATTCACGAAGAAAGGATTGTTTAGTCAATACATTTTTACAACAGAAAAAAACAGGAGACAGAGTTATGTTGATCCGAATAAAAGCACACAGGCCGAGCTGTTACACCTCCATTCTGAACACAGTTGTTCTGCAAAGCTATGCCTTATAGATACTGTCAGTGAAAATTCACAATCATCAACTAACTGCTTAAATGCTTTCTTGTCACAATAAATTGTAATCATTGCAGGATTGAATACATGGGAATTCGGTTGTAAAAATGTTATATAAAGCACACCGAAACAATATCACTGTTGTAACTTTTAGCAGAATTATCTACAAATTAAACTGAAGAGGCAACACATGAATTCCTGAATAAAAACCCAAACTATATTCTTCAGTTTACATCTCTTGGAACAAGAGAAGCAGCAAGCTCAATCCACTATCAAAACAATTTTTCAAAACAATACTAACTTAGAAATATAAATATAAGAGGGCAAAGACTCATATTACAAATATACTACAAGTTCTAAAGCTAACAAATACAGGTGAAACCTGTTATATGAACATTTCTGCCAGCAACAGCTCCTCTAACCAGTGATCATGAATCAGAGTGTGTTACAAAAGCAAATGAAGGGCAAAGAAATGGTCTTCACAATTGTGACAAACAGCAAAACGCTGTAGCATGGTTCAGATGCACACAATGTAAACCATGGCCATTGTGATGCAGCAGATACAATTGGCATCAATTAACAAAACTATCAACATAATTGCAGTCAACAAACTGAACATATTTACTCAACAAAATCCCTTTACCAGACTCCACTTTATTCAGTAACTGAATCGCTTCCCAACAACATTTCCGTTGTCATAGGAACCATGGAGGTGGAGGGAAGGAGGACTGCCTGCGACAGCGTCATTGCCGGCATTGAATACAACGGACAGAGATATTGAGATCTTGAGGCAGGAACTTCGCCTGGTTCCAGTTTTGCAGGCTCTGTTTCCACAAGGGAACCAGCCACAAAGTGTTTCTTCTTGATGTGCTTTCGAAGCTCGATTGGTAGCAGAAAGTTCTCGCCACAGTGCTCGCACCTGTGCTTCTTCGAGCCCTGCCAGTGATTGCGCAGCTTATGTATACGCATTGCACCAGCCGAGTAGAAGAAGTGCTCGCACAACTCGCACTGATAAACTCGTGAGCGAGTGTGCATCGCGTTTACGTGGTTTTTGAGATAGCACTTGGTCGACAAAAAGATTCCGCAGAACATGCACTGGAATTTCTTCCGCTGCCCGGACGGCGCAGCCGCGCCTCGACCAACATCTGGCTTAGCACCCGTGTCCAGGCCTCCTACATCGGTCACTGAATTCTGGCCAGCAAGAGGAAGCGAACTGAGAATGGGTGAAGCACCAGTAATGCTCGCAACCTCTGCAGCATTTGACATCACAGCTTCGTCTGGCCTGGCATTCTGATAGCTCGGAAGGCGATGAGCCATCGCCAGAGTTTTGATATCAGGAAGTTTTACGTGATTCTGCGAAAAACTCTGATTAGCTCCTGCATTGTTCGCTTCGATTCTACTCGCGTTACTTGCCTTGATTGCAGCCAACGTCTTAGCGACCGTCTCTACTCGTCGATTGGAAGGTCGCTGGTGAGATTCAGTGAAATGTGGCATTGAGGCAATAATTGGCATTTGGTCAGATACTTTGATCGTCTTCTGTCGAATATCTTCAAGGCTGAGGTCAACCGCGCTTCGATCCTGAGCGGGAGAAATCGGAGAAACTCTCAGCGCAGCGTTAGATGACAAACAATCGTCTTTGACCGTCCGCACATCGTCCGAGCCAACCATGAGCGCCGACTGACTGGGATTGACAAAGTAGCTGTTTAAATCTACCGCCCCCTGCATTGAAAATAGCAACGCTTCTGCAACCTGTTGCGAGTGGTTTACTCCCTGCACGTGCTGCAGAGTAAGAGCTGCATTGGCAAGACTAATTCTTGTTGCCAGTTCTGCCACTCTTGATGCAGTGGCATCTGTCTGACCTCTGACAATTTCCTCATCTAAGAGGCAAGTGAACACTTTCTCACCGTCCGACCGAACATGCAAACTTCCTGTAATTTCAACTTTATGGTTGAACTGTAAGTTGACCTCACAAAAAGCCTTGATTGTCTTCACCAACATAACATGCAACGTTGGACATAATACTTTACGTTCCATCATTTCTGTAAAGAAATTCAATCGCTGTTAAATATTTCTCAATAAGTCAGCAACAATATTAAGAGTTAAACACTAAAGGGTTCAATTGATGTAGCCAAGACATTATAACATGGATGGCCTGAAAATTCACTGTCCCCTGACATTCTGACAATAGTATGTGCTGTTTAGTGAACAGCAATGGTTATTTCAAATAAAATTCTGCTACTGAAACTGTCTAGTCTGCATCATCAAATATGAAGTCAATGCTGGTCGTAAGGTGGCTGTAAATGCACGCATGACCAGAATTAAATTGTTGGCCACATCAAATGACCATTGATTAAACAATGTGAAATTAAAAATATTTAATGGGAAGTGTTCTCTTGCATGCTGTTGAAGCAATCGAACTCCTCAATGAGCGAGGTCTTCCATTCCAACAAATGAAGGAAACTTTTAGATCAGACACTAATGAAAATTATCTAGAAATTTCAGACTTGACTGCAAAATTCAGTTAATTTCCCAGTGACCATACAAAAGCAATGAAGTGTGGACAAACGCAGGAAAATGAGGGAATTGGCAGATTGGGCTCACATTTTCTAATCCTACAGCTAGCAAAAAAAGCCTTGATTGTCTTCACCAACATAACATGCAACGTTGGACATAATACTTTACGTTCCATCATTTCTGTAAAGAAATTCAATCGCTGTTAAATATTTCTCAATAAGTCAGCAACAATGAGTTAAACTGTTGATGTAGGATAGCCTGAAAATTCTAGCTGACAGAGATAGATGGCGCCAATGGGAACCAGGACCTGCTTCCGGGCAGAGAACTTAAAGAAGAACAGCTAGCAAGTGCTTAATCCAGCACTGGCTGTAGGGCCTACAGTATAAAAAGTATACAATAGAAAGTTATACTAGGGTTCAAAAATCAAATCAATGGAATTTCTCTACAAAAATACCCAGCGTCAACGCTATGCAAAAGCACATCGTGCATTAAGATAGCGCAACAAAAGTAACAACGAACAAATGTGAATTAATTTCTAGACGAAAACAAAACAGAATATTTGACAACACTTCAAAAGAAGCAGAGTATCATTCGACGCATCAAATGCACTCAATCGCTTCAATTCAACAGCAAGTCCCGACAGAAGCCGAGCGCTGCATCGGATCCGTCGACCGAAAAACTGAAAATTACGACGAAAACCGAAGAAGATTTCGTCTTCAACGCTCTTCCGCAGAACATGGCTCCCGTCGTCCACTCGATTCATGGTAGATTCTACTCAAAAACACGTGTACTTTACGCGTAGACCACGAGATTACCTACAAAAATCATCTGTTGAGTCAGAGTGTTGATCCTGGTTTGAGGTTTCGAGATTTTCCAGGAGACTCGGTTCGCTACACGACTAAATTTTCAAAAAGGTTTCCCATTAATTAAATATCTGAATCAAATAATTTTAAATAACTTTTAAAGCGCTATGAATAAATCCGTCCATTTTACATTGAGTTACAGTTAAATACACGGTTTTTAGAAAGGTTTGAATAAATGTCATTTCCTTACGCTGCAGGAGTGCCCAAGGTTTCTCAGACTGGTTTAAATTTTCTAGTTGGCAAACTGTTCCAACAGCCGTAAACAGAGGGCACGTCATTTCACCCCTAACGCAGAAATGATGTGGTGACTTTTTTTGCCTGACAAGGTTAAAAGTTTGGAGACTGGATGGAGATGATATAACTTTTTTTGCTTGTCAGTCATTTTCTGGGGCCCCCATCTGAAAGTTGCCCCAGTTACTACACGCTACGATTACTCATCATCATCATCATAGTTGCTTTCTGCCAGCATATAAAAAAAATAAATAACACAAAACATTGGCCAAACATCTTTTCCGTTGTTAATCTCATTCCATCTATTAAATGACGTCATTTGAAAATTTCAAGTATTTTGATGTTATCCAATGCAACGGTAGATGACTAACAGTTTCCAACAGCCCAGTTATAATCGAATATTGCATTTTGGATATAAATTACTGAAAATTAAAATCCGCAATTGGTAAAGATTTATAGTACTTGACAACATTGACAACATCTTATTAATTGTCGCATGATGGAAAATTTTAAAACGCGATCGAATTATATCAGCTTGGAGGAATGATGGAATTAAGTTTTAAAATTGGGGGTGTTAGGAGGGTGCAAATTAAATATATATATCCCCATATCGTCACCCGCAAAATTTGGCAATGTGACAATTATGGTATGCATATAAATGCATATATATCCCCAATTTGAGGTCGACACCCCCAAATTCACAATCCTAGAAATATCCCTGCTTTCATTGTATCGGACCGCTGAGCGGTATCGGCTCTACGCAATTTTGATGTCGGCCATATCGGCACAATGTATGAAATCAGATATTTTTGTATGTGTTATATATATGGTTATCTATACCAGTAGGGTGGGGCCAGTGGCTTATTGTGCCTGCCCCTCAATTGGCTCCCTGTTGGGACCCTCATGCTGCTTAAAGAACAAAAAATATACATTGTGCCCCAGGGATATTTCTAGGCCCCCATTGTGAATTTAGAGCCGCCACTGGGTGTCGACCAGACCAAAGACTTAGACCGCCTTAAAGCGTCGTCCATAAATAGGAGGGTTCTATTTAATAAATTCAAGTTTCTCTTTCAATTTTCAGCCGCAGATATTCAACTTTAAATCAAATCAAAGTTTAAGTCAAGCTAAGATACGTGAAATTGTAGGTCTCAATTAAGTTCTCAACGATATTCGTTATCAATGTCGGGGAATAGTGTGTCAATAATTAGCAATTATAAATACGTTTTTACTATACCTTAGGGCGGGAAGTTAGAAGAGTGGCAACAACGCTGGACGATGGAGCAGAAGGTCGCGGGCTCAATTCCCGCATGAGCCCTAAGATCGACTCAGCCTTACTCGCTAGAGGACGGTGGTAAAATGAGGAGCAGCGTTATGCTGCGAGGCAAAACGTGGGTCTGGGGAAAGTAATGGCAACCTACCCCAGATTGATGGCTTATATACGGTATACCGCCTACGTTGCTGATTGCCCAGGCCGGGAGATAAGCGCCGGAACCCAACGCCAGGACTCGAGTACGGGACCTACTTTTACCGTTACTATACCTTACGTCTTAGGACTTAGGACTTAGATTACGTAGGCCCCTATATTTTAGGTTTTATTTCTTCTGAAAGTGTGACGTCGATCGCGTTGACCCTTGCCCTCCCTCTGTTACAGACTGTCTCACTTCATAGACCCCTCCCCTCGAGCGTGACGTGGGCGGCCCATAGCAAAATGCATAAGCGTCTGACATAGGAACTTCGGTCTGATAATTTTGACCACGATTCAAGGAACAAACCCGATTGGTTTTCTCGTGATTTTGCTGGCTTTAGGTCAAGATGACGAGCGTTGATTGGACGACTAACGAGGTCGCTTAGCTTTGATTGGTTGTTTATTGGGCGTGCTTCGTGCTGATTGGCTGGGTCGAGTGCCGTTGTGAACGGAAAATAACCGATTAACCGGAAATTGCGCATTTAGACGAGAGCGACGGAAGCGAGACGTGAACTGGTGAGTGGTGAAGACCGGTTTCGACATTTTAGGAAATTTTCCATTTGTCTCGAAACAGAATCATCCGTGAAACGGAAGAAATGAAGAGTAGAATGAAGCGGCACATGGAGTCCTTAGGACAAGTTCTATCCGAAGGCCTTTTAGTCGACGACGAACTAATCCCCGCCTCTACGTTCAACAGGACTCGCGAGGCGACCACGCCGATCTGGACGGTCAAACCCCACGTGCGCCCGACGGTCGCCGTAGTCGCCGCCTCCGTCCCCGTCGGTGGCGGGAGGCAGAGCACGGAGGCGGCGTTGGGATCGGGCGTAAAGACTGCTTTCTCAAGCGCTATTAAGCTAAGCATCTGTAGCCATGTCGACCTCTTCTAAAGAGCGACCTAAGAATTATATAAGAGATGTCTCGGTGGGTGGGCAATGTATTAAAAGACCTAACCCTAACTCTAACCCTAACCCTAACTCTAACCTAACCCTATGTAAGAATTATATAAGAGAAGTCGTCTAGAGTTGGTGTTACTTAAAGAAACGTTGAATGATGAGTCTTGCGTTATTGCTATTATTGTGATATAATTGGATATTAGTGTATTTTCTCTTGTTCTGGAAATCGCAGTGTATCAGTGGAACTGCAAATCATATTTATTCACTGAACTAAAATGAAATAATTGTAATCCAATTGTTTGTGTAAGCTATTATTACACAATTTCCTTCAAGACATTTTGCTGCCAACACATTTAGCCTCCAGGATGGATGTTTTGTCCTCTAATAAATTATGGTCGTGAAAAGTGGTCCAAAGTTGTCAATATATACAGCCCATGCATATTGTTTTATAATATGAGTACCTCATTATATAATCAATGTTTTGTTTTGAAAATGCAGTGAAGAGAGTAATAATATTGGTACATATTGCTTTTGATGGTAAATTATACTGGTCAGCAACAGAAATTTTGGTGTGCTACTGAGTGACTGGCATGCAGTCTACAGAAAATGGAGCTATTCTGACTCCAAATTTGAAGTCAGATTTTGTCTAGGGTGTCCGGTTATCAAGTTATCAACACAGTTGCAAAAATTACACATTTATAATATGTATATTATGATTAAGGAACTATTTTGGCCACAAAACTGTTTAAATGTGCATTTGTGTATTAATGTTAATGAATCAGATTGTCATTAAAGAGAAATGAATCATTGGTTAAAATTGAATCTGAAACTCGCTCATAATTACTGTTTAAAACACTGTAGGCACTTGCTTTGGCATTTGTATGCGGTCATCATGTCCAGTTGCAGAGACTAGCAGTAATCTCCCAACATGTTGAGGTTACAGTTGCCTTTATATCTTCTCTCTATGACTGAAATGTCTTGAGGGGCTGTTCATATATTGCCTATGCAAAGAAGGCATATTTTCATACCCCTCCCACTGTTGCACCCCATACATCTTTTTTGACCCCATCTCCTATGCATATGTACAAATTAGCTGCCCTTCACCCTGGTTGAAAATTAAGTTTTAGCCATGGTCAGTAAGCATTTGTTTTACTATTAAATTATAGTTTTGTATAATAGAATCCTGTTATATCAAACTAGAATCCTGTTATATCAAACTCGTTTTATATCAAAATTTCGCTTATATTGAAGTTTAAGCACCGGTTCTGTCCAAAACAATGTTAATAGATACAATAGAGAAACTGATATATCGAACTTGCATATTTAGAAAGCTCACTTATAACAAAGCTGTTTGTCAGTCCCTGTGAATCAGAAGCTGTACTGTAAATATTTGACTTTGGCGGACGGGCAGTTTTATACAGCAAAATGCTATAAACATCTTTCCATCCCTGCCCATTAAGTCTGCAACAAACAGAACACTGCATCTGCTGGATCTGCAAGTTGTCAAATAGTCTGCAGTACTTCTTTCGTCTGATATCTTGTAGGCCTACTGAACGCTAAATCTTTAAACAAAGATAGTGGGTGTCACTCACTCCATCCTTAAATCTAGGCCTCTTGGAAGCAGATACTATAATGGTAGAAACTTTAATTCCAATACTGGACTTTTTTTACATGATCAATCAGTCAAATTCGCTGCTAGCCAAGCACTGACCCCTCGATGGCCGGCAGCCCCCATGGTCGGCCAAGACTGACCGCATTCAGCAATAGGCTGTGTTTGCGGAACAGTCGTGATGATAGCAATAATTAAAAAATCAAACATTGACCTCCCAGGGAGGAGCACACTGTTGGCCGACATGCATGCATCCAGGAGTAGGATACTAGGAATGAGTGTCCAGCAAGCAAACACATGTTAAAGGCAATATTGGTTGTTTCATATGCATTTGTGCTTGTAGCTTAATATCTGGATGTTCTAGAACAGTTTTGACTTTGGATATGGAATCAGCACACTCAATTTACTATAAAGCACATGCTTTACTCCCAGCAGCAAATTCATAGTTACTCAATGAGCAATTATATGGTGGGTGAATTGTCAGTGACTAGGACAAAATATTTTGAGGTAAGGAAATCTGTCATTTGTGTTGATCACTTTATAATAAGTCTTTTTTGTCTTTTGTAGGTTCTTGATGTTCCTGCTGTATCATCTGTAAATGATGTTCATTCTCACGATACCAACTCTTGGTGGCGACATTTGGTGGCTGGTGGCATGGCTGGTGCAGTTTCCCGTACATCCACCGCACCACTCGACCGTTTGAAAGTCTTTCTGATGGTGGGTAATTTTTTGTACACATCTATGGACAGTAATTCAGTGTGGTGACGTTATTGGAGAGATTGTGATGACTAGATTGCTACTCTTTCCTCATGGTCACAGGTTGTGTTGGTAAATAAAAGATTGGAGGTCCTATGAATATTGCAAGAAATGTGATCATTTACAAACAATTGTTTTGTCACTGTCCACAGAATTTAGAGTTTAATCAACATGAGGTTATAGTAAAGTGCTAATACTCATTTTGCTTTGGCAGCTATTTTGATTAAGTTGCATAATTGATGCATATAGAAATCAGACATTATATTGATGATATTACTTGTTAATATTTAGATAAAATTTCTGTAATGTAAATATTAGTAATTGTTTTGTTAAATATGTGGTTATGAATAATCAATATATTTATTGATTATTATTGTTATTATTTATTGATTATTGTTTCAGCTGATACATAATTTTTAAAAATATTTACTTCCTGAAAGCTCTATACCGGTATATATATTCTTTCTGAAAATAGCTGTGAAAGTTTGGTTAAGATCCTGTTTTGGTATTACCCATCGGCCATACGCTGCATTTATGACACATTGTCATTTGTTTAATTTACTGCATCCTTATGCAGAATAATTCAGACGTCACACAACTCTGGCTTCATTGTGCTTTTTATGCAGGGTAAATACGTGGCACATGTTCTCTTTTTGTATACAATGACTCATCTATTGTGACTCCCACTAGTGTCTCTTTTTCTACAGCCATTTTGGCAATTACTTTTAATGCTGTTTTCATGGGTATGGAATATGTAGAAATTAATATATAGAAAAAGTAATGTACTGCCCTGATGATCATGAATGAGATTAATAATGCTTTAGATTTTAGCAATATTTTTTCGATCTTTATTGTTGATTGATGCGTAGTTATATTGTATTTGAGTTTCTTATCTTTCATTTTATGTTTTCATATGTAAATTGATTTCTGATGGCTTATAATGTATTTTTGTTAGTACCTACCTTGTATATATGCAAATATTGGGACTAGTGTATTATCTTGTTTCTTAATAAGACAGTGCAAAAGTTAATAATTTTTTTGTTTCATAGTATTACCTATTGACTGATTAGGAGCTGCATCAACACCTAATCAATTAACTTGAAGTTTGGCCTTTTGTCTTTAGCACGATTGGCTAGCTTCATGGCTGTAGTCATAAGACTAAAGTCTTTGATCTGAAGATGTCTAATATTGGGTCCAGGCAGAACTGTTGTTGCTTTTAATTTGATGATATGAAATATCATGGTTCATCTGCTATCTTCTGCAAAAATTGCAAATCTCAGAAGCCTCTTAAAATTTATCTGTCTGGTATTTCATATCGCTACTAGTGGAGTCATTGTTGTTGTGAAGCAATTTGTTTTGACAGCAGAGTTCCATGGACTATACGAAACACAGCCTGTTTTAATTTTCAACAAAGAACTAAACTCATAGAGAATTTTCAAAAAGTAAAAGAAATTTGACAGTTGTGTTTATATGGACCAGGGGTGGCCAACCTTTTACTACAAGCAGACCATTATAAATTGTGATCAGCATGAAGAGGGTCACATTTTTGGTGCCTATTGCACTTCATTGTTTTCAGCAGTAGTGCAGTCACTGCAGCTACGTAATGGTAGTAACAGTTACAATTAGACAACAGTTTAAAGTATGTAAATTAAATTAAATTTATTTTAGTATTAAATTAAATTTTAATAAATTAAATTTTAAATTAAATTTTAATAAATTAAATTTTAGTATTAAATTTATTAAATTAAGGACAGGCAGGGAATAAATGTCTTACTCATGACTAAATATTGTAGACATAAATGGGACCAATAATATTTATTTGGAAGGATGCACTAAGGTCCACCAATCAGCGGCCAGTGGGCAGCATACGGCCTGCGAGCCGCCAGTTGGCGCCCCTGATATAGACATCGTGTAGGCTGTGATAGAAACAGCTCTTGTTTTCAGAGTTTGTGAGTTAATTATGACACTAGATTTGTCTTTATGATCATACTTTTGATTCAATGAAAAGCTTTTGAATTGGATTTTTGGTTTATGTGCTGAGGTACTATTACTATGCAGATTGGTATTAGACATATTGGAATTTATTCAAACTAATTACAACTCACCAAGGCCTATATTTTATTTATTATTTCTGGTCACAGTCTGGATGGAGGAAGCTTCTGCCTTCAGTTATAATAATTCTCCATGCCAGTTAAATTTTATTAGAAGTGTAGGTTAATATATTTTGAATATACAGGGTGGCACAAAAAAACTGGACTATATTAAATGCAAACCTAAATGTGACTAGTTTGGTTTTGTTTATGCCACCCTGTATAGCATGGCTGAATTGATCTAGGAACAATTTTTAAGCTTTTTTGGTTTACTGAGACTGTTTTCCTGAATTAGTTTTTTATTTGAAGTTTCACAATAACAATTTTCTGCATTTGGGTTTGAGTAAAATAAGACATGAACCATGGTGTTTTTCATCTTTTGTGATCGTTTCTTGTCACAATATTTGTAAAAAAGATTATTAACAGAATCAATTTGAAAGTGACTGAGTAAAGTGCTGTTACATGCAATGTTTATTGATTAACTCACAAACTCTGAAAACAAGAGCTGTTACCCTAATTCTCCAATCATTTAGAATTAAAAATGGATTTTCTGTAGGAAGGTCTAGGGAGGTCTTAATGACTTCTTGGCTACCAGCTGCATAAGTTTGATGTGATAGATTTGATGTTCTATAACATGTCGAGACTTTATTTGAACTGAAATGCCTAGCCATCTATTCTTTTCAAATGTCGCAATTTGTATATCATTTAACCTCCTAAGTGCCGTGTTGATGAACCCTGCTCGTCATGTATATCATAGACACCATACATTCACTGGTAGCAAAAGGGTTAAATATGACACTTTGTCTGTTCTTGTGCTTTGTCTGTTCTTGTGCTTTGTCTGTTCTTGTGCTTAGATGTGATCCATGTTTAATTATGAATTATTCTATGGTCTTTTATAGGTTTACAGCTCAGGAACAAATTCTCTTAGGATGTCTTCTGCATTTCATACTATGTTGAAGGAAGGAGGGACCCTATCTTTTTGGAGAGGCAATGGCATGAATGTTGGCAAGGTGATGCCCGAGATGGCGCTTAAGTTCACAGTCTATGAACAGGTTCGCTTATAATGGTGTTTGTCTTTGTGTTTGTAGCAATAGTTATGTTTACTTGTCCTCTTGAATTCCAATTGAGAGCATCTGCTTTCTGATTTTACTTTGTAATATTTGTAAAAAAGATTATTAACAGAATCAATTTGAAAGTGACTGAGTAAAGTGCTGTTACATGCAATGTTTATTGATTAATTTTTCATTAATTTGTAGTAAATATCACAATGCTTTGACTGCAACTCCAGCTTTAATTCAACTACATGTACTTTATAATGTAACATTTATATGAAATGAATAAGGTTCATCTTGAATGTTGGACAGTATTGAGAATTAAAGTGTTCAGATACAATTGGTCTGCACTTATTGTGTTAAAGATCAAATGAATTAATGGTCTGTTTTGCAATTAGACTAAAGTTTTTGATTTTAGTTTTTGCCCTGTGATATTTCTTTAGTCTTCTTTATTTTAAATGTAATTTAATGACTATTCATGCTTTAAGAACATTTGAATGTATGCAATAGATAAAGAGTCGAATCAAAGGTGGATCCAACAGAGAATTGAACATTGGTGAGCGTTTTGCAGCTGGGTCATTGGCTGGAGCTTTGAGTCAATCTGCCATTTATCCTCTGGAGGTGACTTTCATTTATGTCTAATAATGCTGAATACTGGTAGATTTGACCTCACATACAACCTTTTGCTCTTTTTCATCAGCTGACAGTAAGCACTTAATTTGCCTCTTGACATTTGCTAGGGTTTGTTGTTGGCCTAAGGCAGGGGTACTCAAACCACGACCCAAGGTCCATAATCCGAACCACAAGGACGTTTCTTGTGGGCCATCGCAGCTTTCTGTGTCTGAGAAATTTTGAGCCTGTAATATTGGCTTGCTTACTTGCTGTAAACTGCAATCCTAAGTTGGTGCATTTTTGTTTCCGTCTGTCTGTGGTTGTTTGTTAAAAAACGTTTAAATCCGCTGAAATCGTACTTATGGCGAATAGTATTATTTCACGAGTCATGGAGAGATGATTTTTTTGCCTGACTGACACAATGCACGGCCAGTGAGTATTGTCTGCCGTGAGACCGTGAGTGTAATCAAAAGTACAAATGTAAAGACTACTAAAGAGACATTTCAAGTAGAAACATGCACTACATTGAAAAATATCCAGCAGTCAGCCCTTCGATCTGATAAAATCAACGCCTCGATGATCACAAAAGCTACTGCTGCACAAGCACACTTTATAGATGGCTGAGACCTGTGTTTCTATTTGTCCCCAATCCTTTCATTGTTAAGCCCGATGGTGATTGGACAGATATTGGGAGTTCAATTTTTTCAAATGTTAAGCAGGCATTATTGCAGACTCTAGAAACTGATTTGCAAGCATATGATGCTTTGAAACATAAACTCAGTGAAGTTGGTATTACTAACTTTTGGGCCAACTTTGTTTCAAATTTTCAGTATCCTATAACAAAGAAGTTAGCAATTTCTGTCTTGACAACGTTTGGATCCACATGTACGTGTTAATCAGCATTTTCTGTTATGAACATGATTAAATCGAAACATCGCAGAGTTAATGCAGACCAACACCTGCAAACTGCAATGCTTATTGCACTGACTGGTTATTCGCCTGATTATGTTTCGATTATGCAGTCGATGAAACAATTTCACGCCTAGTCACTGAATAGGACTGCAAAATGTGCTTTAAGATCTGCTCTAATTGAAATTTTCTGATTCAGCTAAAATTTATTCTATGCATTTTTAAAATTTAGTCTTGCTTTATATTGCCTTGGTTCACTTATAACAGTCTATTAAGTGGACGTGTAGTTACTCCTAGTTGCCTACTATCCCGTAGTTGTCACAGGAATACTTGGACTTACCTTGTAGCTAGTAAACCTACACAAATAATGGAAAACCTGATGTAGACTGCCTTCAAAAAAGTTTGAGTACCCCTGCCATAAAGTATATTGCATTTGGGAAAATCAGTCTTTAATTATTTTGATGGCATTCTAAAGTAGTGAACAGAAAAGTATATCTGCTTATTATTGGGAATCAGTGTTTGGTTTTGTGATTATTTTGCTTAATTTGAATTTAAATGTTTGATGTGTTTAGGTGATTAAAACTCAGCTCGTCATACGGAAAACTGGTCAGTACAGCGGCATATGTGACTGTGCAAAGAATATTCTGAAGATGCAAGGAGTCCGAGGCTTTTACAGAGGCTATCTTCCAAATATTCTAGGCATAATTCCATATGCAGGCATAGATTTGGCTGTTTACGAGGTCAGTTCCCCTTTGGCTTATTAAGATTTGCTCAGCAATATGTCAGATGAATTTTGATTAATCATTATTTTACTTAATATATTGTAATTTTTTTTATTTTATTGAGTTTTTAATACTTGCAGTTGCCATCAGTGTCGTCTGCTGCGATAGAGAATGTATTAATGAATGAAGTAAAAAGTTAATTTTAGCCAAACAGCACCCACTGCGAGTACTGTTTTGTCCCATAATACCTGATGGGTACTGGTCAAAAATACCCAGTTTGAAATATGGTTTCTAATCGATTAACATGGATCTTATTCATTTGAATGCGGGCGAAATTCAGTTGAATTTTGTCTTCTGTAATTATATTTTTGTTGTTTTAGTTTTGCATTTGTGCCAATGATTAATGTAGTAGCTGTTGACTGCACCCTTAGTTCAATGTAGTGTTGTTTTTATACTGCTTTATCTAGAAATGATTTTTGTTTCATTGTGGAATAAAACTTTCTGTTTAGACCCTGAAAAGGACATACATCAGCCAACAGAGTTCAGACAGTGATCCAGGCGCAGGAGTGCTCGTCGTTTGCGCTGTTGTCAGTAGCACTTGTGGTCAGTTGGTCAGCTACCCTTTGTCACTCGTCAGAACACGATTGCAAGCGCATGGTGTGTGTCTAAACCCATATTTTATGCTTTCAGGTGTTTTAAGTTCTGCGGGTAATATGAGAATGCATGCATATTTGAAATTAAATTATGATGAAACATTGAGAGGCATGAAAATGACTGGTTTTGGGACTAGCATTTGTTCATGAAAATCCTGTTGAATTTTGTGCTCTGTCAGCCAAGTTAAACCTTGAATCAAGTTATTATTTTATGAAATTTTGTCAGGGAACAATAATTTCAGTGAGGGTTACAGGCCATCTATCATCTCTTTAAGCCTCTGGGGATGTCAGTATCTCTTATACCTCCTTAAAATCTTGTGCTTCAGCTGTTAGGGGTGCCTTGACTTGATATCAAGTTTGCCTCTGTGTTTGGAAGTTCACTGCTTTGTGAACTTTTTCCAGAATGATTTACTTGTTGTACTTGTGATTTTGGTTATACATATTAATTGAATAATTTTTAAAATTCTTTCAGCAGTTACGATTGAGGGAACAGTGGAATCTGCCAGTGGCATTGTGAAAGCAATCGCAAAGACAGATGGTGCACGGGGCTTTTACCGAGGTCTTCTAGCAAATTTGATGAAGGTCGCACCAGCAGTCAGCATCAGTTATGTTGTGTATGAAAAGGCTCGACTTGTTTTTGGTGCCGATATGTCTTAAGATCAATTGTCATAGGCAATGCAAAATTTTGTTTCCTGCAGCTTCTGTAACGACGAGTTTTTATTTGATTAAGTCAACTGCACTAGAAATCACAGCAAATAGATGTATTTGTCAATGAATGACGTGTTCCAACTGTTCATTCCATCGCTGTAACTTACGTTTTTGCACGAAGTCGATATTTATTCTTTGACCGAGTCATGCTTTTACTTTTCATGCTGTGAAAGCAAATGTGAAGAGGATAACTGACTTTCCAGCATCGGCTATTCAGGGCTTCTTCACACGTGTAAATTGTTTGGTATTTTTCGTTTATTATTCGTCGTAACTTCCTCTGTGATGTATTGACCTTTTGCTGCCATATTTTCCAAGTCTAGATTTCTTATGATATTCTGGGCTTTATATATATATACTTTTCGTGTATTTATAGTTGATTTGGGTTTTTTGTGTTGCATTTGGCTATGGGCAAGGATATTTTATATATCTGTGATGAATACCTTGCTTGATCTGCGATCTAGGAAATATGGCAGTCAAATCTTGGGTGTAGAAGACATTCAGAAGTCAAAATCAGCCACAATTTTGTGCCCTTTAGTTGGGCAAATATGGCCGTGTTTTTGTGCTCTGATTCAATTCAATGTTCGCTGAAGCAAAGGACAATTAGGATAATTTATAATTTATTTTCCATTTTCTGTGAAAATGTAATTGAACAGATATCAAACATCATTTGTTCGTGCAATTTTTTATTAATATGACGGGGTCTTAGAACATATATGATTGTGTTTATTTGTGCATTAATAGATGCTAGCAGATTTTATATAAGATACTTTGGGTAATCAGAGGAGTTTTCAAATTAAAATTTTGAAACTGCCATGTTCTTGCAGCATAATTTCTTTGTTGAACGAGATGTTTAGTTTTGCAGCACAGTTATGCAGAAGGCAGTGAATTAGTGATTTTACAACATGTAATAGGAAATTACTGCTTTATCGACATGATTATGGGCAGTGAAATAACCCTGACTGTTATTTATTTTGTCCCAGATTTATTAAGTTATTCATTTGATGTTGCATTTTATGCAGAATGCTAATCTTATGTCATGATGTGGTTAAAATACTATTAAATTAATGTGCATATCATGAGTTAGGTTTTGCACTTGTGTGAATTGCATTTGACATTTATTAGTAAAATTCAGCAATTAGATTGTGATATACAGTAAAATTTAATAGACTGCTCAATTATGGCTTTTGTGACACCGTGGGTACTTGTGTAGTGATGCATCTAAAATTTTAATTTGCCTGAAAATGAAAGGAGCAGATCATAAGTATATATGCCTTCAATTCTCATTACATTTTTTAGAAAAAATTAAGCTGGCTTTGAGTCATTAGGTAAGAAACATGTTGAGAGATAAGCACTTCCTTGACAACCACTTTAACCCACTAAACAGTCACATTCATGGTTGAGTGTATTTTGCATTTATTCTCTTTTGGTGGGTATATGTTTGTATTTTTTAATGGACTTTATTTGTAACACATTGCAAAGTTATTTACAGATATTTGGCATTTTTGTTTTGTGTTGGAAGTATTGCAGCAACATTTGCTGTACACTCGTATTTTTGAGTTAGTTTAATCAGTATTGAGTTGTATTAAACTGTAAATAATTCCTTGATGTAAAAAGTGCTTTGCAAGTTTGCCTCATTTGTCAAGTAGTGTGTTGTAATTGTGTCATTTGTGATTATTATAATGACAAATATTGGTGGTTATTGAGGGAAGGGACCATATTTCCTGACATTGCCACTGGTATATTATGAATCAACTTCTGCAAATTTCCATGAATCTTTCTTGTGAATTTGAAGCGTGGAACAGGTTTTATATACATATATGGTAATTAAATAAAATGTATTTTGATTATAAATTTGATTTTATTTCTATTTTTTCACATTTCTGTGTAAAGTTTACTCATTTGCTTAAGTCTACAAGAGTCATGTCACATCATTTCAACAAACGGCCCAAAGGTAACTTTCTACGGGAATTCTTTAGCTTAACGTCTTAAATATTTGCCCAGATATTGATTGTGACTGACCAGGTCCATTTTCAGGGGCGGCCTTAGGCATTGTTTTGACTAAGGCTTAGGTTTAGCCTCTCAAATGCTAATTATTTCCTATTTCATACTGCAAAGGCTGAGTGGAATTTGAGGGTTCAATCAATTCAAAATACACTGGCTCGGACTATAGAATGTCCATGTGCCGCTTTACCATTTTCCAATATAAGATCCCCAATTCCCAGATTCATCTCACCTCACTCTTTGACACCCACAGAGTCAGTCATCCCTTGAAATGCAAAATTACAAAAGTGTCTAGTTTAACCATAGCATTTAGAGTAGTTAACCATAGAATTAGGTAATAGGTTATTTTACAATTGTGCATAGGAACTATGAGCAAATATTTTTGCAAATAATTGTCCCAAAACTCTTATTGATGAACTGTGGTGAAAAGCACTTTATATTGTCATTGCTTTTCAAAAACAGATTTGTGTAACTGACCCGAGTCTACCCACAAGGACTTCCTCAATTCCAGCTTTATGATACTCAAAATTATGGACGAAGCAGCAAGAGCACCCATAGCTGAGTTAAAGTCTCAAAGTAAAATTAGGCTTATCGATAGAAGACCAGCACTGTCACTGTTCAATAAACTAGCAATATACAAGGTGTGCCAATAAATCCCGCTCGATTTTGAAGCTATGGAACTTTTTAAATATTTACATGTAGGCCTAATGGTAAATAAATGGAAATAAAAAAACGAAAGTTGCAAAAATGGCGCTTGAAGATTTAATGTTTCAGAATGGGAAAGACCTATTAAAAAATCAATCTAGGATTAATGCTAGGCAGTAAAATGGCTCTAACACATGACGACAAAAACGGTAACAAACAGGTAGAACCAAAATTGACGCCATTTACAACATTAACATACGATGCGTCACGTAATCACTTAAAATAAAGTTTGCTACAGACTACGGAAGGTAGTCTTAGTCCAAACGATGTTCAATGTGTCCCCTTTAGCCCGAATAACCAGTAAAATTCTGTCCAACCACAACAATAGATTCGTGACGTGGATCATCTGAAAGAAGTGCTAACATTGTGTTGGGATCAGATCCGACAGGAATCACAGGATTTGATAGCAGTGGCGGCTCTAGGATTTGGCAAGTGAGGGAGCCGTTGGGGTGGCAACTTCTAATCATGGGGGCCAACCATTTGTTGTTTAATGTATGTAGCATTAAGTATAGGGTCCCAACTGGGGGGTCACTGGGGGACAGGCACTTTGAGAGGTCCTTTCAGCATTGTGAGTGTCGTCGATTATTTTTGAGTAAAATTATTCGCATAATAAATATTAGAAAACCAGCTCGACCAATGAATCGCTTCCGCCAGAACACATATTAGGCCTAAATAGAGATATCGAAAATCCAATTTGAAATGGCGTGCCTTGATCATTAGGAATTGCTGTCTGAACTCTCTGTTACCCATTCTGGTGCACAAGTGTAGGCTAATTCAGTTACTGCGTTCTAGGCCACGTCTCCACGGTTCTCAACTGAAGTCTTGCGTCTTTGCAGTGGCGTAGCCAAGGAGGTTTGGGATTAAAAACCCCCTTGGCTGCCGACGGAAAATATTTTTTGTGTCCAATACATTTTTTCGGACGCGGTTTTGGGGTCAAACCCCCTTGGCTGCCGACCCCCAAAATTTCTTAAGCGCTATAAAATGTAAGAGGTGAAAGGTGACGACCTTTTTTGTTTGTCAGCATCTGGAAGAAAAATTACAAGAAGGAAAGACGAGGATGACCTTTTTTGCTTGTCAACATTTTTATAAGTTGGTTAGAATCAAAACCAAACCCCTTTCTGGAAATCCTGGCTACGCCACTGTGTCTATGTCCTCTGTTATATTAGACTACACACTGCATTCTCTTCCATACCGAAATAGAATGTCGCATCATCATCTGGGAAGCAAGATGGTCTATAGGCCTGAATTCAAAACAATTATTTAAGGGCAGTGGCGTAGCCAGGGAGGTTTGGGGGCTGAACTACCCCTTGGCTGCCCGACTCAAAAAATTTCATTGCGTTTACACATTTTTAATTTTCGGACGCGTTTTGGGGATAAACCCCCCTTGGCTGACCCGGACAAAAAAATGTAACAGCAGACGCAATTAAGGGTAAGGGGTGATAACCCTTTTTGCTTGTCAACACTGACGAAGGAGAAAGAAAAAAGTAAAGTGACGAATGAGAGATAACACAAAGATGAAGATGACCTTCTTTTTCCTTGTCAAGATTTATCGAAGTTGGAAATCATAACCCATCCCCTACGCCACTGTTTAAAAGGCATGTACGCTCATGTATGGTGTCTGGGGGATGGCGACTGTGTATCGTAACTGCATACGTGTAAGCTACCCACTGATAATTGATTAATGAACGCAATAGCTGCATTTTTGTGATTATATAAATCAAAGCAGCTATTGTGTTCAAGAACAAGAAAGTCGATTATTTCAGCTTGGGCTTAATAGGTCGCTACATTCACTTTTGCGTGAATACTTACCACCAGTCTACAGCAGAAATTTCACTCTTCAGGCATAAGGTATAATATGTCACATTAGTCTAATATAATCCACACATTTTATGAGGACATATTGGCATTGGAATGCACGACACATATGCTGCACATACAGTGTGACCATATCACCATTAGTGTCGTGCATTCTATTATCGGATTTCGTCTACATAGACAACGCTGACAGATATTTAGGGCCTACATTTAAAGTCGCCTTTGGTAAAATTCAGTCGCATTCTCCAATTGGCGATTGGACAAAAGAGAGAATTGACTTGTTTTAGAAATGATGGTCGACGCCGTTGAGGTTTTTAATTGCATTCTTAAAAATTAATTTCGACCGCAAAGCCGAAAATTAAAACTATAGGCCTACGTTTGCCATCTGTCGATGCGTTAGGCAAGTGGTCTGTCTTTAGTAACTTATACACAGTTTGAATTTGTTATCAACTTCTGCGTTTAATTATAAACGAAATAAAAATATCGTGATCGAATATTTCAATGCTGTCGCCTAACAGAGGGGTTAGTTGTCTCCAACGCATAGTTTTATCCATATATAGAGACTCTCCTGTTTGGGGCTGTCCATTAATTATGTGAACAATTTTTGGGCAATTACTGACCCCCTCCCCTTGTCAACAACGCCACCAACTGTCAGCTTTTTGTGACCCCCTATAATTATGTCAAAAACTTTTGACCCCCTCCCCACTAAGACCAGTGACGGGTCCCCCTAACAAGTTTTGAAGGTTATTATTTTTGCGGCGATGACCATTTTCCCCTATCTTTTGTTCATCAAATGTCTTAATGTGGCGGTGATGACCTTGTTTTTGCTTGTCTGGCTTTTTCCCGTTGTAATAAATAGTATTCCATGAAATTTCCTACTTTTTATCATTTGTAGAAAAAAATGAAATTGTTGACGTCAACTTCTCTTGACCCCCCTCCCCCTGTCAACAACTGTCAAACTCTTTGAAACCCCTCCCCTATTTTGTTGACGAAATTAATGGACAGCCCCTTTGTTGATGCAGATGTTTAGAAAAAAACAATGAAGCAGAAGGACGCAGCAAGCATCAATGTGGAAGAGTTCAATAAGCGCAGAAGTCAAAGAAATGCTCGAATCAAAGACGACGCAGAAGCGTTTACGAAGACTGTTTCCCTGATCGGCATCACGCACGCCACAGACAGGAAAAGGTCAAGAGGTCGAAGATACGTCTGGACGGTTTGGCTTCTGGTCGGCGTCGGACTCGCTTTATATCAGATTCAAGATCGCACTGTCTATTATCTTTCCTATCCATACAACACGGAATACAATGTTCAGAACGATAAGCGCCTTCTGTTTCCTCAGGTCACGATATGCAAAGAAAATTGGGTTTCAAAAGAGAAAGCAAAGGACTCAGGTAGCCTATCTTTGCAATACTATTGTCTTGCCACAAGCAGGAGTACTTCAGCATATTTCTATTTTGATAACTCTACAGTAGGAGACAAGACGTGCTGCGACTTTTGAGTTTTGAACCCTTCATTTCGACCTCGGTTATAAAGTTAACACCCCCATGCAAGGCCCTAAGGTTTTAGGATATTTCTTAGATAACTTTATATCGAGATGGACAAATCTCACCAACTTGAGTAGGCCTACACATTTTTAAAGTTAAAGGACTGGTCTCAGATTAATGTTCTCATATCGACAAATCCAAAATTTCCATCCTGTTCCTAACCAAAAATATCCGATCAGATTAACGATTTTTCAGATAATTTAAAATGATGAAAGTATATTTACATAATAATTATATGGCCTTTATGTAGTTCAGTATCATTATTCGACGATCTGTCCTCGTAACAGAAAATGAAAGTCAGAAACTATTGTTCGTTATCTCTTCTCTCGCTCACACCACCTTTCGTGCGTACAATTTTATCCTATCAATATAGGTATTCAGTGGCGTCGCCAGGAATTTTTGGTTGGGGGCAAAAGGGGTTAGCGCGTCAGATAACTCAGATTCCGTATCCACCCCTCACCCCCTCCACAGAAAACTTTCTCACCGGGTTTGCGCGAATCTGGTAGGTAGTCTGGGGCAGGTTGAGGGGGGGCAAAACTGCCCCATTTGCCCCCCGTGGCGACGCTAATGTAGATATTTATTATTGCTCTGAATTATTGTTTGCTGCAGGCGTAGAGGAAAGTTTCTTGAAGATTCTTGAACTTGCTAAGGAATATAACGGCGAAGCTTCTGACGAACTGCAAGAAAAGGCCGAGACAGTTCTGAATGAATTTCTAAATGTAACATCAGATTGGGGTACAATATCGAAAAGAATTTCACATACGTGGCAGGATCTTGTAACTGCGGTATACTATGTTTCCGGTTACTGAATTTATATATATATATATATATATATATATATATATATATATATATATATATATATAATAAAAGTCTTTATATGACGTCTGCCTTGTTATACTTTATTATAAAATACTTAGCAATCGACAAAAGAGATTTTTAATTAGCTTTTGACTTGATTAAATGCAAAGCCCTAACTAATTGAATGCGCTGAGGTGAATCATATACTCTATTCATTAAGTCATTTATCAAATACTTACGAAATGGCAATAATTCTCAGCAGATTTGATGGTCTGTTACTAAACATTATTATAATACTCCACTCTAAGAGTATCTTATCTCAGTATGGTCTATGGTCCACATTGTCACTGCGTAGTGTACGCGTTTCCAATCTCTTTAAATTTAATCATCCCATACATCCAATCAATCAATAAATAAACTTCTATATCGCCATTATCATAATGCCCAGGGCATCAGCCGATGGCGCACCAAATCCAAATAGAATTAGAGCCAGGTCAATCCGGAAGATCAGTCAGAAACAGTGGGAGAGCAATCTAAGGGGGATAAGCCAAGTCAAACAGATGTGTTTTAAGACCAGATCTGTAAGATGATAAATTGTTAGTTATAATTATATCCATGCTTGAAACCGATCATAACAGTTCTCAATCTTGCGTCATTCGACGATGGACCATCTAGTCAGTCTAGCGGTCTAGCCAATGGGCAGATCTTATATCTAGGATTGTGAATTTGGAGGTGTCGGGAAAATCTAGGGATGTCGGAATTTTTGAAATTTTTGCCCAAAAAGGCTGATAAGCAAAAACATAGGTAATCCGAAAATAAAAGTTGGGGGTGTACTTCTCCATTTGGGTTGTTCAGGGCTAATTAGTATGCATTTTGTGTGCATACCATTGTCACATTACCAAATTTTTGGGGGTGTCGACCTTAAATAAGGGGGTGTTGGGGTGTTAGGGGGTGTAAAATATCCCTGCCAATGGGAAACCTAACTAATCAGTCACGTGGCTTGGCCCGAAAAGATTTTTAAAACATTCAACTTATATAGCGCTCTTTGTCAATTGCACTTTATTTAAAAGCCTAAAGTGACACTACAACTTTTTTACCGTCTTCTTCCTGCCCGACTTTAGAATTGCCGACATCTGGATTTCAATCCGAGTAGTTTGTCTTGTGAGTGAATAAATGTAGAGGACGTGATCGATATCTGCTAGCTGTTATATCATTCAAAACAAATTTATCATTTTAAAGCGACTTGATATGAATGCAGTCTTTATTGTAGATCGCAGCTCGTTTGAGAATGAATAAGCGTATGCTTACTGTTATTCTGTTGATTTAAAAAGTTGATTACTCTTTCTGAAAATCGTAGATCCACTGGAATGGAGTTGAAGCTAAAGCTGCTGATTTGGTTGAAGATATTGCTACAGACGTTGGACACTGTTTTGCAATCAGTACGAGTAAGTTTCACGCCAAGAGACTTCATCGCTTCATCTGAATTTTTATCAAACTGAATTTTTATCAAACTTTTTTTAAAAAACGTCTTGGCTCGCGCGAAATGTCGTCTTTGGCGTCGCTTCGCTTGCAACGAATTTCCAGAACGACCAATCAGAACGCTCTAAAGCCAATACAAAACAATTAAAACAATCAGAACGCTCACACAGCCAAACAATTTGCTCACACAGCCAACCAATCAAACGCGATAAATGTACCCAGGATCTTAAATCGATTTAAATCATTTTTTTTTCAACGGTTTGATGGAAAGGCTTATTGAATATGTTCTGTCTCATATTACCCTGTATAGGCCTATGTCTTGCGAAGACCCGATGGTGTAGTTGTAGGACTCTTGACTCGCAACCGGAAGGTAACGAGTTCGAAATTCGAATCTGTCCCTAGGCACTGCGTAGCCACTTTCGGCAAGTTGTTCATCTCTGAATTACACCGCACTTACGATTCATCACTTTGTGAATGACTGCGTGTTTTGACAATCATGTAATAATAATAATAATAATAATAATAATAATAATAATAATAATAATCTATAATATTAAAATCGTTATCTGTATGTCTGTTACCTTCAAGCGTTCTGATTGGTTGACTATTGGTAGACAACGCGATGCGTTGGTGGACGATGCGAAGACGACGTTGGTGGACGATAATTCGTAATTTTAATATTGTCAGCATCAGATTTAACTGGGCGTGCGAGCAACATTGAAATGTTGTTCAACAATGATTGGGTATATTTTAGATATTGCATTTGTTCGCAGTATACACAAAAAATCAGCGTCACAAATGGCCACAGTTGCGTGATTTAACAGCGTGATTTTAACGTAGCCTAGTAGAGCTTGGCTGTAGTAGTAGAGTGGATTGTAGTAGTAGTAGTAGTAGTAGTAGTAGTAGTAGTAGTAGTAGTAGTAGTAGTAGTAGTAGTAGTAGTAGTTTTGTCTACGCTTCTGTAAAAGATATCGTTGTCGTAACCTGATGCGGGCGTTTATTTGCATTGCGCTAAAGGCCAATAGGCGTCTTAATTGGACGAAGCAATCGATGCTGATGTCCTATTTGAAGACGATGAATACAACAGAACAGCCTTTGTTCAGTCTGAACCAGCGACTGAATCTTTCCCAACCAACAATGCGCCAGTGGCTAAAAACTTATACTGTTCTTTCAAAGCCTTTTAATTGACAACTGGAATTGCACATGTCCCTGTGCCTTCGGCAAGAAAAAGTCATAGAGATTCGGTTGCAGGCTTTGAGCAAATATTGAACTTACGCCCTATATGTGCAAAAATCTTTACAAAAGCCTTCATTTTATTCACCTGTTACCCATTATGTTATGGATTCTAGTACAACTTGACCTCAGTAAATAATCGTTTTTAAGAACTGTATACTTCCACCGTTTTCTTTTACGACTTTCTCATCATTTTAAATTACGGAACTGTTTTATAGCAGCCCCTAAGTAAACGATCATCAGCAAATTTATGTGGCGTACTGAAATTTCACAAAGAACTTAATAATTTACTGCATGAAAGATTGTGGGCCGAGCATCCCAATCATTATTTTTCATTATAATTTATAACTCGCTGTTAACAAGAAACAAAAAATTAACAAGAAAATTTTGTCAGCATACGAGTGCAGTTTACACTCTGAAGTCGAAGAATTTCTACAAATTAGAAGAAATCCCCGAAAGAATCGTATCAAGTACAATGTAGTACATGTATAAGTATAAGTACAAGTACATGTATAAGAATCTCATCAAGCACATGTATAAGTGCAGCGAGAACTTGTGGACTTGTGAGCAAAAGTCCTAGATCCAATAAACAATGAGATCGGAACAAGAGAACCGAAAAAGTGAGAAGTTAGCAGAGTGGTGACAGCACTGGACGATGGATCAGTAAGTCGCGGGTTCAATTCCCGCAGGAGCCCTAAGGTCGACTCAGCCTTACTCGCTAGAGGGTGGTGGTGAAAATGAGAAGCAGCGTTAAGCTGAGAGGTAAAACGTGAGTCTGGGTAAAGTAATGCCAACCTAAATCAGATTAATGGATTATACCACATACGTTGCTGATTGCCTAGATCGGAGATAAGCGCCGGAACCCAACGCTCGAACTCGGGTACGAGACCTACCTTTACCTTTACCTTAAACAAGAAACAACCGTTATTGATTCTAAATAACCACATTAGGGGCTGTCCATTAATTACGTCAACAATTTAGGGGAGGGGTTTGGAAAAGTTTGACAGTTGTTGACATGGGGAGGGGGTCAAGAGAAATTGACGTCAAAAATTTCACTTTTTTAAAAAATCAAAAAATAGGCAATTCCATAGAATACTACTTATTACAATGGAAAAAAGCATTAGAAAAAAGGTAATCACCACCACATTTTGACACTCGATGAGGAAAAGGGGAAAAATGATCATCACCACAAAAATAATAACCTTGTTATTGGGACCTGTCATTGATCTTGGGGGGGGGGGTCAAGAGTTGTTGACGTAATTATGGGGAGGGTTAAGTGAAAGTTGACAGTTGTTGACAAGGGGGCAGGGGGTAAAAAATTGCCCAAAAATTGTTGACATAATTAATGGACAGCCCCTTAATACTATTACCGGTATACAATTCACCTCAACAGGTAGGGTCAGTGGCGGCTCCAAGAATTATATAATGGTGGGGGATGCAATGAATCTCTAGGAAGTTGATGGTGGGGAGGAATACATTTCCGTAAAAGATCGACAAGCAGAAAGATAACTAACAGTGTTTTGCCCAGCAAATGTAAATAAACTGGCCGATAAAGGCTGACAAGCAAAAACGATCATAAGCAGATCTGTTTTGCACACAAATACCCGACGGACATGTAGCGGCGTAGCTACTCGGACCAGTAACACCCCCCCCTCCCTCCCCGAAACGCTGACAAGCAAAAAAGCTCGGTGGGGGATGCATCCACAGCCATTCATCCCCAACGTGAAACCGCCCTGGGTAGAGTAGACTATTTGCTTGTCGTCTTTACCAGCGTTCGCATTTGTCACGAATTAAATTCGTGCTGTTTTTTTAGACGACCGTCCACTGATGTCACGAGCCGCTGGGATACGGTCTGGTCTGGTGTTGTTCCTCGACGCAAAACAATCAGATTCCTTGGAGTTGATGAACTTCGACCATGATATTTTTACAGGATTTCGGGTACAGTAAATGCGTTTAGATAGATTGGATGAAATTAATCGTTACGTTCCAAATGAAAGCAATAAAAATCAAATACAAATTATGTTCTTGTCATCCAGACAAGGTTATCCCGATAATATCCCGATAATAATCACTATTTCGATAATCATTTGAATGTTCACAATACAATATGATACCTGAACAGTGGACCATAACTGAGAGCGCTATTGGCATTGGCCCAGTGTTTTATCCAGACTCCAGGCATTTGGACGGGAGTGGAAAATTGACTTGGCCGGAGGGGAAGAGACATAGATCAATGCAAAAATGTGTGCCTGTGCTGGGATTTTGGGAATTTTCTTCCTAGAAATAAGGAGTTACTTGGGTGCTGCTTTTGAAAGCGCTATAGAAATTAACGAGATTTTAATTACTTTACTTACTTACTTACTGCATCACGACTGCAATGGCCTCTGATCGATGGAACGCGGGGAGGGGGAGTTACTGGGCGAGGTATTCGGGCCACCGAACAGACTTGAAGAGAAAATCAAGACAACAAAAGGGATTTCCACGTTAAAATCTGTTCGGTGTCATTGACTTAGATATGTTGATGTCATGCTGGGAGAATTGTAAAACTGCTCAGGGGCGACTGGCCATGTCACAAAAAATCGATTCAAAGTGATTTTAAAGCCTTGTTCTACTATAAATTGGATCTTATTGAGAAAACATCGATTAAATTCGATGTCAGGGTGATTTTATAAGATTAGACAGAGTTCAAAGGTCAGGAGGGGTGATGAGTCATCTTCCGTTAGTATTCTTCTTCCGTTTGAGTTTAGGATGGCCTGGCCAAGATAATGACCACGTGTTTTAAAAATGATTCCAGTAGAAGATAAAACTTTTGAGTTCCCCTGTTGTCTTTTTCTGAGGGTAATTAGCAGGCACGTCAGAACGAATTTTCAGCAGGAAGGAGGCAGATTTCCCCAAGATAAAAGTTGACAACGGAAAAAAACGGAAAAAATTCGTCTCTGAAAAACCCTGACGACCAAAAAAAGGTCGTCACTAACTTATCCTCCAAAAGCCTTGACAAGCAAAAGAAGCTATCGCTCTTTCTTCTATTTAAAAATCCTCACGAGCAAAAAAATTTAAAAACAGCTTTATCTTCCATGGAGTGCGCTGCACCTCTGATTTTTTCAGGTGATGCAGCTGCACCATACTTTCTACGATCCTGATAATTAGGGTTGTGGTTGTTGGAGGTCAGCTGACATTTTTGGTGCGTTCGAACAGTCTACGGGATGCGAACATTCGGTATCCGAATTATTAGGATTCGAAAATTTCGGTGGAATGCAGCGGTTTGAGCGAACAGTATTCGAGGGCAATTCAAGCGCGAGGCGATACGTGCCACGTCTGCCACGTGAAGGACAAACAGTAGTGGACCCAAGGCCGACCCTTGAGGCACTCCACAGAGGACGGGGCAGACGTAGAACCCTCCCAGCGGACTGACTGCGATCTCTCAGTAAGGTAGTCGCGTAGCCAGGATAGGGCCTGACCTTTGAACCCATAAGAGAGCTCAAGGCGACGTTTGAGATCAGTCTAATCTTCTTTGATATTTATAATAGAATCTATGCATTTGTTTTCTCTATGTAATAAACATATACGCTCAAATATCGCTGATTCACATTCAAATTTATTTCAAGAAAAAGCGATTCTGAACCGAAAATTAAATGTTTTTCTTGATTCGTTGTCTCAAATTGATTCTTTGCAATTCGATCCACAAAATCTCTCGATAATAAGCAACGATTTCGCCTTCAATTGACCATGAACTAAATTGCAGAAAGTGTTATCAAAATGGTGCTATAGAAGGTCTTTGATTTCATCTAATGACTGAATGCACTGATGCTGGTTATGAGTGACGATGACTGATGCAATGACTTTGTCTCTTTCTCAGATTCTCCTACATGATCCCTTGGAAATTCCAAGAATGCTGGAGGCTGGAATTGTCATATCGCCCGGAACAGTGGCTCAACTCGCCATTTCCTTCACAAATGTAAGATTACGTCAATTTAATGATTTCAAGTCGCGTGACATGTCTTTGTGCGTTATTTGCGTCTTTTGCGGATGGATTTGAAGTGCCACCGATTGATACCCTTGAGTATTAGAACTGGTGCCATAGACTGGTACCATAGAAGTGCATTATTATTATTATTATTATTATTATTATTATTATTATTATTATTATTATTATTATTATTTGACTAGTTAACTATTGACCGAATGCAGCATTTAACATAACAATTACAAATCTATCCTATTAAGCCTAGATACAATACTTGCAGCAAATGATTGTCTCAATGACAATGAGCTAGGATCATTTATAAAATTCAATAGGTTCTAAAGTTCCTAATTGATTTTCTAGGTGCAGCATCTAGGTCCTCCATATTTCGATTGCGACTCAAATGTTGAATACCGAGTCGAAAACTGTTTGGCCGATTGCGAAGACCGTTTCTTTATTGAAAATTGCAAATGTCGGCCATTCTATATTGAAACTTCGAATGACACCGATTATGGGAGCGGTAAGCTACTGTCTGTTTCACAGAATTAAACGCGTGTCGCTCACCATTGGATTTTGAATCAAATTTTTGGGACAAGAGAACTTATATACTTCAAAAATAATAAAATATTTACTTTTAAAAATTATGAATCGACAACTCTCGATTACTCCAGCTATTGAAACTGCATAGTAATATCTGCTACGTCGATGCGATGGCTTCTGAACATACTGTAGATCTGCCATACTCTGTTGTTTTTATTTATAGTGGTTTTTCACACAGGCAAACTTAGCCTCTTAAACCACGTCGAATAATATTAATATTAGTATTAGTATTGGACGGGAACAACAGTGGTTCTCACACAGGGCAGTCCCTACTGAACCACTTTAAACCTTGTTATATTATATATTATATATATATTATTAGATGCTAAAAATTTATTTTATCTAGAAAATGCGTTTTTACGTTTTCTTTTTGTTGCTTTAATATAGTTGGTACTTCCAATTTTGTGAAAATACTGTCTGTAGAGGATGTGACGTCATATGACGCCAAAATAGTGCACGGTATATTCATTATTTTGCGTCAGCGTTTGACCTCTGTCTTCTACAACAAACGGGCTTCAGATAAAAAAGGGATCTTAAAAGTCTTTGTACGTATGCTTACAGCAGTCCTCGGCCTCAGCTCGGCTGTTTTATTTACGATCTCCTCTGAGATCCCATAGTGTTATGCGTGTAAACTGATGGCAGAGGGCAATGAATTGGCACGCTGGCAGCTTTCCTGTCCCCGTGGTCTGAAAATTGTCCCTCCTCTCCCACTCTCAACGGCTCTGTATACGACGGAGGAAAGGAAGCATGGCAGGACACACCCCATTGGCTTTTGATGGACACACTGGCCACCGCCACCTATGGAATATGCTACATCCCCACTGCTACATCCCCACAGTTACATCCTTCCACTGCTACATTTCCCCAACAGCTACATCCCCCAAGCTCGACATATCCCCCCACTGCTCCAGGTCACAAATCGCACCCTGTTAATAATGTATCCAACTGAGGCAGTTTTATACTAAAACTATGGCTTTCTATGGCTTGATGCTGATCATTCAATCGGTTTTACGTTTTATTTTAAGGCTAACGTTTTACACATCTTTGAGTCTGGAATAGGCCCCAATTACTGTCACTAGAAACTTGCTTGGACTCACCAGTGAGACTAATAATAGCTGGACTCATCATGAAGTGACTACAGTGTTTTCTCCGGATCCCAACCCTTTGGGGAGAGGAATTAACTTGACTGGAGGGGAAGAGCCACAGTTCAATGAAAAAAGTGCTTCGATTTTTTTGGGGGGAGGAAAATTTTGAGTTTTTTGGCGGGAAATCTCCCCTTCTAACAGGCCTGTATAAAACAATGACTAAGCTTAGGCCTGTAGAGGCGTAGCGAGGGTATCCGGCACTCGGGAGCAAAGTGTACCGTTGGCGCCCCCAACACTGCTGACGAACAAAAAATGGTCGTCACATCGTTCTCTCGGCGCCCCTCTCCTTATACTCATGACGAGCAAAAAAGGTCGCCGCACTTGTTTCTTTTATTTATTATGTATTTGACTGTTTAACTCACCCCAAAAACCCGATTGTGGAGCCCCCTCGCCTCGGCGCTCGGGGGCATATGCCCCCACCTGCCCCCTTCGCTGCGCCTCTGTAGGCCTGTATATCAAATTCCTGAACGCAGCCTGCTGAAAGTGAAAGAATTTTACGCAGATTTCGCAATTTCTTTAAAATATCACGCATCATCGATTGATGCGTTGATGTCTAGTGCTATGTATTCCCTATTGTATTATGAAATCTGAGTTCTTCGCTTTGTTCCTATTTAGATAAAAAGGTCTGCGGATTCGTGGAACACCTTCTTTGTCTTTGGAATTTTACAAACACTAGATCACAAACCGAGGACATGTGTTTCTGTGAACAGCAGTGCTACACTCGCTCTTATAAGCATTCGCTGTCGCAGTCTCCCATCTCCCGCGCAGCTCTTCCGTTTCTCAATCTGAACTCTCCATCGTCGAATGCCTCCTCAAGTGGATCCACGTCCGATCCTCCGGACATGACCATCGTCTACATCTACTTTCCCTCTCTCACTTACACGAACGTCGTCGCCGTCGAAGCGTATTCCTTCCTCGCCCTCCTGTGCGACGTCGGCGGGGCCCTGTCCCTGCTGCTCGGCGCTACGCTCCTGACCGTCTACGAAGTCGCCGAGTTCCTTGTCATCGTCGCCGCAGATTATTTGCGCTTCAAACCAACACAACGGGAAACTGTTTCAGTGTGAAACTCTGCTGCAAAAAAACCGTTTTTTACATTTTCTTTTTGGAAAAGAGAAGCGAGACTCGTGCCTAACAAATGCTAACTTAAAATAATATTAAAACGAATATAGGAGTATCCAGAACAATCTCTATGGTCACTGACCTATGCCCACCAGCTATAAAATTGCTTCTGCCATTGGCGTCTATTAATAGACGACAATGGTTTCTATGGCTTCTGCCCAACAGTGGGCGGAGCAACCGGACTTTGTTGGTAAACACTAGATACCCATATAGAAAACTTGTACAGCAAGAGCAAATCCTCATCCTCTGAGTTAATATGTGTTGGCTTACTCCAATCGTATTGTTTAAACTTACCTATTAGAACTATATTATGTGCTACTGAAGCCACTTGTCCGAACAAGAGCACTTTAAATAATTTAAATTGATTAACTACAGTAAAAGTTCAATTCTGAATCATGTTTAAGGAGTGGTCTCTCCGACACTGCTTGTTTTTACTTTCATATGCAGTGGCGTCAATCTGTAGTAAAATTTGTGAGAGTTCACCTGTTGTTGTGCCTAACCCTAACCATAAATCATTTTACTTATTAGGCTAATGTTCCAAAATACCATTTGCTGATAATATCTACGTTTATTATCTATCCAACACAACAATTTATTAATTAATCGTACAATGGTACAATATAGGTTTATTCAGAATTTTGCCTCAAAACCAAAGTTTTAAATTTTACTTTCTGTCTTTCACCTCTTTCGCGTGAGAACATTTAAGCGAATCAATAATTATACAAATCTGATAACTTTAGAGCCGTTGAGCAACCTTTAAATTTGATTTTAAAATCTGAAAAAATTACAGGGAACTTCTTTCATAACACATAACAAAATGGGAGGGTACCACAATAGAAATTAAGAACTTCAGTTTTGACGGGCACCCTAATATATATATATATATATATATATATATATATATATATATATATATATACACTGTATATATATAATGTATAAGTCAGTTATATTTCAGTGAACTGAAACTGAATAGAAACTGAAATTATTTTAAATCAGTTAACTGAAACTGAAACTGAAATTATTTCCCGAACTGAAACTGAATAGAAACTGAAATTATCATTTCCGAAAACTGAAACTGAATAGCAACAAACTATATCTTTGATTTGTACTGAAAAATTTTATAAAGGTTTTTGGTGCGTAAATACACAACTTACCCGTCACCTGATTTTGAACAATTCCGGTAAAACGAAATTTTACTGTACCCACTATTAAATATATAGCAATTATTATTATTATTATTATTCTTCAAACTGACTCACAGCCAATGTCATATATTCTGCCATCACTTCTAAATTTGGACCAAAAGCGCTGTTTAGCAGTTCAAACAAGCTCAACTAATGCGATATGATTTAAACAAATCGTTTTCAGCTCATTTCAAACGTTTCCCTGTTGCTGCTTGTCCCGACCAGCGCATCAGGGGCATCTCGTTCAAACAGAACAGCTACTGGTTGCCGCGAAATCATAACGCTAATAAAACTTGATGATAGCATCCTGGCCGGAGGAGGAATATCCGCTAATCCTACGGTGTCTTCCATTGCTGGATCTCAGCTGGAGACGGCAGAACTTCAGTCGTCGTTTGTCGATCGCACTGACTTTCTGGAGAAAGCGTCGATCCTAGGCTGGGTCCAGATCCGGCTGAAGATTTGGTCACCGCTTGCCTAAAGGCCTATGTTGAGCGAATCTTCCAATGGAGTGGTCTTGTTAACAGGTGTCACAGATCGTCGCCACCTCACCAAAAATTTAGAAATGCGAGTCTTCTTAAAACTAAATGCACATTGGATTTAACCTAGATACTTAACTTTCCTGTAGTTAGTCCGAGAACAGAACAATTGCTTACTTGCTTGACTTATTGAACACGGACAAAATGATTATCAGCTGTTAACTGAAACGAAACTGAACTATTTTTGCCGAACTGAAACTGAATATAAACTCAATTGGTAACCCTAGAACTGAAACTGAATAGAAACTGAAACCCCATTTCCCGAACTGAAACTCGTTGGATGGAAACTTCTTTGGCAACCCTCGAACTGTGTTGGGTCAATAGAAACTGGCCCCTATTTCCCGAACTGAAATATCACTGGTCTTGTCAAGGTTATATCCGAGGACGGTTCGATGCATAGTATTATTATTGCCACCTCGAGCTATTAATACTGGACCTGAGTTCGCAGCTTATCATTCTCGCCTCCAGGGCAACGGCATTATATCTTTATTTGCGTACGCGTGGGAGGACTGGCCGAGCGTATTATGACACGCCACTATTTTGCCACGTTTTATGAATAACGAAATACTGTGACCGATATTAAATACCGCAATGGACGGACGAATGTACATTGCCTCAATTATAAAGAAGACGGGATCTGTGTTTGATAATTATAATTATTGATATTGTTGACAAACAATCACATATTCATATAAAAGAGTCAATAATGTACTAATTCGCTTTTCTGTAGCAGTCCTTAGTCAGGCTAGTTTCTAGAATCTTCCATGGACATCTACGTATATTTAGACTGACACACGCATACATTCAAACTGACCCACACATACACTCATACATACATACATATCTAGTCAATGGCTACTTTCCAGAATCTTCCATAGACACATAGACGGATCCACAAATATATTTGCACATACGTATACATGGTCATCCGCCGGCCAATTGCCCCCTCCCCTTCCCTTTCTTGGAAGTTGGATGGTTGGACATGGGCACCTGTCCCACAACCGCATAAATTATAATAATGATTTCCATGGCAACCTCTCTCCCGCACTGACCGCTGACTTCATTCCACGCATACACACACGTCCAGCCAGCGATACACTGGCACACACTGTCATAAACTTCTACAGGTATGTTCAGGGCGCCTGGGCCGTCGCTGAACGATGCGCCGTCTGCAACCAGCCGAGGCGGCACTGTTATCCTTTGCATCCATTCCTGTCGGCCCACGGTCAGCGTAGTACACCCGGGAATATAATTTTGAAACCATTAACGCAGCGGTGCCCGTATCTGGTTCGGAAAAATACCCCTTTTAGAAACATAGGAGTTTTCCTATGGACCAGCGGAAACCCACACACACACACACACACACACACACACATATATCTAAATGCTTCTATCATATTAATATATAATATGCTGCAATAATCTAGCGTAACTGTCATTCATGTAATAAGTCAAACGTGACGTAGCAAACGTCACATACCCCCCACTTAAGATTGTTGTTCGACCCCTGTCGAACAGATATGCGGTACATGCGAACCTATCCTACACTAAGCTAGTGACTACTAATTCTATATGCGTTACAGCATCGTCACGATTAAACAGAGTTCGGGATGTCCCTCGGCGTAGTCTTTCAGCGTCAAACGTTCAGCAGCGTTAGCATCCAGAATGAATGTCTCTGCAAGGTGCTTCGGCGCAGTCCGGGTGGGTTGACGAAGGGTGGTTTGCGTGGTCGACGATTACGAAGGCGACGATTGCGGAGCGTGGCTCGACGCGACATGGAGATCCGGGTTATGTAATGGAAGTGACGAGATGGTGGCAGTCGAATTCCGGGACTGAGTGAGGTGGAACCGTCCCGAGCGGGCTCGTCGAACGTTCGCCCACTCGGTCCGATTTGGGCAGGTGGGTGTGGCGTAGAGCTGTCGCATCAGGTGGCGATGATTTGCGTCGCCGGGAAGTAGTTTCGGCCTGACGAAGAAGGAATCGTTCCGCGTGACGGTTTATCAATCCGCACGTGGCGAAGCATGCTTCACTTCTCAGCGACAGGTACCTGCCGTCCCCCCAGCCGACTGCCGGTACAATGACGGGCGTATGGTCCGGGGATCATCCGGATCATCACGTATCGCCCACGGGCTGCAGGATTCGTACGGGAACATCCCATGTCTGAGCAAGTGCAAAAATACTGAACAACTGCGTTACTATACAAGTTTACAAGACATACGATTTACTGATATATACACTAAAAACTGGGATCGCCCCCCCAGGTCGACCGAAATATCCTCATCCGCATGCTCCCTACATATTTTCTTTTCTCGCCAACGTAACGGCGCGGTACATTGCTGCAGGCTGTCCGTCGGGGTAATTTATATTCCAGGCCCCCGAACATCGATCCATGGCTAAGGGGCCCCCCTTCAAGCAGCCATACAAGTAACTTCTTCCGTTACCCTTACCTCACACATATCTCTCTTCATCTTCTAATCCAGACTACGCAATTCTTTCAACCATTCATTCCAATTCATTTCAACCATTCATTGGTTGGCCAACTTTACGGGATGCAAATCCATTAGGCCAACCCTTTTTTTTCTCGACTGATTTCTGTACTTTATATGTCTGCGAATTATAGTATTGACTATATAAACATATATATATATATATTATATTTTTCCCTATAAGACCTAGATCTACCTTATATTCTCATTAATTAATTATTATTACTAGATTATTACTTTTCGTTATTTGCACAAATTTGATGTTAAAAATTATTCAACATATTTCTGTTCAAATATACCAGCGTTAAGCTGAAATGTTGAGAAAAAATAAAAATAAATTTGATTTGATTTGATTTGATTCCGTTTGCGTACCTATGGCTGTACTACAATTCCAGCGACATGACCCCCTCCATGTTCAGGGGTTCCCAATTTCTTCCAGTCATTACTTCGTCTCTTTAACCGATATCGCCCTCGATTGACAACTTCGAGTTTCCACAAAAATCCACTTAATTAATCCGTCATAACATCCCACATATTACAGCGTACACAGATCTATTTCCGTCCTCCCCTTCCATCTAAAAAGGGAAATTAGATCCCGCGGAACACTAAATCCACCCAATGTTTCAACATCTCCCAAATAACATATTCCCTTCCGGCCGCGTCTCTCCACATCAGCCGCTATACCACTTCGTTTCACACGAATTTACATTCTCTTACACCATGCTCCGCCCTCGGTCGGTCGTCCGCACCGATATATTCACAACCCTCGAGGCTAACCCATCCCCCGCGCCTCCCACAGAACTACGAGCCACTCCCCACTCGCCCTTACTTGTCAACCAAACGTTCTCCCTGCCCTCGCGACAACACTACCCATCGCGTTTTCACCGTACGGCACACACACACACACACACACACACACACACACACACACACACACACACACACACACACATATATATAATAATACTACCCATCCATCTCCTACATGAACCGGGCAGGCAACCTCCGTTCTCGACCGGGTGGTTCCTCTTTTCCGACATCATCGCTGGTGTCGCATCTTCTTCGTGATCCTCCCGAAACTCCTGAGGTGGCTGATCCTCCGAACCCAAACATTTTTTCACAAAACTATTTTCCCCTTTTCCAATTTGATCCTGTAGTTAACCGGTCCCACTATGCCGCCTATTCAGGCGCGCCGGCCTTCCGATTTCCCGCTAGTCATTCTTCCCCGGGATATCCCCTCAGGGCAAGATGTGTTTATGGGCAAAATTATTCGACACCTGCTATTAGTATCATGTTAACGTTACTTGTTTGCTGGTATGCCTTCACGACAGTGGCGTAGCCACGAGGAGGGGTTTGAGGGTTAGAACGGTTAGGTTTGGACGGCGCGAAAAATGTGTTATGTATTCCCATGCAATTTGTATTTTTAAGGCGATTTGGGGGTGAAAACCCCTCCTTGGCGGTTACCGACGACCTTTTTTCAAAACCTCCAGGAAATCCTGGCTACGCCACTGCTTCACGACAATTCAATCACTTCAGATGCTGAAAGGGGCATTTCAAATATGCATGTATACAATGAGCCACAAAAAATAAGAAATACAAAAAGTTATTTGAATCAATTGTAAGTTTAGACACCTGACGAAATCAAATATGCATGCATACAATAAGCTACAAGAAATAAGATTGTTCCGAAGATCAGAGTTTCTAGCAACTTATTGGTCGACCAGTACCTCTTCTGGTCGAAAGCGGGTTTCTGGCAATATATATATATATATATATATATATATATATATATATATATATATATATATTTAATTTAATATGATATAATATAATACTATATTATATTATATTACATTATAGGCACTGTGAATACATTACAAAAGTGTTTCATAATGCAAAAGTGAAGCACTGTTTTGAGTGTTTTCATGCAATTTTTGCCAAAATTTAAAATGTTTTACTATGTAACCTTATTTCATAGTCGACATAGCATAATATAAGCAATATAGAAATAAACCAATCTGAGTCAAATGCAAAAATCTTATAGGCCTACGTTCGAGATTTATTGCCAGAATTCCTTTTTCATGTGATTAATCCTTGAAGCATGTTGAGCCTTCTCGAACACATAAAAACTCTTTGCAATGTGAGCACCACATCCTTGTCTTTGACAATGGGTGGGGATTGTCCTTGTCCATGGCTTCTGGGTGACTTCTCTTGAAACGCTGAAACTTCTCGCGACAAACTCTACATCGGTTGTTGCCAGTTGCGTTCGACGAACGTTCCGGAAAGTGAACACCAACATTCTGTAGACGGGTTTGTTCATCAGCACCACTATGTCGACGGACACCAGATGTTGACTGGAAGTCAGCTATCAAGCCATCAACACAATCTTCTGTGAATTCAGTAAATGTGTATGGTCGGGAACCAGCCGGTCGATGAGGAATGTAATGACCTGCGACAATGTAGGCATTGTAGCATGCCCACATTACACACTTCAGGAACAAACGGCGTGGCCATCTGTAGTGCTTTCTTGGTTTGTACAGCTTAGTCATTTGATCATTGTGGTCTACACCACCCATAAACCTGTTGTAGTCCACAACAAGCTGTGGACATGTCACAGCAACCACTGTGCCATCCTTGTTATTGCGGTTGAACATTGTCGTCATCGATGGATCATGGTAACTAGAGAGAAAATAAATTGCACTAATGTTCTCACTACATAGAAACTTGTGCTGACCACGTGTCAACGCCTTCTTGCTAATAATAAGTTCTTTCGGGAAGATTTTCCGATTTGTCATGGCAGTACCGCATGCGTGGAAACCTTCACCAATGTAGTACTTGAAGAGAGTAGGCGACGTGTAGAAACGATCTAGGAACACTGTGTGATTCTGATTTTCTAGATCAGTCAGCAAACGACGAACAATTTTGCCAGTAGCTCCAAGTTCTGCACGATCTGAACAGTCACTGCTTTTTCCAATGTAGACCAGCGTTGTACAGATAACCATTCTCACTGTCAGTAAGCAGAAAAGCCTTTATTCCCCATTTAGTAGGTTTGCTTTGCAGTACTGTTTGAAACCCAAACGGTTTTTAGCCGGGATCACGCAAGGCCGGGCAGTAGTTAACTACAAGTAGGTAACTACTTGTAGTTTAACTACGCTTTAGTAGTTACAGAGTAGTTAGTAACTACGTGTGAAAAAGTAGTTAACTACAAGTAGTTTAACTACTTTCTGCAGTAGTTATCAAGTAAAGTAGTTAACTACTGTGCTCAACTTCTTTGTTAAAACATTATTTGCCGCTTAAACCCGCTTTTGCCAACAATGCTGACGCCAGGCTTCTCGGTGAGCTCTTCGATGAGACTCTGTCGTGTAGCGGGCACATCGTCGATGTAACCCATGCCTGCCCTTGTTGCCCTTGTGCATACAAGCTTACTTACTTACCTACCAGTAATATAATATTCTATTCCTGATTTCCGGTCTCATACTTACACAACTTTTAGTAGTACCAAAAATACAGGTTCGTGTTGTTTACTGAAGAGATATAATTAATAATAGTAATAAGAGTTAACAGAATTAACAGATTAATTCTTAATAACTCATAGATATCATTAAATATGAATAGCCAATTAGTCAAAAAGCTGTTTCGTGAACCCACGTAAAAAGAGTGAACGCAGTGATGATAAAAACTTCATTGCCGACTGTGGTACATGTAAGAAGACCTTATCTGGCAATATTAACAACACATCAAATTTCTTGAAGCATATAAAGGTACGTGGACTAAGTGTGTGTGTGGCACTGTGTGACTTGGTTGGTCTAGAACTGTCGAAGTTTAAATGTGTGAATTTGCTGGATTTGCTTTATTAGCTTTAATACTTGCACTCATGTCAAAATTGATTATATTGCAATTCAAGACTGTAAATATATCAAACTGTGTATGAGATTGACTCAGATTGTTATAAACACTGTGATAGGAGAGTTAACGTCATTAATGACTCATTATTGTTTAACGAACTTCTCTATAATTTGCCCATCTAAGCAAAGTAATGTTCACCTCAAATCCCCAATCGAATGAATTGATCCCAATCAATCTTATTCTGTTCACATATAAACTAAGAATAAAAATTTAAATTTTACCACAAATTTTAGACGTTTACAATATTTTTAATTTTAATTCTTGAAGTTAATGCACGTTATTTTGTTTTAGTCAGAAAATTAGCATACGCTGTAAATCCTGTAATACTAACTTCTTGTGTATACATACTGGATTACGACTATATTGAACTAATTCCATTTGCTAGTATTTGGCTATTTGCTGCTTGTGCATGTTCGAAACAGGCTGCTGCTTTACCTGCAGGAGGTGGAGAAGGAATGCAATCCACAACAAGGTAAGGCTAGATACATAATAGCATTGATGGATTTCAGGAATTGTAACATTTGTTATCAATGTTTTCGTTTTGTTATGTTGTTTAAAATTATTTTATTTCTTTACTTTAAATTAAAATTACTTGCAATTTCATTTGAGGTTAATTTATGGTTTCATTCATCCGTGTGCACATTTAGTTATATTCAACTTAAATGTGTCAAATAACTTAAATTTTATTTTTAAAAATATTTAAATTAATATCATTAACTTAATTTAAAAGAAATAACTGTTAACTAATACGGTATACCGTAATACGTATACTTCTACATTTGTTAATTTTATTGTTAGGATGCTTGGCAGACTCACAGTCCACATCAGCCTTTATTGCTTCGGGACCTGGTAATGACTCAGACGGAACAGACAATGAAATGGATCTATTCAGTTATCTTAGTGAAACGCCAACAAACGTTACACCAATTGCCAGTCAACTAGATAGCTACTTGTCTTCCAAAGTTAAAACAATTGAGAGTCTACGTGACTACCCGGCTGTAGCAAATGCATTCATGAAAGCTAATTCTACATTGCCGAGTTCAGCGGTTGTTGAAAGGCTCTTCAGCGCAGCAGGACAAATACTTAATTCTAGGCGCTGCAGCTTGTCTGATGAACATTTCGACTGGATGGTTTTTCTAAGAGACAGGCTAAAAACAAGTCTAAGACTATTGAATGATTGCAATCAGGAGAACTGCTAGAACTGAGTAATCATTCATTACATTAATTACATAAGCAGAACTGCTGCAGAAGCAGCTTATATTGATAGAATTGATGTTCGTGTTGACAGTGTTTGTGTGGTGTTTAAAAAATGAAGACATTGAACAATGGATATTTTTATTTGAGCGTTGCAGGGTCAAAAGTAGTTGCAAAGTAGTTAACTACTCAGGAAGTAGTTACCAATTAGTTAATAACTACTTTGTGGAAAAAGTAGTTAACTACAGTAGTTGAACTACTTTCACAGTAGTTGGTGCCCAGCATTGGGATCATGGCTTCATCAATTGACAGCATCTGACGTAGTAGTGGTGACGAACTTTTTAAAATATGTGATCAATAAACGGACGCACTTTGTACAGACTACAGTTGTCAGTGACGGGACCGGAACCGGATCAACCGAATAAATCGAAACGCTTCCAGGAAACGACAAATACTACACCTACGACGTATACTGCGTCAGGTACAACTACGACGTCGAATTCGCCATCTACAAATATTAAGACTTCAACGAATCCTACGACAAAATCTATATGCAATATTCGATGTTCTATGGTTGGTAGAAGATGTCGCCATAGAGTGTATAAGGTCTGCCTGACAGTCGGTAGAAACCGCTGTTAGTTGCCTTTTCTATATCTGGCAGGGTCAGGTTTGCATGCTTAAACCAGCCGTTCAGGTTGTATGACTGGGCGAGGATGAACATAAGTAGGCGTAGATGAACAAGGTAGGCGTAGAGATATGTCTGTCTGATTCTCTTGTCTATATGTGTATCCGGTGGGTAAATTACGAAAAACATTAGTTCTATCGCTTGCTGCCCTTTTCCTTGATCCTACTAACATTAGACAACTGGAGGAATTACCGAACGAATTTCTAAGAATGACATCATCATGATCTCTGATTGTGAAGGAATGCCTCCTCCTCTCGTTATGACGCCGATTATCGGACAGGATACCCCGGAATTCGTGGAGTGTCCGAGATGTCACCTACGTTTCTTATCACGGCCTGGACGACGTCATCTGCGTCGCCATATGACCCGTGAGCTGTGCGATTCGCGTCTCTCCAGATCCTCTCTTCATCATCAATCACCTGCGCCCTTACCTCCTACCGCTGATTCCACTCTTTCCTTGACCATGAGCGAATGCGGAAATGTGACATCATCAATTGGAAGTACTGATTCTCGCGAGTCGAGATTACCTGATGATCCTAGCTCCGATGACTTAACTTCGCCGAACTGTGAGTTTTCTGACGTGTTGGTTTTGACGGATGATGACTTTATAGAGGTTCCGGATTTTGATAGTTTAGATTACGATTTTATGTTGGATGATTTTTAAAGATGAGGTTACCGTTATATTTTTTCTGATGCGCTTATACGTTTTACATTTTTGATATTAACCGTTTAATAACTGAATATGGTCTTTATTGCCATATCGTAGTGTTTGCTGATTGCCTTTTGTTGTAATGATAGTACGACATGGTGCAGTTTTGTTGTACCGTATATACCCTCATATACGTAGTTATTGTTTCGTTATTATATTATGTTACTTGTACCGAGTTTAGATTATTTTCTTTATTTTTTACGTGGGTCTGTGGACGTACCCGATCGAGCCCAGGACCTTGTAGTGATTTTTCGATTTTTTACACTTTAAGTTACTTATCACCCCTAGTTTTTGATCATACCATTGAATTTAACGTTGCAAGGGCCGACGGCCGGGCTCTACCATTTGGATGAGCCGAAGTTGGACCTTGATCCCTTATGTTATTGGTTTCGACATGTACGGGCAAGAATTGCCGTATAAAACCTAGTGTTTTGCCTTATTGGTTACTGACACGCTGTACGCTATAGTCGTGGTAAGAAAAGCCTAGCTATGCATACGCTTTGCACACGTCGTCATTTTGGATTTCTTTGTCTTAAAGACTTTCTCTGTCTTTGCTTTTTGATTGCGTTGATTAACGTGAGAAATATAATAATGTTGTTATCGTTGTCATGGATGATTGGATACGTGAGTACATGAGTGTATGGATTGCTATGATGGTGTTAGTATACTTTTACTTATTCTTTTAGGCCTACTTTTCTTTGTCTGGTTATTTCTTGAAATTCTAACTTCTGTTTGAGTAATCGAAACCGGATACTTGTATTTGTTTCGCTGATTTAACTCTTGTTTGAAGAAGTCTATCGCTTACTGCCCTTTTCCTTTATCCTACTAACATTATAGTGTAAATGAACGTTTGAATGATTAAGTTGCATGCTTATATATATCTGCGGTTGGTCGAAAAAGTCGCCGTGGATTATATTTCTTTATCCGACAGTTGGTAGAAAATGTCACTGTTGGCTGTATTTCTACTTATCTGGCAATTCGTAGAAAATGTCGTTGTCAGCTGTATACAGTAATGTGTGAATGTGAGAATAAAAGGATTAACCTCTTTGCTTTCTCATCTCTTATCTTAATCTGAAAAGGAGAAATGACTGAAATATGCTGAGAATAAATGTGTTGCCGTTCCTACGCATTCGGATTGTTTGAAAGCATGAAAGTGTTTCACTTTATTAACCCTTGGAGTGCGTATTGATTGAGATTGCTATTATTTGAATTATTGTGTGATTATGAGTTCTTTCTTGATTTGATTATCATTTTGGTTATGGTTAATCATCATTTGTCGTCGTTGAATGAGATTATCGACTGAATTTGATTGTTCATAACTTGCATTATGAACTGGTACCTGATCCTGAAAATATTGCTTATTATTATTGCTATTATTATTATTATTATTATTCTGTGCTTTATTGAATAAACGATTAAACTTGAATGATAACTGGATTTAATTAACGACGGAATATTCGCATACTCGGGCCGGACTGGCCGACGAATTCACGAGCCTAATTACTGGATTACTCGACAACTTGGATTATTCATTTTCAAACCCTGTAGCGTTTTCCTAGGGGATTACCATCTCCACTTCGGCATATCCATCCTGCCTCCTGGAAATTCGCCACAAAATGGAGCCAGAAGTGGGAAAAGTACTACCAAGGGCCGTTTGTTGGCCGTTTGTTGTGAAGCTACAGCAGTGGACAAATTGTCCCCTGTCAATTATCGAAGAGGAAGCAGTTCAAAAGAATGTCTGGTTGTCCTGAGAAACTGTGGACGCCTAATTTTGAAGACATTGCTGTGGCTGCTATACGGAGACCAGACCAGCGTTTTGTGGAGGAACTGAAATACATTCGGACTTATGGCGTGCCTATGGTGGTATCCAGGCTCTACCGCAAGGCTATACGCATTTGACTGTGAATCATAGCATTAACTTCGTCGACCCGCAAACGTCAGCGCATACGCAGTCAATCGAAGGCACGTGGAGTCGCTTCAAAGCCAAAGTAAAAAATTCCCACGGTCTCAATACATCTTGTGAGGAGCGCTATGATGACTATTTACAGGAGTTTATGTGGAGAGCGAATTTCGGCGCCAGAGACCAAGTCTTTTTCAATTTCTGGAGTCAAGTTTCTGCGCTTTATCCGTGTTTGCGTTAAATTGTACTCATTGTTTTTATCCTTTTTTCGACTACTTTGCCTTTTATTGTCCTATTGAGAATTAACATTTAAATGCTCGGTAATAAATAATGAATTTTTGTCTCTATGGTTTTATGTAAATTAGCCCAGCCACCGCCCAAGCCCAGCCCAGCCGCCGCCCAAGCCCAGTCGCCGCCCAGCCCAGCCGCCGCCCAAGCCCAGCCGCCGCCCAAGCCCAGCCGCGCATGCGCCGTGCATGCGCATACACACATAAACAAAAATACATTGCCCACCCTAAAGTGAACTAGTACCTAACCATTTATGTAGCGCAAATTCCAATCAATATTCTTGGACCGTGATCACAGACATAGATACAGGGCAGAAGAAGGGTCAAATCTGTTGAGTTGTAGGCCATGGTAGAGATCGCTCAGACAAGTAGGCCATTGTAGAGATCGCTCAGACAAGGGTCAAAATCTGCATTGATACTGGCCATAGTAAAGAGAATGGCATGCATCCTATACATGAGATAGATAGAGAGAACAATAGTTTGAACTACAAATACAGGAGGCTAGTTAATAAAATGAGTGGGGGTTTTGCCAAAGTGACCGATTCTTAACAATAATGTCGACATTGACTTTTCTCCTTAGCATTGTCTTCTCTATCAAAACTAGGAATTAGATCAGTACAATTGCCTTGTTCGAGGGTACACCAAGTCCAGAGTAAAAGGGGCAGTCCAATATGTCCTGTAAAACAATAGCCTAAGACCAGTAGCAAAATCCTTATAAAAGGGACAATTATTTGGACTATGTCACCTTTCGACTGGGAGCTCCTGGGGACGGCATCTCTACAAATCTAAGTACAGAAAAAGGTCTGAAATAATTTTAATTGTAATTTTGTTTTCTTATTGATATTCATGATTGTTATAATATATCACATTTAAACTATAATCTTCTTTGTTTATTAATAATAATCTAATGGAACCCTACCTAAGCTAGAGCTATAGTTCCCTAGACCTTCAGCATAAGCCTTCTAGCTTATAGCTCTGTCCTATAAGTCTGTATTTTCTTAGGTGGGGAAGCTCCGCCTTTGGCACTTGTGGGCATACGCCCTCGGATAAATAAAAAGAATAAACCTTTGCAACTATTCAGTCTCCAGAAAGCATCATAGAAGTAGGCCTATGACGAAAAAGCCTCGGCGTTCTACATGAACGAAAAAGTAGACTGGCGGCCTTTAAGAAGTAAGACAATGCAGTTAACGCATTATTATTGCATTTTCATGACTAATTTAATGAAGACCCGAGAGGAAGTGCAAGATCAGAGCAGGCAGATCAACGCAAGGGAACCGGTGAATTGGGATCTGATTGTGTAAAAATATTGGAGAAGCAAAGTCTCCAAGAGAACTATACCAGAATGGCAGGAATGAATGTCCACATCTAGAAGAGATCATCATCAAGAATCTGGTGGACGCACATTTTCCAATAGGGCAAGACCCAGGGAAATCGATAGATGCTTCTACCACGATGTCCAGCGGGTCTACTAAAGACACGGAATGTTCAAGAGGAGCCGGTCCAGAAGTCTCAATTAAAGAAGGAAGTCGAAAGCAAGAAATGGTACAGGAGACCTCCGAAACGACAAAAGATTTTGGAGTAGAATGTAGCGGAGAGTCAGCTAAGAGATGTGTGGTGTTGGAAGATCTTCGAATACCTGAATCTGATGACTCTTCGTTTGTGATCGAGTTCTCTTCAGACGAAGAAATCGAATAAAAAGAGTTCATTTAAAGAAGGAGACTTTTCTTGTGATTAATTATGACGTTTTCGATGAATGGACCATTGACTTTTGTTATAATTTCAAATGTTAAATGATTAATGTTGACTGTATTTTTAATTGTATTGTTCTAAAATGTCGCCGATGTAAAAACTCTATGTTATGTTATTGCCAGTTGTCAAAACGCATTGTCTCCCGCACATTGTTATGTTAAATAAATGAGGGATGGGGTCCATCCCGACGGAAAACCCGGGGTATGTGGAGAAATCATATAATATTTAAGTACAATTAAACCTAGGACCATAAAAGTGCATTAATAATTAATAAGTAGCCAGACAATAGATAGGCAGACAATAGATAGGTAGCGAGAACGCATGAATATTGATGAGGTAGCCTAGAGTCTGATAGAATGATGTGAGGCTAGTGGGTGGCCCGAGCGTGTAGTAAGGCATTAAAGCAGTGTACGATGGATGAGGCTCATCCTTATGGGAGAGGTGGTAGTAGATGACTGATAGCCTATCCCGCCAGTCCGAAACAGATCGAAGTCATAACCTGGTTTCACCACAACAGTAACTAGGACATTATGAATAATAATACATAGGAATATGAAAATATGCATATTTCTCTCGCTTATAATACCGTGAAAATAGAAGCTGTAAGTTATGATTTGTATTTCTTAACAGCACTGAGGGAAGTGAAGGATAAGGAAGACGGCGGCGACGACAACGACGACGAGGAAAAGCAAGGGGACGTCGAATGCATGGACTGGTCCACATCGCCTTGCAGCTGGACGAGCAGCGGCAGTTGGACGGACAGCCGGTCAAGTGGGTGGGGAGCATGTCCACCCTAAGCGGCTTCGAGCCGTTGCAAAGCGAAGACGACAATGGCCGAATAGATGAAAATTGACTTTGTATTTCAAGAGCAAGATATTAAGACAGTCAATAAATATTTCTCATAATAAAGAGTTTCTGCGTCAGAAATTCTTTCGAAAGAAATAAAATAAAAATTCTTGGCTTGCCAAGCTATTTTCACTATTATTTTATTTTACGGAATCACATACCTATTAGGACAAATTAAGCGACAAATCTGTAAATGTGGTGCGGCATTTTAATATGAATAACGTCCACTTATTTTAGTTGCCTAAGTCTTTAGGAAGCGAAAAGGTGCACGTAAAATAGAAGAAAGTGACCATTCATCTTGACTGTAGATCTATATAGAGAAAGCCTATAGCTAGACAATTTCTACTATTCTCTAGTTCCTCTATTCTATTTACTGCCTTTCGTTCGATTTGCACCTACGTATGCCCCTAATTACATCAATTGAATATTTAAATATAATATGTCAAAAATAATAATTAGGCCTGGTCGAAAAACATTTTTCTGCCACGTGAGGCAATATTTGCATTTCCATCTTATTTGACAGAAATTCACAAAATCACTATGTTTGAACATGTGGAATTCTCAAGAAGTGCTGTGCAACTTATGCATTTGTCGGCAAAATATTGTAAGGAAGTCGTCTAGCATTGCCGAATATAGTAAAACATCTAATTTTTCGTCTTCTCTTGTCGAAAAAAACTTCCTCCAAAATGTATAGAATCAATTATTAAAGAGTGTAGGCCTACAGTAAGAAGAAATGAGGAAATAACGTTACGCAAAGCGGACGAAGACACCAAGCGATCAACACTTGCATTGCTACTCAAGGATCACATCGGTCGTCAAAGAAGGCCGTCGAAGGGGCATAAATGACGAGCGACTTCACTTGATAGCACTGAACGGCCTGAGAGCTTCAACTCGGCAGCATGTAATTCAACATCCCATACGAAACATAGATGATCTACGCCAATGGGACCGAGTGACAGAGCTGTCCTTACAGGACGCCCGAGAAGAAGATTCAACAACAGACACTCGCGGAGCTGAAAGACGAGAGCCGACGCCTCCATACCGTACAACCCTTCGCACATCCACAAAAGACAACGTCAACGTTTCAGCGATACGAGAAACACGATGACGACGACGAGTCCAAACGGGAAGAAACAATCCATGCGTTTCAAGGACCAGAAGCCGCGCACGAAGTTCCACCTTCACAACAGAGAAGTCATCATCAACCGACGGAGCATCGAAGGACGGAAGATCGAACATTGACGGGAAGGATGGCGGAAGGGCTGACTTACGACGTCGTTCGACGCTTATGAAACATCACTGGCCTTCGTGTTCGGTCGTCACCAACCACAACAAGCTAGTCTCCGATGCATATGCGATCAGCACAGCACATGCTTCATCTGGTGGAGAACCTCTGAAGATCCGTACCTCTACAACAACGACAACCGAACCATCCAAAAGAGACCATTAGAGCCTGTTAAGACAATTGGAGGATGGAGGAGTGGATCACCGCCAACCTCCGCCGTATTCGTTACGGCAGCACTCCAGGAGCAGCCCCAGACGCAACGGATACGCCGGTTGCGACAACGGACAACGCGGGATCGATCAACGCCGACGTTCAATCAACGCATCCAACAGCGTCTTCAATCGTTCTACCAGCAACCAAGCTAGTTCCCGTAGCATATGTCCAGTCTACAAGGGCATATGCTACACATGGCGGAGAACCCAAAGATCCCGACGCAACCGAATCAACCGGGCAACAGCCGAACACCTCAGTTGACGACGAACATCGAGTCAAGCGAATGTTGAACAGCAACCAACGCCAAATTCATTCTGCACCCGATATGTCTACAACGTCAAGTTCAACTTCGTCTTCACATCCGTCAGCGTCAAATATTACTGCTTCGATGACAACTCAGACGAAACCACGACGACATATACATTCACAATCTTATGCGTGAGGCAGTACAGTAGAACATTAGAGCCTGTTAGACAATTAGAGGATGGAGGAGTGGATAACTACCAACCTCCGTCGTATTCGTTATGGAGACATGACAACCATCGACAACACTCCAGGCACAACCTCAGAGACAGCGATTAAACCGGACCCGACGGCAACGGGCAATGCTGAAACACTAGATCAATCGACAACGACCCTCAATCAGCACCCACAGCAGCGAGCAATGACGATGGATCACGGAGAAAAATTGCAACGTTCCTGGGCTTCCTCCGTTTGCGAAGCGGCCGAATCATTCAGAAATTCGGTCACGCCACAGAAACCTCGCAGCAGGATCCAGACAACACTCCTCGCCCCACGATCGCACCCCAAGAAAAACCACAGACCGTTACACGCTTCTACGTGCGACTACCCAACGGACAGGTAGTGAGAAGAGTGGACCAAGCAAGACTTCGCCAAAATGCAGCAAAGTGGCAACGGGGGCGCGCCGCCCGTCGAATTCTCGTGATCCATTAAAATCAAAAGTAACAGATTTTCACGTACCTTGGCATTTTAAAGAGTCTATGTAAATATTATTTCCTTTCGTAGCTGTAGCACCTCTGCTTCAGTGCATTTTATATTGCAGTCGGGTGTATTTGTTGTTGTTGTGTGTAGCAGTACATCCCGTACGTTCGCCGTCAAATGATGCGTGAAATACTAGAAAAGAAACTGCTATAGAGAACTTGAATGAAGAGTGAGAACTATAGATGTAGAGACATGTAGAATTATAGATGCACCTTCAGTGCTTTACCAGAATTTGCTATTGCAGTGAAGATGCACTGCACTATGAAGCATTGACATATTGCATATTCATTGAGTCTTTACACTTTACGTACACACCTCATTATATCAGTTCATTTGAATGTTTTTTGCATAGGAGTGGAGTGTGCGTGCATGTGTTATGCGCTGTTGTTATGTTACTAGGCAGCCATTTGAAACTGTGGTCGCTGTAGTAATGACGATCTCTATTTTCTCAATTTGTTCTCGTAAACCAGCTATTAATGTTAATTTAATTAATTTAGCATATTAACTATTAATAAGGTGATCACTTACATTCGATACGCCTTTCGCTGCAGATTTAAACTTTATAGTTTCGGTTCTCGCATTAATGTATTTTTCACACAGGCTAATTTATCACACACGATTGAGTGTATCATTTCAGTCGCATTGAAGTCTCTCAAACGGTGTAGCTGTATGATTAAGTAACCTACACACTAATTATAATTAACTACAAGTAGAGTCGGCGCGCGTCTACTGTTGATAGCTATGTTCGTTTTGTGTTCAGTCGCATTGCATGATAAGGGGCTGTACATTAATTACGTCAACAAAATAGGAGGGAGGGTTTGAAAAAGTTTGACAGTTGTTGACAGGGCGGGGGCTCAAGATAAGTTGACGTGAGCAATTTCATTTTTTACAAATGATAAAGAACAGGAAATTTCAGGGATTACTATTTATTACAACCCTAGATTTGTAAAAATCTAATCGATTTGAAGAAATTCTGCGACAAATTCCACATTTTCCTCTTGTTCCATCCTCATTGCTTTAAACTTTGCAAGAATTATCAATAATATCATTCTCAATTTCGATCGACAGGGTTCTAAATAGAGCATTCCCAGCCATTTCATACTACACACTAACGCCATTGACTGTACGAGAACGAGGGACATCAACTAGGCCTAAATGAAAGTGCTGCCGAATATTTTGTGGAAGGCCTAGTAGGGCAGATCGAGGGAAGAGCAGCGTATTAAAATATATGGTTCATTATAGGCCTACAACAGGTTTTATAGACATCAAAAAAGTTTTATACATTAATTCGTTGAGTGAGAGAAGCCAATTTAAGTCCTGTTGAATAGAGGTGTATAGCACCTAGAAATGCAAACATCTAATAGATTTGAAGAAATTCTCTCGCAAAATCCACATTTTCCTCTTGCTCCAAATTCATAGCTTTAACCTTTGAAGAATAACCAACAATATCATTCTCAGTTTCGACCTACAGTGTCAGGCCCCTGTCCAGAATAAAATTTCTTGACGACTTTTTTTAGTTATCGCCCTTTTTACATCTTAAAATTAACTGACGACTTTTTGCTTGTTAGCATCCTTTTACATCTTAAAATTAGCGGATGGCCTTTTTTGCTTGTCAGCCTTTTGCGAGTATATTTTTGCGAGTACATGTATTTTAATCAATCCACATTTAGTTGGGATTGACATATTTTCCTTGTTTTTTTATAATCATAAATACTGTAGAATGATTTACATTGTCGTAGTAGCTGTTAGTCTCAAATTTAACTACAGAATCTCATTGGTACTCATTGTCTTCCATGCAGCGTTACATTTCTCATATTGTGCTGTGTGTGAGCACTGTATTTCACTCCGAGGGCACGGATCACCAGTATTATTACTGTAGCCTACAATAGCATCTAAAATCCATATCGCACCACTATTTTTCTCAATTTCTCTTTACTCGAGCGTTATCATTGTAATTGCATATTTTAGTTGCTTAACGTATGTTTTATTGTGTTTAGATTGTTTTACTTTGAAATCGACTGTATAACGCGAACATTTCGAAGGACAAAACGGAAGCGTCGATGATTCCATCCTTGTATAATCGCTTAATTAGTTGCTTAAACATGTTTTGCTTAATTGCTTTCGTATATAAGTTGCTTGCTTATTTGTTTGTCACATTTAGTTGATTTGCTTGCTTATATTATCGCCTATATTATTATTCGCCTAAGACTCTGCGGAATTAGCAGGATTAATCTATGAACAATTTACGCGATGAACACTTTATCGTACGCACGTTTATTAGAATTTACATTCGTTTCTGTATCATACTGAGCATTGCAACGTATAAGTAGAATAGTTCTTTTCATGTTAACAATATACCTTTTATTTTTATTTTGGTTGCGAGGTCGCAGATTCTTTAAGGAGAGGAGGATGTAGGATATAGGGTATAATATGAAGTATATAGGGTATAATAGTTTTAATAATTCTTAATAATTCGAAAGGGTTAATCAGTGCATTTCAAAAGCAAGGTCAACGTCGCTGCTCGACATTGCAGACACACACGCACACAAAGATGCATACACTTACACATACAGAAACCATCACTTAAGATGTTGCTGTTCGCATAAACCAGTTTCAAGTGTTTAAAGGAATCCTCGAGATACGAACTGTATAACTGTTGTGATACGAACTTTAAGATAGTCATGTGAAATGTATATGAAAACTGTTTAGGAGCGACTTAGATATTGAACTGTATGTCATATGAACTTTTAACTTGTGTGGACAAACTTCGCTAATAAAAGGAGCAGTCGGCGACGTAAGTCAGTTCCAGTCAGTCGATCCGATCCAGCAACTGAAGTCAGTCAGGCTGTCAGCATCAACCGACGGAGCATCGAAGGACGGAAGGTCGAACATTGACGGGAAGGATGGCGGAAGGGTTGACTGACGACGTCGTTCGACGCTTGTAAAGACCAACTGGATTCGTCTTCAAGCGTTCCACCAGCAACAAGCTAGTTCCCGTAGCACAAGTCCAATCTACAAGGGCATATGCTTCAATACTACTACACACTGGACAAATGGTGAGAATTTTGGATCGCGACAGAAACCGCCAAAATGCAGCGAATTGGCGAGTGGCTCTCAATGCTCGTGGATTCCCTTACAGTCTACGTCAGTCTGTTAAGAACAAGTAACAGATCTTACTTACCTTGACATTTTTGTGATACGAACTTTAAGATAATCATGTTTTGGAGCGACTTAGATATTGAACTGTATGTCATTTGAACTTTTAACTTTTGTGGAAAAACTTCGCTAATAAAAGAAGCAGTCGGCGACGTGAACTTCTTTTATTTGCACGGACGATATGTACATATCTGTCCTCCGAACAGATCATGCTGAACTTCAGTTGTTGCGGCGAACGCCAGACCTCATCGGTCAACAGGCTTGTTGGCAAAAGAGATTGAGTGAATTCCACTTCTGGGTAGTTCACAGTTCCGAAAAATCCCATTCCAACGCGGACGCCCTCTCTAATAGCAGCATTGAAGAATGGAGACGACCAAGAGACGATACGCGAACGAATGTCTACAGGATGGTCCGACTTAGAATAAATCCTGGACGAAGACGAAGCGTCCAAATAGAAGTGGCATCAGGGGAATCAGCTGAGAATGCTGGACGGAGTATTGTATCGCGAAAATAACGATGGAACACGGCAGTTGCTCGTGCCGAGGAAACTTCGGCACGACTTTATCAGGTTGTCGCATTCGGAAACCTGGGGATACGTCGCACTAGGTTGCAAGTTCGTCGTCGCGGATACTGGCACGGTTGGTCAAAGGACGTAGAGTTTCTTTGAGGGTCGTGTGAAGTGTGTTGCCGAGACAAGAGAAATTGAAGCCACTTCGATGCGGCGCTCCGGTGGACGTGACTGGACCATATCCAACCAGCACCAAAGGGTACGTGTACATATCAACCCTTATGGACTATTTTACGAAATTTGTCGAGGCTGTCCCGATGAGGAATCAGGAATCGCGATGATCGCGAAGATCATCGTGGAGAAAATCTGCTCCGTTTATGGATCGCCCCTCCGCCTTTTTACAGAGGAAATGTGTCAATTATTAAAGTTCGAAAAGATCCGGACAACAAGCTACGAGGCAAGAACGAATGGTATGATCGAAAGGTATCATCGCACGATGAACTCAATGATCGGGAAAATTGTCAGTGAGAACGACAGGAATTGGCACGAAATTTTACTTTTCGTGGGCGCAGCCTATCGCGAATCAGTACACGAATATACTGGATTTCGCCGAACTACTTATTGTTCGAAAGAGAGAACAAAATGCCAGTTGACCTAGTTTACGGCTCTCCACCGGGGCAGATGTCGTAGAACCTGTTGAGTACGTTCAAAGGATGAAAGAACTACTACAGGACACTTACGCATAGGTGTCGCGGCCAGGAGATGAAACCGAAGGTATGACATGAACGTTCGAGTTAAAGAATTTAATGTCGGCGATGAAGCTTTCATTCCTTGCAAACGAAGAGGAAAATACTCAAAATTGGAGAAATTTTATTCGGGACAATTCATCATTTTGGAGCAGACGGGACCTCTAAACCACAGGGTCCAGAAAAAACCAAGAGGGAAAATCTCCGTGACATATGTGGATAAATTAAGTCCAGTAGCCGTGCTGAGGATAGCGAAGAAAATGACGTCAAGAAGAGGTAGTCGCATCAACCGACATTTCTGAAGGAGCAGAAGATGAGGTGCTGCGCGACATAAGCGATGAAACCTTCCCGTCTCCGCACGTCCTACGAGCACGAAGGGCTTTGCGGAAGCCAGCTCGCCCCCTCGAGTAAAAGAATCAGAAAGGAAACCGAAAACAGGTCCGTAAGGGAATTCGTTACGATCAGACGCTAGTAAATATACTCCATAGGGGATGGCGCTGTTATACGAATGCCTGTTTAGAGTTAATGAGCATGAAGCCAAAAGAACGTCACAGCACTAAAAGCATTTTGCATCATGTTTAGTTGGTTGCTGAATTCTGAACGAAATGGATCAGAATATCATTAATGGAATAAGATACGCTCTCTGTGGAAAAGATTTGGCGCGTTATTTGGAATTTTACCACGTTGCTTCGATACTTTGGAAGCAATAGTGAGGCAGCGGTATTTGTTAACGATGTGTTCACCACGGTTTATTGTGTGAGCACGATTAGCCGAGGCGTTTCCAGAAACTCAACCGGGGTTACTTCTGAGCGTGGAAAGAGCTATCAACGTTTCTCGCTTGATTTCTTCTCCCGATTATAGGCCTTCCATGGCAAACGCGTGGGAACTGACCGCCTCGATACCGACGTGCCGTCCATCGACTTCATCTTCGTCTCTTTCATTTGCCGGCGGTCCATCCTTCGACGCCTACCGCTTCTCCCGTCTCGGCGGAATCTAGCTTTGCAACACCAGATGATTCTTACTTGTCAGCTCATTCCTTTTGGACCGCAGACGAGTACGAACCAGAAGGACAGTGACCTTAAATATGAGTATTGGTCTTGGTCCTGGCCTTGAAGGCTGAGTCCTTGTTAACATGTCTAGCAGTACCTGCTATCATTAGACTGTGGAAAATTTAGTGTATCGCTAATATTAATCAAATCATTTATAGTACATGATACTTCGAGTTAATAATATTTAACGTATTGGAGGAGACTGACTCGCAAGACGTCTATTCAAGGCAGCGATCGTTTGCTCAAGACAATGAGCGAACGCCGAGACCTGGTTTTATTGGGAAAACTCAGACAACTGTCAAAAATCCCAGACAACAAAGAAAATGACTGGAAAACAACTACGGCTACCAAACAAGGTGCATCTACTCAAACGCAATAATTTAAGGACTCTTTCAGCAACTCACAATCAGAAAATGCATTATTCAAACCGCTCCATTCCCCAGGATATTCTTCCTGGAGATAGGAATTATAGGGAAGATACTGTACTCGGAAAAGAAGATAATAACGGCTCCTCATCTAGAACCGAATCATTTGCTGACGAGCTTTCTTAGAGGAAACATGAATTGCCAAAACGCGAACAATCCTGGTCAGGTAATAATTTTAAATCTATTACGTATGACTTTGGTATTAATCGGTATTTGCAGGAAGTATAACACTCAAAGACTTGAGAAATAAAATATGTCTGGATAAATTTGAAAAAGAGAGTGGAGATATTTTAGTAAGAATTACTTTTGGCCGACAGTTATGAACTGTGGCTATCCATTTCTCAAAAAGGAATAAGTGTGTAAGTCACTTGAATTATAAAATTATTATAGAGCGTTATGAATGAGAAATTTTACTAATTAGATTTTAAAATTTCACACAACCTTGTCGATGGGACTGTTCTCTATGCTTTCAAAACTCGATAAATTTTGAAACGTCAAAAGTCCGAAATTTTTTCCAAAAATATAGTATTTTGCAAACATGTAAACATTCGAGTGTAATTCATACAATGGAGTTTCATTAGGCGTTCAATAAAATGTGGACGTGTTTTTACAGGGAAGCGATCAGCCGCCCCGAAGACCAGCTCCACAACCTCCTCCGCCCCAAATAGCGACTGGAATTCATGGCCATTGGCCAATAACCATATTCTATGGAATAATTTTTATTATTCAACCAAACGATAGTGTCATTATCCTGGCCTTTGGGTCAGGTGGAGAACTACAAGGGATTATGGCATTTCCTCGATAAGGTACAATTGTGTTCCAATATTATAACTCATAATTATATGTTGCAAAATTTAAAAAAATGTCCAAGCAGTTTGAACGAATCGACAAAAAAATTATTTTTGACAACTGTTCATGCAAAAGGTCAATTCAAAATGCGTATGTATATCGATAACAACGAAGATATAAGCTCGAAAATGAAACACAATTACTGTAATAACACAGCTATACTGGTATGACTATAACAAAGCTATTAACTAACATATTTGTCAATGAAAATTGAAACTGCTATTATGTTGTAGATTATTTCTGGGAAGCTATAATCCTACTCCAATGGTGTTACTAACTGTCGTTGTAAATTGATGTTGTTCATAACCCATAATAATAAATTATTTTGTATAATATTTAATAACACCGTTCGTTTCGCAGGCGGCGCCACCCCAGGGAGTAGACACCCAACATACGCCACGAACAACATTTCATCCTTATCCTCCTAAAATGGCAAACCCACCCCATCCCAACCAGGGGGTGCCCCATCGAGGAGCGATAATTCCAGGATTCCCTGTTCCCTCGTGGCCCACCTATGTGTTCGTTGGAACCACTAAAATCACCGTTCAGCCTGGGCGTAAAACACGGGGGGGACTCTTCAGTAGTCAGTGATGGATCAACTACACTACGACGAAGTATGCAGCCTTATATGCGGTCGAGATCGAGACGCCCATCTTGGTCCCGTGCCGATCTGCTTATACACGGTGGAGTAGATTAGTTGACGATGCGACACTCTGGTAATGGCTTTTTCAAGGCAGATAGTGAGAGCTTTGCTAATAGAAGAATTCCCGAAAACACACCCGAGATTCCTTCTCAGCGTGGAAAGGGGAATGACTGTGGATGTCCCCGTGAATGGATTAGGCACTTAGAATCCGAACGTCTCGTTCTATCTCCCTCGAGTCAACCTACGTCTTCATTCCTGTTATTTCAACGCTTCGGATAAATGTGTTAGACCCAAGGACGAGGAGATTATCTGTTTTCTACAGAGAAGAGATGCATTGTTATATGTGTATGTACATATGCATTGGTATTCCGCTTTCCTTATGTACGCGCTGAAAGATGAATTGTTTTGACTAGTTTAAAGCGAACGAGGCGCGCAATCTTGACAGGAGCTGGAATTTGTCAAATCGCGGCTGGACGCATTTTGAGCCAACCTTGGAAGCAGGCGTCGTCTCTTTTCCTAAGCCTGGAATATGAAAAAATATTAAGTACTTCAACTTAGTAGAGACTTGAACTGATTTTACTTAAACGTCGATATCTGCGGAACGAAATGTCTGAATGTAAGCGTTTAACCTGTGAAGAGTGAGGTACAACATTGCCTAAAGGGGCCCGTGAGCTCGATTTACGACGGCATATCCGCATAAATCGCATAGAAATACGCGAACGCTACGGTATAGGTCAACAAGAGTGGACGCCATACAAGAAAGACTCGGGGGAAAACCACCGTCCGCATTGACGACATCTAACTTCGACGGCTCGACGAGTTCGTTTCGATTCTGTGCCGGGAGGCGGCGGCCCATGCGGGTCGCCTACCATAATTACCCGATGGTGCCGGAACCAATGGCGCACTACATCGTCTCGGGCATCAAAAGGTGTCAGACTACGACAGCCGGGATGAGGATATCCGACGACCATCCCACACCGGACGAGTTGTATGTATAACGTCCGTCGCCGTAACAGATCTCACTGGAAGCCTAAGGCGACTTCCAGCGTCCACGAAAAGGGAAGAGTCTCAGCGCTGCCAGAAGGCATCTCGACAGGTTCGGGGGAGACGAGAAGCGCATCGCAAACGTCTTCCCCGAACGAATAGGAGTCCTCGTCGTCGTCCACCTCCTCGACGTTCGGTGTGACAGACGATACGCCCGGACTTGGGTGATCCCCTGGCGACATCCGACCAGGCGTTGCGGGAGCGACTACTGGATAGTTAAAAGGATTTACGTTGCTCTTTTTACAACTACAGACCCTTCCCTTCGGCCCCTGGGTGCAGGAAACTCGTCGTGAGGACACGACTTATTCGGAGGGGAAGGTTGTGAAACGGTTACCGCCGTTTCGCTAGACCTGCGCTAAATTAAGCGCCCAAAGGTAGAGAAGAAGGAAAAGAAAACGGGGAGGTCACGTGGAGTCACGAAGAGGGTTTCCTTCCTGGTCTTGGTTTTTGGAGGGATGCGATGAGAAAACGTTGCGGGAGCGACTACTGAATAGTTAAAAGGAATTACTAGTCGGAAACAGAAAGGTTGTTTCATCTGCCGCTGCTATCGGTGGCTTCGGTGATGTCAAAGGTCAAACATCACAAAGGGTCGAAGAGGTCGCATACTAAGAATTCTGATTTGTGGGACACGGCCCTTGGTATTTGTATAAGATGGAAGATCTAGTCTTCTATATGAAATTGGCATTCCGGGAAATGACTAAATTATGTAGCACAAAATCCTCCCCTACTGCCTGCTTGTAACTGGACATGTCCATAGATACAGAGAGAGAGAGAGAGAGAGAGAGAGAGAGAGAGAGAGAGAGAGAGAGAGAGAGAGAGAGAGAGGTATGAGATATGAGCAGTCAGTGTATTAAAAATAGGCTGGAGCCTTTCCCCTTCAAGGCAGCCCTTCGCTCTATCCTCATTATCAAAATTGGGAATGTGGAACGGACCGGGCAGCGGTTAGCTGAACTGGCGGTCAGTATCTCAGTCCGCATCAGACCTAGAGCAAAGGATTAGCCACCTCCACCCTGAGGGATTCTTTTAAATACCCTAAGATATTTCAATCTGTTCCCTCTTATATTTGTACATCGTCAAGCAACTATGGCCGTAAAATGGTCATCGCCTCTGTTCGGAAAGCACCTAAAACACGATGTCACCAAAAGACTATGAATAGCAACGATCCGCTACCACCGCGTCATGTTAACCGACACCTTCGACTTCGACATAAAATGGAAACGTGCCTGCAGCAGAAGGGATTCCTTCCACATCCATTATAGAACCTACGTCAACACACATATGACCTGATTGTGGCCTCTGGGGACGAGTTGGATACAACGAATGAGATACCGCCACCCAGAGGTATTAGATTGTTTACTGATGATAATGATAAGAGATATACTAGAGAAACTTTGAGAAGTCATCAAATTACTGTAAGCGACTTATCCCTCCCACCTCCTCAGCATAATTCGGAAAATATGAATGTGATATCTGGAAACGTACTCCAAAATGTGGAAGTAAACCTTGAACCTCCTCTCGAATCATCGAATCAGTCTACCCTACCAGTGGAATACCCACACTGCCAAAGTAAATTCTTTTAATTACGAGCCAAGAGACTATTGCAGAGACACCTGGCAAAGAATATCCGCGGACCTCAACTCATTACGCTCCCTACGGCCACCCGCTACTCCATTGGAGAAGTCGAAATCGCCAGCCAACCGGAATGCGAACCTGCAACGCTCACATCGCCCTTATCATATACCTGTGGTTCAAATCGTCGACTCTTTAATCAAATGTGCCGAAACCTAATCCCAACAACGTCGCCTATCGATATATTTCTGGAAAGGATCCGGAGATATCCAAACCTCCCCCACTGCTTTATAAAAAAAAATTGATACGATCTTTCTGTGATGACGAAGTCGCTCAATCAGAGACCCTGTTCGATCTACCTTCTTCAACTGACCGCGAAGTGTCCGGGCCTATCATCGAGGAGATGGACTTCCATGATGCAGACTTCATTGAAATACCAGACTTCGACGCCTTGGGCTACGAACTTTTAGATCCCTAGGTGTTTCTATCTTCTATGTCGCATTAGTATATGAGAACTTTTCTTTGACGTTTGCATATTCATTGTATTTTAGTTATTCTTAATTGTTTACTTTTATCGCTCATTAATTGAATTTTTATGCTAAATTGGGAAATAGGGGACCATATCCTGGAGCAGAGGACATTGTAGCGATTTTTTCGAAATTTTAATTAAAAGATTTAATTGCAATAGCTAATCGCCCCCCATATTTGGGCTGTACCAACAACTTTTCGCCGTACAAATCCCGCTCCCGCCTTATCCACGGACGAGTTTATTTGCTTTGCCATACTCGTACTTTGTACTCGTACTGTTATTGGTCATTGAGCGCTTCGGCTTATCCGAGCGCCGCTCAACGTTATAAAACCCCATGTTTTCCCTCAGTCCGAGCCTCAGCTTGCGGTTCCGCGCCCCCCTCGGTAAAAGAGAAACATTCCAATGCTAAGACAACCCGGAAATACAAGAGGAAGAAAGCTGAAGACAAAGTTCGCGTCGAATCTACCAATGCGGCACCCCTGCCTGTTCGTAGCAGGAAATCTAAAAATGAAGCAACTACCTCTCGCCTGAAGACATGTACAGACGAGCCGTAGCATCTCATGTACCATCTCGGAAGCATCGCCATCGGAAACCTAGGGTTCCTGCCACTGTAGCTTCCGCCCCCATCACCGGAAGAGATGGCGCCACACTTAAGTTTGTACGATGAATGCCTGATAATTTCGGAGAGCCTTATAAATCGTTAGGAGAAAGATAAAGAGAAAAATCTGTTTAGACCTCCCGGACCTTTGTTTAAGAAGGGCGACTTGGACCAAAGGCTCTCCCGATTGGTCGAAGGAGGGAGGGAGACTTCTCCTCCTGCAGAGGTCCTGTCTGCCTGTTGGCGTACCACCTTAGACACCGCTCAGTCCCCTGACCACTCCCCCCGGAGAACAGAAACCCAGGATGCTGCCGGAGAGACCCTTTCGAATTAGAATATGTCAACCCCGGGTAGCCAACCAATAGAATGAAGCTACGTGACAAAGTGGTCACTTCGCATTCTGTGAATGAAGCACAGATGGAGCGTATCAGTAGGTTTCCTTATGACCAGCAAGTCGGATAGCTGGTGCGAATGTGTCATAAGTGGTCTGCAACGAGTACCTCTACTGAAATCTACAAGCGTTGGTGCAAGGGACTAACCAGATTATCCCAACCGCTCATGATTCAAATCACCTCTGCATATTATTACAGAGTAGATTAAATTTATGTAGCGCCTAAATGCTTATAGTACTTTGCCTTGTATTAGTTTGCACTTATTGCTGTTTGAACTTTAAATATGTGTTGCCATTGTAAGTGTTGAGAAGTGGGTACAATGGGTAGAAGGGTCCAAAAAGGAGAGGCCGATCTTGTGACCAAGACTGAGTGCAAGGAGTTCATAAACGTGATGGAAACAACAGTGATGCGAGTGACCAAGGGCAGTAGCCAGGTCGAGAGGTCACGCGATCCCTTCTCTTAAAAACCTGGGTAGTCGACAAGGAAGAAGTTTTTAGTAGGACGGAATCGAAGAGAGGAGACGTCGGAAAGAATTCATTCAATCAAGGGCAGTCGATCAGAATCAGTCAACTGAGAGGAGTCGGAAGAATAGACGAAAAGAGAGTCAACAAGAAACGAAGAAAGGAAACGGGAAGCTAGACGAACGCGAGTATCGAAGGAAGTTGGGAAGTAAACGGTTTTAATTTTACTCATTGAATTCTAGGTTAACTATCATAATCATAACTATTTTATTATTATTGTTCTATTTTATTGTGTCATGATAATAATGTTGTTTCAAACTTATATTGTTTATTAAATTGTTCATGATCTATTAAAATACGTAAAACTATGATAATTCTCTTGACTCCCATTCCATTGAAGGCAGTCAGCTATAACATGTCCTTTAGACTAAGCTAGTGACCCCGTGGCCTACCGAGTCGCATATCGCTTCGCTCCACCTAATCTATATAGGTAGTATAGTTGGGTAGTAGTTGGTATTATCACGAAGAGTGGATCGAACTGGCATCCCCTTTGAACGCTCCTGGTAACGTTCCCTCTCTTGTTAAACGCTTTTCAGATCCACTCAGGGAGCCCCTGCATTCTCCCCGTCCTTGGACGACACGGTGGAGCCCTGAAGAACGTGTCAGCTTGTTCACAGGAACTTTAATTGTTCCAGGTGAAGTAATTTAAGCCTGTTTAAAATTGTAGTGTTACTTGTAATGTTTGTCCGCAGGTAGTTCCTCGGATGGCTTATGGTTTTAACCTAATGTTTAAGGACACGATTTCTCTTCCCATAAGAAAAATATTTCCCCTGATTATCTCAAAAACATATCCACGGAGATTGTCCATTGCCATTAAGAGATACAAAGGGAAATTTCGTCACATTCACTAGACCAGCCAAAGTAACAGCAGCTCAGAACCTACATTAACGACGTTGCATTCAGCTGGCTTTGTATTGGATCTAGAATACCATTTGTTTCTGCAGCACGAGAACGAGGAAGTTATGTCAGACTTTCACAGGCTGATCGAACCGGTCTTCATATATCTGCCAAGCCCAAGTTAAAGCTATGCAACAGTATGCAAACTACAAAGCTGGGCATGGATTGTTCTCAAGACCCATGGCAGAAGCAGCAGAGATGCCAGCGTTTAGATGGTGGCTTGTCTTTGGCGCTCACATACCTGAACTTCAGAAAAATTGCAGTGAGAGTGTTGTCTCAAGTGACATCTTCTTCGGCATCTGAACGAAACAGGAGTACGTTTGACTGCATCCAAACAAAGAAACGCAACCGACTTCATTGTAAACGGATTAGTGAAAAACATATTGTAGTGAACGCGAATTGTAGTTATAAATAACCAGGGGTGTACCTTAGTAGTAGCCTTCGTAATCATCACCATTCACCTCTCTTTATGACTAGGGGATCACATTTAGCCTTATGTTTATAATCAGGACTAGTCACTCTTAATTGGCTAGGCCTAATGTCTGTCACATATTAGGGCATATAGATTGGTTGCATGATATTCTCTGATTTGCTATTGGATATTGTCTCCATCTTAGTTACTAGAGTTCTCAAAGTAACCGAATGAATCTATACTCCATTCGTCTTCCCGAATCCTGTTTCTGAAAAGATCAAGACCCTCAGCGGGCCCATATACCACATCCCGTCCTACTAAGAAAGCTTTTGCGTACGCGCAAACGAAGATAATAACGGCTACTCACCCAGAACAGAATTATTTTGCGAAAATTAGTCGATGAGAACGGACAGAATGAACTCCCACAACTATCAAGCCGGGTCGAGCCAGTGGCGTAGCGTGCCACTGGTTAGTTTGTAAAGTTCCAGGGGCGGCGGCAAAGGGAGAGGAGCAGCAAAAATTGACGCCGGCAATAATTGGCCAATCCAAAAGCTGTATTTGATCCCTGTAGCAATCACTCTTTAATGCCGTGGGATCATCCGAGATTTCAGAGAACTCCGTCACAATTTTAGAGAGAATATTTACTTTCTTCTCTGCGTCCACTCATCGGAGGAACGTACTTAAGAAAAATTGGGGTGAAAAGAGTTATACAAACACGATGGATCATAGATAACACAGCTTTTCTTGCCTTTTTATTTTGCCTTATTCCTGCAGAGATTCTCAACATCCTGTTATATCCTTGGACTTATTATCTTGATTTCGTTGTTCCTGAATACCTTAATAATCCCTTCCGTCATTTTGACGAAGACTTAATACCGCTGTATTTTCATTATCGTTCTGCCATCCGTCGTGCCTTTCTTAACCATCGCTGCTCTTTATTCGGAAATTCTATCTGGTGCCCTCATTTTGCTTCATTTCTTGGGTTCGAACAATCAATAAATTACGACTTTTATTATCTCAATCCTTCATTTCCAAATCTAGAGTTTTTTGTCATCGATCCCTTGTTACTTTTTCCTCCTTCACCTTTTAATGATCCATTCAACCGTATTTCGTCTCATTTTCAATATTATTTCATCAACCGTAATATAATCAACAATCCAGTTTCACCATCATCTCTCAATGTTCTCTGCATCGATTCGCTGCCAGACTTGTATTATCAAGGATTTGAAACTATTTCAGACAGCGAAGATTCTGGCATTGACGATTGAGTGGTGCTATTTATTGATATTTTATGGATGGGTCGACGGGAGGCAGATCGACAGATCGACAGAGCAGAATAAAGTGGGTCGGGAGATAATATTTAAAGATATATAAAATAACATGAAAAAAATTTTCATGTGAAAAATGGGAAAGTGAAATTGTGGTGAGACGCTTTCCTCTAAAAAACGATGGCCCCTTTTCGACCGTTGAGAGAAGGAGGGGAAATTTCGGCAAAGCGAGTTACTGAGGAAAGTTCTGGAAACGTCTGCGGGTATTAGGGTAGAGGGGAACGCGGACGAAAAGAACGGCTTATAGGGAGGGTCCAGAGAGAGGCAAGAGTGACCCTTATTCGAAATTTGGCCCTCTGGTGTCAGCCGTTGGAAATTGACCCACGCCGATGTCATAGGCTGTTCGGGGGGATCCACTGATTAGTTCGCGGAATAGTAGCGCAAGGCGGCTTAGCCGAAGAGAGAAAGAATAAGGAGGGGGTACCAGCTACAGAAGAAGAACGGCGTCATTTGGATGAAACCTTCGGAGGGGACTTTTGACGCAGTGGCTTCTTCGTTCGCGTGTGTAAATTAAGTGTCTGTCGAAATGTATCCCTGTGTATGCTGTCCGGAGCTGTTACTGACGAAGATTACTCTATTTAGGCATCGACGGGTAGCTCATGGAGAAGGACGGGGAGGAGTGTCAGTGCGGGCTCGAAAAACAGGAGTACATCCGTTGATGTCGCTGGGCCTGGACCTGGACCCGGGAACTCGCCTGGTGAGGAACGTGGCTGACGCGTAACCATCGATCAGGGCTGCCGACCCGATGGCAGGAGGAAACAGAATGTCTGACGTCGACGGAGCCGAATGAGTAATGCAAGTCAACGTGGGCGATGTTTTCAGCGGATTGGGAAATGTCATGGGGACCGAAGCCGCCACATTGGCGCATGCGATCGAGTGGTGCCATGAGCACGTCTCTGTGGTAGGGCCATATCGGATCCACGAGATGATGGAGGGCCGTTATCCTGACATCCCCGCCGAACTGACGCGCCTCGTCGCCAGCACTACCTTGTACTGCAGGTACCCTCGGCGGACCGAGAGGGAGATTTACGAGGGGATGGGATTGGAACCTGGTGGGAATCTGTCGGCATCGCCCGCGAAGTTGACATGGTACTCCTGGCCTGGAGGGCGGCGAAACAGTCAGCCGACGCGACCGGTCGCGATGTCGAGGTAAAAAGAGATTAATTCGGCTGTATTTAAGAAGGGCACCTGTAATCTTGATACATACGTATAGAGGGCCCCGGGGGAGTAAATTTTCCTCAACTCCCGCTCTGTAGAAGGAGGCACGGACCCACAGCGAAGACTCGGGTGCGTCCTGATCAAAGGTTCTTCCCCCTCTTTTGGCATCCTGTTAGATTGGGGAGGGAGAACGTTACACTATAAGGTTTTGAAGTTTCGTGTACAGTCAGGAGTCGATTTACTCTCAATTGTTCTAAAATGTATTCATACAGTTGTATTTTCGTTTTCTTCATTTATCGCTTGCTATTTCATTTCTCGTTGCATTTTATTCGTATGCTAATATTGTACATAATATAGGATTTTAGCATTATAGCGCTACTGTAGCTCTATATACTGTCATCGTTTCCATCTATGAACTTCTGTAGCGCCATTTAAGTACTGTCTTTAGGCCTACTCATATTAACTTTATATTGTACAGCTCTTGCATAGTCTTATTGTATATTAAATCGTGCTTTTAACTTCTCTAGCGTTTGTATCAGTAGATTTCACTAGTCAATTGCAGTACAAAGGTCCACTGAGAACGAGTAAGAGATAGAGATAACCTTATGCACTGCACTGCAGCTGAAAGTAGAAAATTTAGATACTTGTAAATAAAAAAAACAGAAAATAAAGAAAAACTAAATATATTAAAAACATTACCATAAAAAGTAATCAAGGAGTTCCTTACCTCCTTGTCTGTTTATAGATTGTAAATTTCACTTGCTTATTCTGGAAGCATTGGGTTTTTCATTCTATATTGACCTCTGTCCATCTGATTTTATCTGACGTGATCTGCTTTTATTCTGTTTATTTCTAAAGTGCTATATAAACCCACAAGATTTTATTTATCTTCTTATTCAGTTAGTATCCAAAATCATTGTGCTTTTTATATTTCAGACTGTCATTGTTGCCTTATTGATACATTTGACTGTCTTTGTGTTATATTTTCATTATATTATCAATATTACTGTCCTTGTGTTTAGTATTTTTCTTTAGCATTGCATTATTGTATCGAGTACACTGAATTCATCTCTACATCGATTTCAGGTCGAGTAATCATTCCTCTGTCTTATTTATTCAAACTTGAATCGTAGTTCTACTATATTCGACTTCTAGTGTAAAGGTCGGATTCAGATCAACTCTCATCAATACAGGTCATATATTTCTTGCATAATTCTATTATGGCAGCAGAATTCGATTCAGATATTCTTTTTCCACCACATCTTTTAGAATATCGTCCTTCTTCACCATCCTCTCCTAGACATTCCAATCATCCCTTTGATGAGTGTTCACTGGAGAAATCAGTAATCACATTATGTGGTGTGATCAAGACCTGCTACCTCAATTTCCATTATCGTCTTCTACCACTTCCTTCTATCCATCTTCTCCTTCACCCAATCATTTCCACACACCACTCCCTATTTCTATTCCACTCATTGATGACAGATATCATCAAACGAGAGCCAACCTTTTCTTGGTCTTCCGACCTCTATTACTTGCACAAATCAATCACGTGCCTTACAAGATTCTGTATCTGTACAAGCTTCTATAGCACCTATTAGATTTAATTCATTTACAGAGGGTCATAATTCACATTCTCTAAATCATTTTCTCCCTATTGCTCCTATTTCTATGGATGTTCAATGTACAGGTAAGGATTTATCTGATTTGGACAAAATAAAAGAAACTTCAGTCAAAGAGGATTTGGTAAAATTTAATCTTAATGAAGTCACTGGGAAGACCAATCCGGTTTCTGTTCCCCACCATTTAATGGGATCAAATCATTATTCGAAGACTGTGATTGTATTTAGAATTTCAAGGAATCGATGATAAAAGTGCCAAATCAGCATTTATTCTCCTACTTGTAGACCATGCAGCAGTATGGCTTAAATATGTAGATAAAAATTTGTATAGCACCTTTGAAATTAGCAGATTTCTTTCTTAAAAGACATACACAGCACGAACAAACATGGAGCAGTGTTTCACAGCTTTGGTCCCTGAAGCAAACACTTGGACAAAATGAAATACAAACCAGGGCTAATCGTATTAATTTACATGAAGACCAAATTTTACAAATTATAATTCATGGTACATTGCCTGGGATACGCAACTGCTTTCTACAAAGGATTGTAAAACCATTTCGGAATTTTCTCTTTAAGAATTCGCAAATGAATCCACGAGTGATATTGGTTCCCAAGTTTTACAAACTTTGACTGAAATGCAAAAGCAGTTAGATAAATTACAACAACCTCGAGCCATGTCACTGATCAAAATCGTAGGGTTACTTTTAAGCAACCGCCAGAAGACTTCATTCCAAATGACTATTATGCTTCTAGTTATTCAAATCAGGCCCCCATACAAATTCCAAATAATAATTCTGGTCAACACCGAAACCCGCAAACCCGAATTCGCCGGGATTACAGAGCTCGACGACTTCGTTGGGTTCGAGTTTATACAATCTTGCGAAGCCACCTTTGAAGTGCTTGTAGAGAGCGATTATGTGTACCGCCGTAACAATATTGTTCCGTAGACGACAATTTGTGCTAGTAGTTTGTTTTATTTCGATGTTGTGATTGGCTAATTCGCTCTGTTGTAGTCGCAATGATTATACTGATTGTCGATGCCTTCAACCCCTTTTGTTGGGAGAGTCCAAGACGCATTGGTTGTAAGGATCGCCTGCATATCGCATACCACAGGAGCGCCCATTGCTTACGCCCGAGTCGGACCTTGGACCCGGCAATGATTCGCTGATAAGCGTTCTCGGATTATCCGGGCTCCGCTTATACTATAAGGCCTCGTGTTTTACCTCAGTCGGAACTGGCGCACGTTTAGTCCTTCCGGCATCTCGCTGAAAAAGCTACCGCCTGATGCTGGCGTTCGCTGGTCACCTTCTGGTCTTCACATCAGGGGCATAAAGCGGAGCGACCCGCAGCCGAGCTCAGGGTCTGGAACGTCAGCTCCTTTTATCGCCATAGCATTGTATACCACTGCTGCTGCCGGATTTACTCGAATGAACTTCGAAGTTTTTCAAACCATTGACATACCATACTTTGATAGTCTGGATTGTGATTTGTTTTAATAGCTCTTCGACGTGCAACTAGATTTTTTTCTGATTGCTTTGAGTGTTTGCTTATTTGATGTAGCCTGCTTATCGATTCAGGACAGTTGTCCGATAACTTTATGTATATGCACTGCATTATGTTGATGTTGCTTAATTAGAACTCACAGAATTGTTAAGATTTTCGGGGTCTTTGGGCATACCCACCGGGAACATTGTAATGAATTTTTAACATTTAGTATTACCTATTACCTCTGTATTTGAGCTGAACTATTAGCTTTAACATTGAGAGGGTCCGCCGATCGGACTCATACATTTCCTGGACCTTCAACCCTTGGTTCCGGCTTATCCGGGCAATTTCGGTCGTATAAAACCTAATGTTTCGCCTCAGTCGCCACTGACACGCTGTACGCACTAGTTGTTGGCTGAAGAAGCCAGGCTATGCGTCGGCATTGCACGCGTCACTTTCTTCTTTGTCTTTATGACACTCACTTATCACTTTCGCTGTCAGGGTTGAATAAATCGTGTGCAGTTTGTATCCGCCGTCTGGGTTGAAGAAATCTGGCGAGGCACACGTCATTCTTTTGGTTTTGACCTTCCTATCTCTTATCTTTAGCTGTTTTAGTTGCAAGTGGGTCGTTTTACTTCTATAGAGGATTATGTCTGAATGGATATGCGATTACATGTGGGTATGGATAGCTATCTGCGTGTTAGTATATTTATATCATCTATATTCTTCATATTTTCTCTTCTCGTCTTTTTCTTGTGGTGGAACATTAAACAAAGGTCTATTTCAGCAGCTCCTTGCTGAGATTACCATTTAATGCAAACTATATTAACTTGTATATTAATTGTACAGTAGAATGGACCATTGAAATACATTACTTCTTATACTAGTGGAGTGCGTATTTGAGGGGTTAAATACAAAATGACATATATGTCAGCGTGTCAGTTTTCAGTTTGAATAGATGTAAGAGCCTATATCATTGCTCCTTTTCTTAGTTCTCGTACTTCTTCTTCTCTTTTCGTTCCCATATATATCTGTGCAGTAGTAAGCTGCTTTTGGTCTTTCGTTAGTTTTCTATCTATAGTTAAGAATGTCTACAGAAAGAGTAAGGGGATCGAAAAGCGGATGCAAAAGGTGGTCGTTTACCTCTTTTGACGTAGACAATCCCATAGTCTTTAACAAAGAGACTATGGATTATTTAATATACGGACTGGAGATTTGTCCGACAACTGGAAGAAAGCATCTCCAGGGCTTCGTTTGCATGAAGGAGAGGACGTCGGAAAAAGCAATGCTTCGTGTGAGTAGCAAGAGTCATTTCTCTAGCACTAAATGCTCAGTAGCTGAGAACATTGCATATTGCAAGAAGGGTGGGCTTTTTAAAGAATTCGGCCAACCGCCTAGTGAAAAGTGGGCAAAAGGTGCTGAAAAGCGAAAAGAATTGTATCAGCAGGCTGTAAAATATGCAAAAACCGGGAATTTTGACGACATAAATGCAGCCATTTTAATACAACATTACGCCAACATAAAGCGTTTGCGTGCCGACGAGTTGGCCAAGAAAACTGTTGATAGACTGGAATCTCACTCCACGCCTGGCCTTTGGCTGTGCGGTGCGCCAGGGGTGGGGAAAAGCTTTTTTGCCCGGCAATTCTGCGAGCAAAGAGGCATGTCGTCCTACGTGAAACCATGCAATAAGTGGTGGGACGGGTACAAGGATGAAGACCTTGTTGTAATAGAGGACGTCGACAGAGTGGCGGCCCGATTTCTGTCACACCTAATTAAAATCTGGTGCGATGAGGGCCCTTTCCGCGCAGAGACAAAGGGCGGATGTCTATACATAAGGCCGCGAGGTTTTATAGTCACTTCAAACTATACCATAGATTTTCTATGGGGTGGCAATGATTCGTCTTTGGCGGCGGCAATAAGTAGGCGATTTCTACAGCCTACTCTGAAAAGTCGCCAGGACTTGCAAGATATAGTGAAAAGTGGGCTAAAGGCGCAGAAAAGCGCAAAGAATTGTATAAGCAAGCTGTTAAATATGCCCAAAGGGGGAATTTTGACAATATCAATGCAGCTATTCTAATTCACAATTACGCAAACATAAAGCGATTGCGTGCGGACGAATTGGCAAAGAAAAGCGTCGAAAGACTCGAATCGGACTCGACGCCTGGCCTTTGGCTGTGCGGTGCGCCAGGGGTGGGGGAAAGCATCTTTGCAAGGCAATTCTGCGATGAAAGAGGCCTGTCGTACTACGTCAAACCCTGTAACAAGTGGTGGGACGGGTACGACGATGAAAACGTTGTTATAATAGAGGACGTTGACAGAGTGGCAGGTTAGGGTTCCGATGGAGCATATCACTGCCAATGTACAGTTGATGTATCTGACTTTCGACTGAACAAGTCATCGTCGGATTGCATAAATCTCTCATGATGTTATATATATATATATATAATATATATATATAAAAATATCAGCCGCTTGGAGCGCAGCCTCCTCCAAATACCGGCGACCACGTGCTGGAACTCGGCCTTGGCTTCGAAGGTTTTGACTGCGTGAGAGGAACGGTAAAACTTAAGGTTCGGGTGACGGAACGAACTGACGCTGGGCCTGTCGGATTACTCAGGAAATACATATTGGACATTCGACAGAAAATACTCGGTTTAGATTTAGTCTGTGAGTTTCGCGTGTAAAACCGATAAGACGCTCGGCTTATATAGAAAAGGAACATGTATCCTAAGAGGTCTGTGAACGTTTTATGTCTTCTCGTTTTATTCGCTTTATATATCCTTGCCTTGTTTTAATAAATGGATCTTTCTATCGAAATATCGTTGTTATACGATTCGAGAACGGCCTGAACGGAACGGAAAATGCTATTGTAATTGTCTAAATCGGTTTGCACGAGAGATTAATAGGCCCAATCGTTCGATAGACATTGACATCGCTGCTCATAAAGTAGTTTGTACTCGAGAATGATTGCTTTGTACTAGTTGATAGGAGATGAGAGACATTTGTAGCAATGGACATTTTCAATTAGACAGACAGCCGCTACCGAACGACGGACAGCCAACAGCAGAGATCGTACAACAACAGCAGTTAACGAACTATCGGCGGAAGTGGTTGAACTCAGTAGCAACGTAGTAACATAGTAAGCTGTCTCATAATAAAGATTCTTTTAAACGGAACTTGGTGTCGTCGTCGTGGAGAACGTCAACAGATCCAACAACCTGAAGACGGCGCGAACAGCGGAGGGGGCAGCTGCGCAGCCAGATCCGTCAGCCCCGACGGAAAAAAGATGACTGGGATTGTTGGTTACCACCGTTCACTCCCCGGCGGCGCCAGCTCAAGGAGACACAGCCTCCGCCAAGAATGACAGAAACTCCTCTTTATGAAATAAGGAAAACGGAATGTCCGGATTTGGAGCAAGAAGTGCTGAAAGAAATAATAACCGCACATTATCCGGTTGGACAGAGTCTGGATAGGGAAATGGAAGACAAGGAAAGAAGAGCCTTGAACGGGGCTCTACCTTCGACCTCAGCAGCAAAGTGTGAAGAAGATTTCGACGATGGTAGAGCAAAGAGTTTAAAGGAACAAACAACTGTGGAAGAAGATCTACAGTTATCGGATACTGACGATGATTCGTCTTTAGTATTGGTGTACACTTCTATGAGGATGAAATTCTTGGGAATTATATTTAAAATAGGGGAAATGCATTTGCTGATTTTATAGCGCCTATATTTGTGGACCATACGAGCAATAATATTATTGGGGTAGAACGAACACTTCGGACTTTGAGAGCTCAGTACGGCTGCTACTCTTGAGCATGTAGAACAGACAGACAGGCAGACAACAGACAACAGAGAGTCAGAGAGAGAGGCAGAGAGTCAGAGAGAGAGAAAGAGAGAGAGAGAGAGAGAGTCAGAGAGAGACAGACAGACAATAGATCTGGCATTTTAAAACAATGGCAATCCTAAAACAATGGTAGAATTTCACCAGTTCATGCTGACGTTAAATCAGACTTTGAGCTAAGATGGAGAATTGTCGACGAGGCAGATACGGACGGACAGACAGATGGACGCGGACATAGGCACTGACATACAGAGGATACGATTTTCAGATATAATAGGTATGAAAAGATATTGTAAGTCAGTCGGAGTCGCAATCAATCGTCGGTGATGGGTTTTCGGACACTAAATTATGTGGTAGGAATCTGGACATTGAAACTATCTAAAATAGTAATAATGTAGGCAGTAGAAATGTTACGTTTAAGACTTTAAACATTTGTACTAAATATTCTGTATTCAATTGCAATTTGAGCAGTTCGCCCATTAAACATTATGAAACTCTGCTAAGCGAGTGCCTCTGACTTTTCATAACGGAGAAGTATTGTACAAATAATCTTCTCCCTTATACTTCGAGTATTGAGTTATGAGACAATAGCACGCCTCAGATAAGATGCAGGGAATTGCATGGAGCATATCATAGCCTGTTCAAGGAACTGATGATGATTGACACGGAGTCGTTTCGCACAATTTGTGCGTATGGACTATGCTGCCTTTGAACAACTTTTGTCACAAGTTGAGCACGACATAACAAAGGTAGACACCAATTTTGCATCTCCTTTTTGTATCCTAATTCTACACACCAATTATTAATATAAAAACTATGATCTGATGTGGAAATATGAGCACGTGTAACAGTAGACATGGTTGTTAAAGGTAGAGGCATCGAAATATATTTGTATCGATCTTGGCAACTAATTTTCATATATTGAGTTATTAAAGTAACGATTTCTGGTCTTGATATTGATAATAATTAACTGATTGATTCAAGGATCCGTCGAAGCTTGTCTGGAAGAGAACGGCCCTGTATAGCTCTACGATATATATCAACAGGTAGTGCTCAGATTGAAATTCGAGTCAGCAGTAATGGTCATCATAATGCAATAATACAGAACAAGTCTCTTAAGTTGCTTTACTGTTATTAAGTACTCTTAAATTTCTTTATGCTCGCTTGTCAACTGAGTAGGCTGCTTTAGATAAGATAAGCCATCTGTAATTGATATACTGGGTACATTGAGAAAATAAGGGTGCCTATTAAGGTACATTACAAAAATACCGTTTAGAAAGTTACATATAGCAAGAATAGTGTTAGAATATAAGACGAGATATCATCATTGCCAATGCAAAACACGAATCTTGTGTTACATTCAGACCCATCAGACTCATGTGGCGGACCAGAGAGATATTCGTTTAGCACAAATAGTCCGTTTCCAAAAAGTCCACAAATGACAGGCACTAAGCTGAACACACACGAAGTAAAGCACAAATCATGTCTTGGAAAACACAACCGCAAAAAATACACAAGTCAGCTGAAGAGAAGGACAGGTCATCTGAAGACAAGCACCGAGCTACTGAAGAAATACCCGGTCATCCTCGAAACCGACGGTTGCCTTTGTATATATGGTCTGAAGCCTGTCTCTGGATGACCAAAGACATAGAATCTGACTAAGTTCGGTTTCAGCCACGATTCTTTCGGAACGTTGTTAGATTAGTTGAAATAACAAGGACAGATATTTTTGGACTTATGAATTGGTGCGATATACTCCGAAGACGACCCGCTTTCGGGAGAAAGAAGGAAAGCATTTATTAATGTCTGCCTCTCTCTCTCTCTCTCTCTCTCTCTCTCTCTATATATATATATATATATATATATATATATATATATATATCTGATTTGCTTATGGATATGAAGAGTCGCTTTATGCTGGAAGATGCGACAGAGCGAAATGCCGCTTAACTGAGAGAAATAAACCAGACGCTTGGATTCGTCCAACTCTAGGATTAAGGAATAGATTCCAGCGAACTTTGAGCCGACATTGTCGACGAGTTCAAAGTGTTATAAATAAGCATCGACTTTTATCAAGAACAATAAAATTTGATAGATTTATAGTCGAAGATTGCTACGAATTATTTCTATAAAATCGAGCGTGCACCCATAGTAAATCTAAATAGCAACTGCATCGAGTCGAGTTTATCGTAATGTCTACCAGTAGAAGATTCAATTGTGATGAGTGCGGATTAATGCTGCCGAGAAAAGCTAAAGAAATTGATTTGACGCGCCACATAAGAATAGCACATGTTGAGCGTACGGAGCGATACGGATATTCAGTGAAGCATAGGCGGAACACAAAAGATCGTCGGTGGCGGAAGGAAAGGATCATCGGTCCATCGAATGTTCAGAATTGGTCAACGATCGGGAAAAGACTCGCCGCCGACGCTCGGATCTATGGGACGCCACAGTCGGCGTCGCCGACAAAAAGTCGCCTCGTTATTCGAGACGGAATGAACAGAACGCGCCCGTTACGGAAGAAGTTCCTGCAACGCCAGCCCTATCAGCAACCGCGACCTACGAGCCACCTTTTCCGCTATCTTATGATCTAGTCGACATTACGGACGACGAAGTGGACTCCCCGGACGAACAGCCATGTTCGAAGACAACCGCCCAAACGCCTGTCTTAACTTCAAACACAGAAAATGAAGACCTAATAGAAATTTCTGATAACCTAGCAACCGCCGGCTACGAAAAATCCCCTCTACACTCCACCACCGGCACCCCTACCGGTCCAGCAGATATGTACGCAGACTCTATCGATCCGCCTACAGGTATGGATGTCAACATCGAATTTCTTCCTAGGTCGCCTGTCCTGTTACCCACACCTCCTCAATATCCGCATTGTTCAACTCGATTTTTCACGCGACACGCCAAACGCCTTTTGCGCCGTCATCTGAGAAAGGACATCTGCAGACATCACTCAATCCTCGTCGACATTGGAATTTCCAATCGGACTACCGATACGACGGACGCATCTGAATTTCATCCGCCCACAGTCCTTGAGGACTTAACCTTGGTTTATAATAATCCTTTCGCTTTAACTGACGCATCCTTAACTTAAATAAATTTTAATGATTTGGACTTCGTTGAAATTCCCGATTTGGAAAGCGCGATTTACGAATTTTAGACGATTGCTAATAATGGACTGATCTTTAAACTGTATATCGCTATCGCCTAATTGTGAATGTACTTTGCCTATAGGAACGTATAATTCTTCATTCGAACTTTATAGAGTAAGGGGTAGCCATCCCAGCCCTGAGATTTCTTTAAATACCCAAGGAAGCTATCCTCTTGGCCGGAAGATCGTCAGATTTGACGATTGAGTGACGCTACTTATTGAAATTTTTTTACTAATCCTTACTCTATGGTTCTTGTAAATCTAATAAATCGTGTAAATCTCATAAATTTTGCTACGAATTATTTTTCTATAAAACCAGCGTCAACCCATAGTAAATCTAAATAGTAACTGCATCGAGTCGACTTTATCGAAATGTCTACCAGTGGAAGATTCAATTGTGATGCGTGCGGATTAATGCTGCCGAGAAAAGCTAAAGAAATTGATTTGACGCGCCACATAAGAATAGCACATGTCGAGCGTAGGGGGCGATACGGAATATTCAGTGAAGCATGGGCGGAGTACAAAAGATCGTCAGTGGCGGAAGGTAAGGATCATCTTTAAACTGTATATCTCTATCGCTTAATTGTGAATGTACTTTGAAACTTCCTAGAATTTCCGGGAATGTGGGACCATCCCGTGGAGCCGGAGACATTGTGACAATTTTTGGGAATATCAATTAAAAGTTTAATTACTATCGTCTTTCAACTCCCGCATTTGGACCATCCCAAGGGATGGCTGAATGGGTTAGTCTTTCGGCTTATAGTCGAGTGAGTCTAAATTTCTTGTCTCGCCTGAACCTTATAATTGTTATCATTTCATTGCTGACTATTTGCTATCATGTACATTCTTGTCTGAAGATGTGACGTCATTCTGGGTCTTCCTAATAAAAGGATGTGCGGACTGTACACCTCGCCTTTAGCCCTGAAAATGTGAGCCGAAAGCGAGTTGTGCTCTCCCGACATTGTAACATCAAGAATGTCGTTGTAGCGTATATACACCAGCGAACTATATACCCTTCATGTGGTGTTCGAGCCGGGGTCTCGTTCATTTCGTTCTGAAGATGGACGGGAACAAATTGTTAACTTAGAGACGATCGATCCGACCTCTCGCGGAAGATCAACCGGAGACCGTCGAAATACATCAGAATCTTCAGACAACGTCAACCAACTCAATGTCTGAACTCAAATCGAACGTCTTAACTCAACGTCAACGTCTACCAGGCATCATGATTGCAACGCAGTTCACGGATGGGTCGCGGGAGTCGCCCGATTGCTGCGTTCACTTCAAGTGGCAGTTGAGGAGCTCCGATTTCCTGAACAGACCTCCCTCCACCCGTTATCGTGTTCCAGCCACTAGCCGAGCGCCGAATCTGTTTTGACGTTTCGCCAACCGACGAAACATGACGCGAGTCCAGTTATCACATGCTTCAAACAAACCTTTATCCGCTCAGTCTTCTTCCAATCAGCCCCTTGTAAGCCAAATGTCGTCTCCATCCTACCGTCGTCCTGTCATCTTTCATCGGTTATTCCTAAGCTACTGCGTCGTTAAAGGCCTATTGCTTTGCAGCATACTTTTTTAGTACACTTGCGTTTTGGCTAGGTGTTGGCTTTAAATTTTTGAATGTCGGGTCAATGCATTAATTTTCTTTGCGGGTGTTGCAAATCGTCTGATGCCAATATTATTCGACCACCTTGATGATCTTTGAGATTCTTTTCCAGTTGCTTACGTCTTTTTCATGCAGGGTATCTTATGAAGCCATTTTATCTTGGTGATGCGATATTTTACAAGGTTTAAAAAATTTGTGACAGAGTTAGATTTCAAGCACATCAAATGAGCCGTTATTGATCAAGAGCATAGTATTTCATGGGCAGCCGGCGGACGGAGCAGCTCCCGAAGCAGAAACCATGACTGCCGGCGCAGGAGGAACAGGGAAACAGGTCTACGTAGAAGGAGGGCCGGTAGACAGCGACGAGAACATCGGAGACACCCGGGATAGAGCCGTATCGGCTGATGATAATCATCAAAACATGTCACGAAGTCGCCGCCATCTACGTAGGGTACCGTATACATGAGATCATGAGGCGAATTTTCCCCATCGTCCCAGGCGAGGTCTTGCGCACGGCTGTCTGCGCAAGTCTCTACAGCCGTGATCCAATAAAGGGCGAGAAAGAAATCCCTGTCGAGGCCGGGATGCAACCGGAGGGGCAAAAACGTTCGGTGACGCTGCTCGAGAGGTAGATATATGGCTGCAGACCGCAGACGAACCGAACCCCCCTACCATCGCGACTCCTCGCGGAGAAAAGGTAAAAATAGATTAATTTGGCTGTGTTTATGGAGAGGGGCGCCAACAGTCTGACGTACATGTTAGGGAGCCCACAAGTATTCATGACCGGCAGTTGACAGGGACTCTTGTCTGGGTTGGATCGGCCAGTCGATTGAAAACATCGAGGAAGGGAGCAGACCATTCATTAACTAGAACATCGCCAAGCTCGATCTGGGAAGTAACTCATTTGCTACGTATGCTTATCAATTATAATCGGTTAAATTTAAGTAGTTAGTAACTAAGTAAGGTTGTTTTTCATGTCATCAACGGAACAATATTGTTACTGCTGGTTATATCACACTGGCTTCTGCAGCTTTGTCTGCTGTATCCTTTCTTGTCATGTTATAGTTATTGTATAAGCTTCATATTCTTTTATGGAAGTGTAGCATTGTCAATCAAACCATCCATCTATATTAATCCCACCAGTACTTCTTTGCCATTTCTTATTAAACAAGAACATCTGCAAAGCCTTAATCCATTTTTAGTTTTCATTGTTGCTATGTCCATTTTGTACTTTTTCTATAACCTCCGTGTATGGCGTAAGGCTCAGCCGGTTGTGAAGGCTGGATGTAAGCTGGTTTTGCATGTTGAACAGCCATGCGCTAATCTTTGTATTAATATTCAATTTATTCATCTGCAAAGTTTACCATATTGTCCTACTCAATATACTATCAATAGTTTGCCTTTGTGCATACGGGTAACTGGCTTTTGTCGTCCATGTTTGATGACTGACCCTCTGACATTTTCAATCACTCATGCTAATTCGCTTGCAAATGCTAATTTATATTCTGGAATTCCTTTTTCACCTTGTGGAAACTGCGTTCACTGATGAAGAAAGGTTATGGCTTATATCTGTTTTTGGAACATGGAGGAATGGTGTAGTACTCAGCTAATTAATTGCAGACAAGCAATGCTAAGGAAAGAGCAAAATGAGTGGAACCTCGAGAATATTTTGCATATAGAAGAAGAAACGATTTTATATTACAGAGAAGCCGCGTTTAATTTTAGATATTGGAAGTCTTATAATTATGGAAGACGTTCATATTCTTTGCCCTCTTGACAACACTGGAAGAAAAGGTTATGAGGCATGCTTACGGTGTGGAAGCTCCGCCTTTGGCACTTGCGGCTATACGCCTTCCTCTTTCGTGCACGACAAGGACGAAGAAAGCTGGTGGCTTTTAAGAAGTAAGACCACGCGCAAAGATTGCATTTTCATGGAGCGTAGTAATTATTCATATGTATATTATTTTTCATTTGTATATTCCGTACGTGCATCGTAAGTGGAAAATAGTATTTTATTGCAGTGGTACGCAGACAGTACCCGACGGCCGGGGCCAAGTTGTCCAAAGTACGCCCAAGAGTAAAAGAATAAACATCTTTGCCCCCCCCCCAAAAGTTTAACAAGTCAAAAAATTGTCAGCGGGTAAATTTTTATACATTTCACGTTCCTCTGCGCCCGGGGCCACCGCCCCAGCCGCCCGCCCCCTCTACACGCTGCTACTTTGCTGAATCACATGTAAAGCGCAGCTTTAATTGACGCTTCCTTAGCTTAAATAAATTTTAATGATTTGGACTTCGTTGAAATTCCCGATTTGGAAAGCGCAATTTACGATTTTTAGACGATTGCTAATAATGGACTGATCTTTAAACTGTATATCGCTATCGCCTAATTGTGAATGTACTTTGCCTATAGGAGCGTATAATTCTTCACTCGAACTTTATAGAGTAATCAACTATCCGCAGGGTGTTAGCATTGCACACAGTAAACAGTAATAACTGGATTGAAAAAGTAGTTTGCAATCAATCAGGATCAAACTGCCTATGCAGTATCGGAAGAAAAACCACCACTTGAAATAGGAAAAGAATATTCAAATAAGGACGGATAAAATAATTGCATTTTTGCTCTATTTAGCAACGACCCGGATAATGTTTTAAAATTATGCGATTTTGTACTAATAAATCGGAAAACTGCACATGCATTCATCATTTCGAGAAATACTGTTTTGATGGAAAATGTACAAGGTACTAGAATCGTATGTCAAAATTCTATGGGGATTGCAATGCCCATAGATGCAAGTTGGATTAAGACTTGTACTTCGTGTATAATAAAAAACTGCAAAAAATGTTTCGTCGAAACCAATTCCCGTCAATACCACAAAATACGATCATAACAGAAAAGACAGATAAAAATTTAGTACAGCAACTTGAGACTGCTTTGGCTCAGGTGCGAAAGAACGAGCCAATTATTTAAAACTGCACATGCATTCATCATTTCGAGAAATACTGTTTTGATGGAAAATGTACAAGGTACTAGAATCGTATGTCAAAATTCTATGGGGATTGCAATGCCCATAGATGCAAGTTGGATTAAGACTTGTACTTCGTGTATAATAAAAAACTGCAAAAAACTGCAAAAAATGTTTCGTCGAAACCAATTCCCGTCAATACCACAAAATACGATCATAACAGAAAAGACAGATAAAAATTTAGTACAGCAACTTGAGACTGCTTTGGCTCAGGTGCGAAAGAACGAGCCAATTATTTAAAAGCCAAAAGTGATTATAATACAATTTAGACACAGAACTAAGGCGACATAGAGGCAGATATTTTTGATACTTGGAGAATGGACTTTTGTACAGAATAGGGTCGCAAGTTAACGTCGCCTGCGGATCGAAGTACATAAAAGGCTCCGTTGCCTGAGAGAATCGAATAAAAGAGTCAACAGCTCCTTGTTGCTCCGAGTTGCTAGCGGATTACCGACGAAATGGATCTACATATCTACAAGCCTGATGACCGTATACGATGCGCCTTGTGTGGAAAAGAAGGGAAGGATCATCCGGCAACCGGTCAGGGCTGCACCGATATCCTGGAAGCTATAGTGAAACGATGCTGCCCTGTTGACGCTGGTCTCTTCGCGGGCAGTTGATTGAGCCAGGATGGCAGAGGCGTTCCCCAGTGCTCATCTGGGACTGCTTATCAGCGTCAAACGGGCTCTCTCCATCTGCCATGGAATTTTCAATCTTGACAACTCGGACGAAGCTGCATCTCATGGGGATCCCCATGGGCCCGAGCCCAGCACCGCCGATTCTACAACCAGTACTGAGGAGCTCCCGGAACACTAAACGCATTGAATGACGACAATGATTTGGAATGGAAATTCGCTTGCTTTGTGTTTACGCCGCAACATTATTACCTCATTGCCTTGTACTATAGAACACTATATTGGTTTCGATGGCGTGTTAAACGGAACTATAGTCTACGTGACGTGTTTCCTTTCGCACTTATTCGTCGTATGTTGCTTTCGAGCGATCTGCGTTTTTTGCTGTTGCGTGTTAAATGGCGACTATGTCGGTTAATTGGCAGATACAGAAGTGGCGTTGCGACGATCAAGACGCGATTCGTTACGATGCCTCTAAGATGTTCTTCCTTTGCTACACAGTAACGCGAGGAAGAGCATTTATCGGTTTCGTCCGAATGAAGGTAAAATGCGCAGCATAGTTCATTTAGAACTTATTTCTTCGTAACTTTTACTCTGCGCTTGTGTTTTGCTGTTACGTTTTATTTTTCACACTCTTGCTTTCGTTTTAAACGTTTCTTCCCCTAGCGTTAATTTGCACTTTCATAGCTAGTTTTCAAATACGAACATACATGACTCGAAGCTGTGCCGTTTACTTTTCGATATCATCGACGTTACGTGTCATTTCTCAAAGCTGTGCAGTTACCTTTTCTATTTCATATAAATAAATATATATAAAATTAATTCAATCGTCAGCTTCTGTTTGGCTTTTAAGTCTGCTACTTTTCCATAATTTGTCTTTCGTTTTTGACGTGTTTCCTTCAGCGTTCAACTCTAAAACATACATTTTGTTTTTTTACAGAAAAGGGCGTCGCTCGAAGAGATGCAACCATTGTATCCTGCGGCCACCTTCTACCTTAGTCATCGTCCTGTTAGGGAAGCAATACAAGCCCTAGCCTCCGAGGGGTGGTACAAGGAGTGGAATGCGTACAATGAGACGCTGCACAGAGCAGCCATTCCTCGAAATGTCGTATTCGATTACGAACCTTGCTTGGACGATCCTGCCGAGGACGAGCGTCGGTGCCAAATAAAGCGCGGTCGTGCCCTAGCGCTCGAGCGTCAACGGTGCCGTCAGGATGAGCTCTACTCTAAGCGCCGCAGTGTGGACCGTATCCTCGACGAGTTGGGCTTCGGCGTCGTCTCTATATCCGGAGGGACGCCCCAGCCACGTTTCGTCGCCCTCTGCAAAGACGAGGACGCGCCGCTTCTGACGTCATACAGGCAGAAGCGCTCCTGCTGTGCGCCACGTTCGGACGGACCGCGCTTAAAGCGTGCGAAGATGACAACCGATTTGTCCGCTTCGTCGTCCTCTGCAGCGATGGACGTTCTTTCGCCGACCGCCCGACTGTCACCTGGACCTCCTGAAACACTTTCTTCGGCGGCACTGGCATCCGGGCGACCGATCCAGTTTGACGAAACCATCGACGACGACGCCCTTCTTCTGGCCGACGCCGTCGATGCTATTACATGCGCACCAAACGACAGTCTGTACGATTTGTTGGATGGTTCCGACGACGACGCCGTCCTTCTATTTGCTGAGACCGTTGACGACTATTCCGGGCCGGCGGACGCAACGGTCGTTTACGGCGAGGATGAGGTGGACGACAATCTCCTTTTGCAGGCCGATTGGCCTCCTACCCAAGAGGACTGTAGTAGATTGTAGAAAATACAACAGCGTGTATTAACACTAGCTGTTTATGCCCAAACGTTTCAAAAGTGGCAACGTGGATGCAAAATAAGATGTTACAGCAGCAGGAACCACTGAAGCACCGAAATCAAAGGTAACTTCGTTCGTTTTCCTCAAATGAGTTGACTTTCTCGACTCAAACGTTCTAGCTATAGTTATTTAGCAATTTCCGTGTAAGCTAATAGGCATTAAGTCCTACGAGACGGAACCGTTATAAAATAATAATAAATTCAGTTGGTCAGAATACCTAAGACGCGATGGATCATCGAACGCGTGTTGAAGCGCGATGCCAGATTTGCGGGAAGAGGCGAGTCGACCATGTCGAATCAATGTCTGATTGTCTGGCCGTGGTTGAAGCCATTGTGAGACGAGGATATGTTCTGTCGTTGACCTATTCTCGGTCTGTGGTACAAGCCACTTTGATTAGTGAATTCCCGAACACACACATCGGTTTTCTTATCAGCGTGGAGAGGAGACTCACTGTGGATGTCCCCTTGCCGGGATTTAATGCACTGCCGTCATATTTCCCAGTCAGTTCGATGGATCTGTCACGGCAACTCTCCGTGCCTGTGCATCAGGGTCATTTGTCGGAAGAGTTGTCAACTGAAACGGTAGAGATTGAATAGCCGTCAAGTCGTAAGTGAATAGATAAGATTCCAGACTTTTTTTATTTATCAGAGATGAAAGACAGTGAGACTTGGGATTAAATCAACTGGCACTTCTGGGTGTCGTCAACGTCTATGATTGGTTCTACTCATAAAATTGTTTATAGCCTTTGATATTTTCACAACAACACCTTGTTTTATATTCAGACCCGTGTGGCGGACCATAAAAATAGTCGTTGGGGACTAATAGACGGGCTCCAAAAATTATCACGAATGACAGGCGCTAAGCCGAGATGCACAAATCATGTCTTGAAAAAACACAAATCCATAAAAAATACCCCAAGTCAGCTGAAGAGAAGACAAACGCCATCCATAAATCAGTCGGATAACAGAAAGCCATGTACAGCTTAAAGCGGTAGCGACAGTGCACAAATACAAGAAAAATCGTTCCGAGAATGGAACTGATCCACTGAAAGTGATGCGATACAATAACCACGGCACCAGCGGGAATAGATACAGGACCCTGGCCATTTGCAATGTTCACGGGAACAATACGATAATTATCATGCGCCCAGAATGCTCGGTGATCGTGGTCCTGGGAGCAAATGGGGCCCCGACAGGAGTTTTGTGCCTTCCAAGGTAGGTACGCAAGATTTCAATGTGTATACATGAAAGCTATGCATATATTCAAACATTATCGATACTTATTATATGGCTGCTAAGTAAAATGTAGACATCATGAAAATAACTAAATATCAATAGTGAGAATAAAAACTAGGTTCATCACACGTGTAAACTCTGCTTATTCTATGTTGTAGGATCTCGTGACGAACGATTATATATATACGATACTATAACAGTAAAGGACTTCTATAGCGCTTAGTAAGAGCTTGATAATTGTGTGTTGTATTTCAAGAATTGTCCTAGTTTGGAGCTTTGTACTGTATGTACCTTAGCTTAGTTCTAGATTTCAACCCGGATTTCTTGATACCGGAGTAGTAGGAGTCGTAGATGTTAGAATGGGTAGGCAGTAGTGGTTGTTGAACCATATATGGAAGTGGTTTTGGTTACTTGCAAATATGGCATGAGTAACCAACGGTTCAAAAGAGAGGCCAGTAGGGTACACGTCAGCATCCGGGTACAGCTGCAGAGGAACCAAGAAGATCCTGCATCAGGTATGACCAGCAGAGCGAAAACAAGATGCAGGATGTGAGAGAATTTCCTTTAAATAAGAGAGGCTGAGTACAGGCGGGGCCAGTCTGTCGAAGAAGAGTCGAAGTGCCAGTCTGTCGAAGAAGAGTCTAAGTGCCAGTCTGTCGAAGAAGAGTCTAAGTGCCAGCCGGAGAAGGAAGCCGAGATTCGAGGAGCATCCGTGGTCAGAGCCGAGATCGCAGGACAGCCGTGGAGGCAAGACGCAGGGTTGTCGTAACCGCAGAAGTCGAACCTCGGTACGAAGCGTGGAGCAGACGAAGTCTGCTGCCTGAGTTGTCGATTGGGAAGTAACTGTTTTCTCGTATAAGTCTTACCTTAAGTAGAATAGTAGCAATGGCTTCAATATTACTGTTATAACTCATGCTTATGGTTTGTTTGTGTAGTTTTGCTCTTTTAAGTTATTGACTGTAATCTAGACTTATCTTGCAGTTATTTGTCGTTATTAAATTGAATAATCTCTATCTCTTGTCGCTCTCTTATGTACACCAACGTATCATGCTCACCTGTGACATTTCCCTAGTTCCCACTCTAGCGTCCCTGATATGTGATAACCATCAGCGTACAGGATAAACCCGACTTGGTTATAAGTGGTGGAGAATTGTATAGTAATGTATAGTATTACTGTATAGTAATAATAACATTGTCATTAGAATATGATTATGTTATTATATATTATATAAAAAATCATCAATGTCATCCGTTGAGCAAAAAATGCCATTACTTATTGCCCATATCGACTGCACTCACCCCTACAGACGGAGAGCCGACGCGATGGGAATCCGTCCCACCACCATCGGAGAACAGTCTTGCTACCACGTCAGGAGCTCATACGGTGCCCTCCGGTGAAGCTCTCATTCAACGCCAGTTCGGAAGGATAACCGACCTCTTTCGTCGAGACCATGATGGGCGTGGGCCTATCCCTGTTTCCAAAGGTCAGGGTGTGTACGCCCGCACCCTGGCTACATCGCTCACAACCGGGTGGTTCGTGACCAAAAACTCCCTTCCCGTGATGCCTCTATGGGAACCGACACCTTAATACGCGGTTCACCACCAGTGCCTAACAAAATAAGATAGACTACTCAGTTGAAACGGGCTCTTTCGAGAAAAGATACTCGAAAGGAGTACAAAGAGTTGTTAAATTGTTAATCGAATTGTTATAAAAGTACAACAATGTTCAGCGGATCTAAGCGCATGAGAGAAGACGGCAACGGAAACGAAGAAGTAAGAAATGATCCTAATAGTTATGAGTAATTAATTTAAACGTCTAGTATAACAACTAGAGGATATTTATTTTTAACGATATTCGTTTCCTTAAAAACGAAGCTGAAGAAAAATTTTTCGAAAATAATTCCTGCGCACCAGTCGTGCGACTATAGGCGTGCGTCTAGCGTTTAGAAAAGTGTCTGACAGCCTGAAATCTTATACGTAGATTGCGTTCCATTGATAAGCCAATTCCATACTATATACCACAATTATGGCGTGTTCTATACCTGAAATACACTAGTGGTTCGAAAACTTTCATGGCGCTTGCCATGTAGCACGATGCAAAATGTGTTTTGCGTGAACTAGACCGGCTGATTTCTCTTCTCAGTTCCGTCTAAACATTCATACCGTCGTATTTCAATAAACGATTCTAAAAGATTCAAAGTCGTTCTACGGAGACCTAAGCAACTCTGTCACCGCACTGAAAAAACTCGCAGACATCGAGGTACGAAAGCAATGCGGTGTTCGACATGATAACGTCTATCGCTTTCCAAGCACGCTTTGTTCTGAGGAACACCTAAGTGGGTGGCACGCAATTAGTAAGTTGTGCGAGAAGGCAGGAGTTCCATAAAAGGAAATAACTGCGACGAAGATGTGACATTATACAAGCACTCGGTATGCAATTCTGGACATCTCCGAAGACCGTGCCTTTTATAGGCACATGGGTCATTCGAAAGCAATAAATGAAACCATACATCAAACGCCTCCTGCCGAGATCGAAATACAGGACGTTGGACCCGTACTGAATGTAATAGGAGACTTATTTTCCAAGACGTTCACCAGGCGGCGACATGGCTCTGTCCTATAAGTCTGTATTTTCTTAGATGGGAAAGCTCCGCCTTTGGCACTTGCGGGCATACGCCCTCGGATAAAAATAAAAAGAATAAACCTTTGCAACTATTCAGTCTCCAGAAGACATAGATAGGCATAGGCCTAATTATGACAAAAAGCCTCGGGGTTCTACAATCTACAGTGTAATGAACAACAAAGACGGGCGGACCTCAAGAAGTAAGACAACGCAGTTAACGCATTATTATTGCATTTTCATTACGTCTTTAAATTAAAATGATAATATATAAGTGCAAAATTGGAGCGTAGTAATTATTCATACGTGTATTATTTATAATTGGTATATTCTGTACGTGCACCACAAGTGGTTGAGTTCTAAAAGATTCAAAGTCGTTCTACGGAGACCTAACCAACTCACCAAGAGTCACCATCTACACCGATACCAGCTGCTGCAACAACATTAGAGTGTCTTAAACAACACCCACTCTAAACCTGGTGGATAACAACAGACTACATGACGTAAAGGCAAAGCCAGTCGATTACAACAAAGTCGGACAGTTAGTCTTAATGTTTAATCCAGTAGTTCCTGTTGGGAAGAAAGCGAAATTTAATCGACGATACATTGGACCACTTATTATTACAAAAATAATTCCGCCAAACACTTATCGACTATGAAATCCGATAACGAACAAAGACTTGTTGCATCTCGTGAATACCAAATGAATTAAGCCGTATTTTGACAGGAGAAATTTAATAAACAAACCTCAGCCGGAACAGGAGGAAGAGATGACGAGGTTACAAGAAGAAAAGAAGAAACAGATTCACCAAAGAATCAGACGAAACCTGAATTAACTCCAGGTAAGTGAGAATGGTTTCCAGCGGAGAAACTTTTGAAAATGAAGATAGCTGGAACAAAAAGGTATTATTTAGTATTGTGGAAAGATAAATCTTATAGACCTACGTGGATAATTGCGGGTGGTGTTTCCGAATATTTGAAGAGAATATTTCATATCGATTATCCCTTGCCAGGGCGAAAAAGGAAAAAGATAAAAGGCGTAAAGTAACATCTAAGAGTAACACCTTAAAAGAACATCGTTTACCCTAAACTTTCGCGCGGGCATTAAGACGAGGAGTCACTTATTAATTCACTGCGCAGTGAGACACATAATAATAATAATAATAAAAGCAAGAAGAAATGGTTGTTGGTCGCGACAACAACGAATATGCCTTAGAATTCAGCTATCAATTGAAAAGAAGCAATGTTCAAGAAATAGCAAAATAATTTAAATCTTGAGAGTATATTGATATATAAGAATTCAAGCGATACAGAGAAATCGCGTCTAATTTTAGATACTTGGAATCTCCCACGGCAGATGCTGGTCTTATTTTTCTTCATGACAACAATGAAGGCTCATGCGACGCCAGGGGAAGAAACGGTAACGAGCTATGCATATGGTGTTATTTTTCAAAAAGAAGGTCGAATTGAAATTTTAAAATCTAAAGGGATTCATCATTTCGATCTTGAATTAATGTTGCCAGTTCCATCACCGACTGCAGCATTACCGATTCAAACACCATTTCCGTCAACCCCATGTCAACAGGAAACGTGTGATAAAAAAGGGTCTTGTGGAAATAGCGACTATGATTACAGAACAAGCCCATCAGAAAGTAAATGAGCAAATAGAAGAAATTCATGAGCAAAAGATGGACGCTTAAATTAAAGGCCGTTCCAGAATAATTTATAATCGTGCATGTTCAAATGCTATTATTTTAGTTTCATTTTGTTGTACAAACGGGACGTTTGTTTCAGAGGAGGGGAGTGGTTTAGGGACGGGTTTAACACCAAAGCATTTCATAGAATTCATAAAGGAGGATGTGAGTGGACATAAGCGGACAGACTGTCGGACTTGCAAGCTCACATGAAATTGCGTACTTAATAATTGCAATGAACCAAATTGAAACCATATGGTGTACGCACCTTAAGCTCACATGAAAGCGCGTAACTAATAACTGGAACGAACTAAAATGGAACCATATGAGGTAGCCCCTTATTCCCTGAACCTAGGCAGAATATGATAAGCCTACACCCATCGCCCCATCCTCCTATACGTCCAGCATTGTTTTAGAATTGCCATATATGGCCTTTGAATGACCATATAGGGCAATGCGTCAGGTTATAGAGTTAGTGTAGTGGCTCTAACTGTTTAGTGCGTTACCAATAACATTTCGAACTTTAATGCTGATACCACGCAAATATGTTTCGCTGTACGTCTAAAGTACCGTGTAGACATCCTGTTAGATGCCGACTGTTCAACCTATATAAGCTAGGGTAGTTTCGTAGGACTGTGTGTTTTGCTTGAACTAGACCGGCTGAGTTCTTTTCTCAGTTCCCTCTAAACATTCATACCGTAGTATTAAGACAGAAAGAACTTCTGTAGCACCTAGAATTATAATTATAAAACCTGGGGCTATTTCTGATCTACGAATCAAGAGTTGTACTTTGGTTTAATTTGGTGAAAGTAGAGAGATCTGGTATTAAGGTTTTTAATCAAAGTTAATGTATTCAGCTGCGATGGTTATTGAATAATCATAAGCTACGAGTTTGATGACAGCAGAGAGATCTAGTATTGGGTTTTTAATGAAAGTTGGTATATTCGGCGGCTGCTGTTATTGAATAATTATGAACTTGGAAGCGTCGAGGTTTAATGAAAGAGAAGGGGGTAGCAAGGCCCGAGTACAGAATATGATTATTGCGATTGGAAGCATCGGGGTTTAATGAAAGAGAGGGGCTGGAGCAGGACAAGACAGAGAGGAAGACGGCCAGACGGGAGGACAGAAGATACCAGGTAACGGAAGAAGGGCTAGAGGACGAGAAGGACGGAGATTCCTTTAAATACGCGAGTCGCAAGTATTCGTTACCGACGGACGCACAGCAACTCTTGGATCGACCAGACGCTTGGAAAAATCAAGGAAGGAAGCAGACGATCGACAAGGGAACAACAATAGCGACACCAAGTTCAAACTGGGAAGTAGCTCCATTTCCTACGTAGGACTAACAATTATAATCTGATAATTTTATGTAGCTAGTTAATTGAGTAAGGTTGTTTTATTGTTGTCGGCTTTGTTTTATTATTAAATACGGAAGTCGCAAGTATTCATGACCGGCAATTGACAGAGACTCTTGTTTGGGTTGGATCGGCCAGTCGATTGAAGACATCGAGGAAGGGAGCAGACGGACGACCATTGATCAACTATAGCATCGCCAAGCTCGATCTGGGAAGTAACTCATTTGCTACGTATGCTTATCAATTATAATCGGTTAAATTTAAGTAGTTAGTAACTAAGTACGGTTGTTTTTCATGTTGGCTCTTCATTCTTAAGCTACAGACTCTAGGTTATGTTCCGCCATCCGCTTACTTACTTACTCGCTTACCTCTCCTGTGACTAGTCTGTCCCCGTAGCTTACGACGCCGAGACCTCTAGGCCCTACATCAGGTCTAATCATCCATGTTACTATTATAAGAGGCCATACAAGGTCTTGGTATTAGTTTGGTGGCTGAACCGGGGCTTTTCCTGTGACCGTATTCAATTTGTGGGAGCAGCTACGCCACGTTAATTTAATTTTACTTTACTAAAAGCTCAACTTCCTTTAAATTTCTGAAAATAATTTAAAATTTCGTATGTCTCCAAATCCTAAAATCGCATCCATCAACCCTGACTATTCGTTCGTGGACTTCTCTCAGCACATTATTGAAAATTTACCAAATTTTCCATTTGTTGAAATCGAGTCAGATTAAGTGGTCGTGGAGGAATATTGGCGCGACTTTCCGCTCCGTCACTAGCACGACGACATAGTTTTGTATACCCTTGATGACTCTGACGTCATTAACTCTTGGATTGAGGACCATCGCCTTTCTTGTCCGTCATGCAGTCCTCTGTGTAGTCACATTATACACTATCTAGACGAAAAGCACCGCGAGCGCCATAACTTGGTCTTAGGGCGTTTTCACGACTGGGATTACTTCAACCAACCCTGCCTCATCAGCCTATTATTTGCCGCTTCCTACACCACTACCCATATTTTTCTGCTCGAAATTCTCGCCTTTCTGATGTCGCATCGATAGTCTTCCCACCGTCTGATGAAGATTGGGACAATTTGCTCTTGGACTAATTGATAACATTTTTTATTTCATTTATTTATTTTTTTCTTTCTGAAAATTTCTGCTAATTGAATTATAATCAAATTCTACAGTATGGTCAGCCACCAGGGTCATGTACAAAGTTCTGGATAGTTAGGCCTATATAGCCTTTGTTAACATCATACACTATCAAACGGTTTCTTTCAGCTATTATTTGATAGACATGTAATGAATACCAAAGTCCATCAGTTATAAGTAACCAGGGGAAAACCCATGCTGTCGTCATCGTACTTTTCCATACCACATATCCCTATATCCTCACCACATAGTCCGAGCGGATGACTATGGCCTGATCTACCACATGTTGAATCAGACCATATCATGCTCAAATGTTATTGGTACACATATAAAGTTTGAGCATGTGACCTTAGATCATGTGATGCAGAATTGAATAAAAGCTAGTGTATGGTATAGAAGACAGACAGAAGTACTCGATCTCAGACTCTTCAACATCTGGGCTGAGGCAAGGATCGATCTGCTCCTGAACTTGAAGCGGCATTAACATCTACGTCTTGTCTCCGCTAGTTCCCTAGTAGTAGGCCAGGCTCAATATCTGGTCTACTACAGACACATCAGTGTTCCTAATTTTGATTTAACATTCTTTATTTTAACTGTCCACTTTTCATGTTATAAGGCGATTTATATAGCGCCGTGGCAACAGCACAGGTCAGAGTTCATATAAATAGTTGTAAATTACGTTGCGCCTTTAGTTCTTGCTTGTGTATAATTTTGTATATTTATCCTTATTGCTATTATTCTTTACTGCAAAACAAAGTGACAGCATCATTCCTTTTGATCGTTGTCATATTAGTCCAAAGGGCACCTTATTTACTTATACCTTGCTTCTCATGTTTGATGTTCTAGTTTAATGTAAATAATTATAATGATTATTGTCATTGATCATTTCAATTGCGATCTTGCCTTTGCTCTTATTCGAGACATTTCATTCTGTCGTCAGTCGTTACGGCTGAATCACCAGCTCCTTTGACTTTCCATTGTCAATCGTCATTGTCGTCAATTAATTCAGAATCACCAGAGTTGACAGAGCAGGAAATCCTTCAGTTAGATCCTGGACTCGGTGACCCTCGCAGTCCACCAATTCTGTCGCCACATTTTAATAACCATAGGGTAAAGACGCGGTTTTCAACGTCTTCGCCGAACAATCGACATCACAATCACCAGACGGCGTAGAGTGAGCATGATATTTTTGCTGATATTGACATTCGCAAGGATCAGAAAGAGTGCAGTGAATGAAACCCTACATTGACTACTTCGAATCAACGGCATTACCAACAGATGACAAATTGGCTCGTAAGATCGTTATGCAAGCAGAACACTTTACAATAATTGATGGCGTCTTGCACCACATATATCAGCAGCGTACAAAGAACATTGATCTAGCAAAACCACTCATTACTCGACCAGTGATTCCTAAATCGCTACGTGAAACTGTTCTTACGGAATGTTATGCAAACTTTGATCATGCTGCCTTGGACCGCTGTTACGTTTTAATTCGAGCTAGATATTATTGGGACAGACTCTATAGTGATGTTGCAGAATTTATTTACTGTGAAGCTTGTCAAAATTCCAAAAGACCGATGCATCTGATCAGAGCTCCTCTTCATCCCTTGCCCATCGAGAATTCCTTTGGACGATTTCAGATCGATTGCGCAGGACCGTTGCCTTTATCATCCATAGACAACCGTTATTTACTTCCATGACTCAGTGGCCGGAATGTTTCGCCATACCGGATCAAATAAGTCACACGATAGCGACGGTACTGTATGAGCAAGTCTTCAAAAGATTAGGTCCTCCAGTTTCACTTCTCAATGATCATTTGTTTCATCACTGGTCTCAGAACTGTGTTTACTGACCGCAATGTAACTCGTTGATAGAGCGCCAGTCGAACAGCAGCCGGACTAGGTAATTTCTTTACCTCGAAATCAGTCTACATATATACACAGCGAATATGTGCATACCTGGCCTACGTAGTAATAACTTTTTATGCTACCTAATAGGGGAGTGATATTGAGGCATTTCTAGATGAAGAAGACTATACCACTCCTTGTTAGCCAGGACTACCTGGCGGCGAAAGAGATTGCGTACACAGATGTTGATATCGAAGATGTGGCTGAACAAGGTCAATTCCTGCGTCAAATTTCTCTGAATCTATAATGCTGACGTCGACAGATCGTCGGCTTAGGCGAGCAAGACTATGAATATAATTATTATGATGGCAAATTATCTACAGGTAAAGATATATATTAAGTGTACATATACCTCTAATTACCTTTTATATATATATATATATATATATATATATATATATATATAATCTCTCTCTCCCCCTCGCTCGAGGCGATGCCGAAGGTGTTTATGACCATGCGGCCTGCGGACGGAACAGCTCATGGAGCAGAAATAATGACTGCCGCGGCCGGTGTCGGATAAAATTTGTTCCGGTAAAATAATAAGTACCGATTTGGCGCTTTAATTTCGTTTTAGGGCTCATCAGGTTTCAAAATGTGTTGCTCGTCGCCTCTATCTTTGGCTTCTAATCGTCATTCAGTTGCTATGAATCGTATTAAGACAGACAGAACTTCTATAGCGCGCAAAATTATAATTATAAAACTTTGGACTGGTTTAGTTTGCGAACCAGAGAGATCTGGTATTAAGGTTTGTAATCAAAGTTAATGTATTCGGGTGCTGCTGCTATTGATATACAGGATATGGTTCTGCATACTAAGAAGGAGTTATTGCTATTGAATAATTATAACTGTTGGAAGCGTCGAGGTTGGTGAAAGAGAGGTGGTGGCAAGGCTTAACTACAAGACATACAGGACGACGGCAAGACCTTAGTACAGAAGATACTTGGTAACGGAAAGAAGCTAGAGGACAAAAGGAACATACGATTCCTATAAATACGAAAGTCAAAGGTATTCGCGACCGGCAGTGGACAGCAACTCTTGTCTAAGTTGGAAACGCCCAGACGATTGAAGACATCGATGAAGGAAGCAGACGGTCGTCAATTGATCAACTATAGCGTCGCCAAGCTCGATCTGGGAAGTAACTCCATTACTACTTAGGCCTATCAATTATGATCGGATAATCTTAAGTAGCTAGCTAATTAAGTAAGCTTGTTTTTAATGTTGTCAACTATGCTTTATTGGTGTTAATGCTATAACTGTAGAGTTTTTCTGTTGTCATTATTAATACAAGTTATTCCTAAGCATGGCTTTTTCATTCTTAAGCTGCAGTCTCTAGTTCCTGTTCGGCCATCCGTTTACCTACTTATTCGCACACCTCTCCTGTGACTAATCTATCCCCTTTTACTTCGCCGAGACCTCTAGGCCCTACCATCAGGTCTAATCATCCAGTTACTCTTATAAGTGGCCATACAAGGTCTTGGTGATAGTATTACATGACATTTTCTATTAACTTCACTATTTGTAGGATGTGAAGTAGTTAACGCCAACTTCGCTTGATCTCCCTTCGTTTCAACAACTGTCCACGTGTCCCAACCCTCCATTTATTTCACCTATGTAATTAATGGACCGCCCCTTTTACCGTTACATCTGCATGTCGTTGCAGGAAACGATTTTTCATTTACCACCGTCGACCCCACTGACGCAGGTCGTATCATTTATTCCCCGCCAATCCTCCGCCGATTTGAATATTTACCACGCCGGATATATAAATCCATGGTTTAGAGTAGTTGGGAGGAGAGTAAACCAATTACCTTTGTAACCGGGTAGCTGTGTCGAGAGTAAAGAAGTTTAAACGAACATCGTGTTATCGTCATAAGCAGTACAATACAGCTCGACGGCCGTCCTATATATGGCGCCCTATATATGGAGGAGAACCGAAAAAGACCCGACAGCTAAAGGCGACGTGAGAAACTGTGGTGAGCGCTCGGATGACGGACCCGAACAACGAGATTGAAATCAGATATTTAACGGGAAGCGCCTAGAAGGTGAAAAATCGGCAGACGGCGCAGAACGAATCGTCATCTGGGGAAAAGCACCACCCGACAAAGCAAAGAGAGGTTGATCGAGGCCACTCATCAAAGTCACAAATCCTGGAAGCACCTACATACTTGCAACCATGCCATCCGCCCGACAGTGCGGCTGACAGGTTAGCCTCCACCTAGCAAGGCTAGTCCCCGACAGCGGTTGCGAGCCCATCTCCGATCCGGACTCGCCAGTATAATACATCCTAATATCCCACCAGGAAGCCACGCCGGCTCACAGCGATAAGCACGGCGGGAGGGTAATTTTTTTGCCGACAAGACGGACAACGGCGTACCATCCACTCTTGAAACGAGTGCGGAAGATGCCGGCCACAGCCGGCCAATAGACACTGTTCCTGCCGTTGCGGAGAATGGTCCTGGTGTTATTGAATGCTGGGGGTGGAAAAAGGTTCTTCGCCTGCATTGCCAAACGACGATTACGCAGGTATGTAGCAAGGGGGTTGTGCCATCTTTTTTACCCCGCTCGGAATGACGAGACTCCGAACCGTTCCATCATATGCAACGGCGGGTCATCAGCGCAGAACTGGGACCAAGGGGAAGCGGACTGTGCTCTAAGTAGAAGATAGAGTAGAAAACAGCCAGTTGGTGCAATGGAGGATTCTGGTTCCAAATGTTGATCTTAAGCTTCAGTTGTGCTGTCACCGCCAGCATCCACCATGAAGATAGTCAGTTTAGACATGGCTATGGCGTTTATTTTACGTCTAGAGGTCGATTTTAAGTTGTAACAGATACATATTACCATGTGTTTGATTTAAAGTTGACAACTTTCGAAATGGGAGTATGCCAAACCTTCACTTGCATGTATGGGTCATGAGAATTTATCAATTACACAGTCATGTCAAAATGCAGTGCCTTATTATGCTGCTTTACGTGAATTACAAAAAAACTGCCAGTATTCAAATTAAACAGTCTATTCGCCAAATTCATTGTATTTTACGAACTCAGAGATCGGATGCTGAGTCACACAAATTTAGGAGAGGCATTTTCGATTTCATTGGTAATGTAGGTTACCCTCTTTTCGGGTTAGCTCGCAAGTCGGACATAGAGGTTTTAGAAGATCGCATTAAAGTTATAAGTCAATGCGATACTCGAATTTTTCAAGATTTTGAACACCAACTCACTGATCTCGCTAGTGCTTCAAGTATTTTAAACAAGAGGGTAGATTTCATCAACGAGCAGCTATCCAAACAGGAGCAATAGCTCATTGACCTATCTCTCTATTTAGAACCACTTGGGCTAATAGTGTGCATTTTTCTACATTTTTAACTGCTAGCCTGCTTAATTTCAGAAGTTTTAGATCACCTTGCCCTGCTGCATCGTTCTCACATTAAGCACGCTTTGGATCGCATTGCCGACGAGTTGCTTAATAGGCATGAACCTGCGCGCATCCTCCTACATGACGTTTCGTTTTTCTACAAACGTCCATTCTTTGTAGCCGCAAAGTCTCATACCCTGCTATATGTTACGATATCTGTGCCTATTTCAACACTACCATTACTCTTTACATTGCACGAAGTCGTAACATACCCAAAAAGTACCACTGATACTTCTGCTCAGCTCTTATCAGTGCCAGTTTTCCTCTTAGTCAGCGAAATCATCAAGCCATCAGGCCTAATCAACCATTCATTGCCACATCCCATCCGTCGCGTCATGAACAAACGTCATCACATGTCGTTTCATTTGCGCCGCATCATCGTTTTCCACATGAATCATTTCAAACAGGAACTAGAATGGCGCCTGTCGAAACAGAATTGGAATTACCCGATGTATTTCACGCCAATGTAAATCAGAGTTCTTTGCTAGCACCTATGACGCACCTCTTGAGATGCCGGACTTAGGAAATTCAAAGCAAGTTATGAGATCAAGTTTATTTTGCCCAAATTATTTCACTGAGCCCTCGCAGGAAGATCCACACGAGATCTTAAGAACATTCGAACTTTGGTCTACTGTCAATAATTTTGATGGAAAAATCGGCAATATCTACTTTTCAAATACTTCTTCGTGGTCCAGCGGCGACCTGTCTCAAAGCAATCCCAAAATCAGCGATTACTATTTTTTCAGGGTGTGTCAAAACTGTTCATTGCCAGATATACCGTTTTAGATAAACCGTGGAACGAAATTGGTTTGCTCTTGGGGACACGACAGTCCACGATTATCTCTCATGTCCAGTTCAAAGCCGACAGATTGCAACTGTCTGCTGAAACAGTTTTTCAAATTGTTTTACAAGGCCTGTTACCAGGCGTTAACCGCTGTATGTTGCAAAAAAACGTTAAAACCATTGATGATCTTTTACAAACGTCCACTCTTTTTGAATTAGTATAAGATGGAAGATTTAGTCTTCCATATGAAATTGGCATTTGGGAAAATGATTAAATTATATAGCACACACTCCTGTACTACTGCCTGCTTGTAGCTGAGCCATGTTCGCAGATGCGGAGAGAGAGAGAGAGAGAGAGAGAGAGAGAGAGAGAGAGAGAGAGAGAGAGAACAAGCGATCGAATGAACGGGTGAATGAGTGAGCGAGCGAGCACCATGTATCAGATATGAGCAGACAGGGTATTAAAAATAGGCTGGGGCCTTTCCTCTGGAAGGCAGCCCTCCGCTCTATTCTCATTGCCAAAATTGGGAATGTGGAACGGACTGGGCAGCAATCAGCTGAACTGGCTAGCCGAGCGGTCAGTATTCCAGTCCGCATCAGACCTAGAGGAAAGGGTTATCCACCCCCACCCTGAGGGATCCTTTAAATACCCTAGGATATTTCAATTAGGGGCCGAGGTAGTGCAGAAGGAGAGTCGAGGAAAAGTCCCATGCTCCGAGACGAGAGAGAGTGAAACACCAGATAATAATTTAGTTGATTCATTAAAAGCATACTTACTTAAATTCTAGCCTTATTCTTATAAAGTTCCCTCTTATAATTTGGTGGAGAGACCGGTTTCGATCACCCTATCTTCAACTTTTTATATCTTCACGCTTCACTTATCTCATGTCGTTCCCTTCGCTGCAATTACTCTCATTACGTCTCTTCCTCCAGCATTTCCTCAATCCTGACTCTGACATTCAGATCATTCTTACACAAAACGTCATACTTTTCCTTTCTCGCTTCATACCGATCGAAATTGTGGACATTTTTTGCTATCCGTGGACCTTTAATTCCACTGCTATTTATCCTGACTTGGTGTCCCCATTTTGTAACTTTTCTCCGTCTCCAAAGAGCTCTGGTCTCACACCACGATAAATATCAATCCCTTTTTCCAGACCTCGAATCATTTCACGTCGATCCCTTACATAACATTCCTTGCTGCCCCGCCGCTTCTATCGCGCATTCTAACCCCTCCTTTCCTCCCGTCCCATCACACTCCTACCGTTATTATCCTTGTCTTATTCAGTATCGTCGTTCGTCTAATTCCAAGGGACGTCAAATCTGGGTGCCCTACCTCCTCTATGAGGGCGTGTGCCTCTTGCTCGATTTTCACCCATCATCAGCTTCCCTTTCTTTGTCATCATTTAGATAATCGTTATCTGAACCTGAAGTCTCCTTTCACAATGTTTTAGCCTTCCCTCAGAAAATAGGTCTACCGTGCCTTTTTCTCATTCATACTTTCACTCACTGGTTCTTGTCCTAAACGTTTCCCCTTTGACCCAAAATAATAGCCATAATGAAACTTTCTTTTATTCTAGTATAACAAAATCATACATTTAATTTAACTTCATGGCATTTAATTTTATTTTATTTATTTTCATACAAATCTAATTTCTTCGTCATTTTATTTCCGTGGTTACCATGTATTCCACAGAGGGCGCGTTTTACCGTTCCCTGTATTATAGAAATGATCCGCAATACTTTCATAATTCATCGTTGCTCACTTCTCTAGAGTCACTTTTAGCGCACAGTAATCTCTTAGTATAGTTTTAAATCTCATCTCCGCCTTCATTCAAACAAATCCTTATTCAAATTATCAAATATTCGTTGTCGTCAATTTTCATTACATTTTACATATTATAATCACTCGCTTGTCAGTTTTCATGTAAATGCGGCCACTCCCTTGAGACTCCCTTAATTTTCATTATTTCTTATTCTTATTTGATTGTCTTAACCCATTTCTCATACTAATTACTGTGCCTAAATATTTTGTAGATTGAGATATGCAATTATTATTTCAGTATTCTGTTACCATTGCTCTATTGTTTCCTATTGCTAGTGCTGCAGTGAGTTACTGAGTTCTGTCGCAGTGAGTTACTGAGTTCTGTGTGAAAGTTGTGCAGTCTGCTAGTGCTGCAGTGAGTCGCTGAGTTTTGTGTGAAAACTGTACAGTGAGTTGAATAGCTCACATTTTATTTCACTGTGCTCAAATTGTACTTGAATTCATGTTCATTGTCTGTGCCTTTTCAAGTATTTTGTCTTAGAATTGTCAGTTATCATCGCGTATGTGCTTGTGCCGTGTCCAAAGTACTTTCTTCAGAATCTTCACAGCAACTTCAGTCCGGTGTTCTCAATCTCGACATTCTCTTCCAGGAATCAGGTTTCAAAGTACGATCTTCAGTGAAGGTATAATTTGGTAAATACTTCTCTTCAGCCAGGTCAGTCAGTAATTTAGTCATTTGTATCATGGCTACAGATTCTGCATCAGAGATTAATTTCCAATTCCCACTACGTGACGACGATTTTTCCTCATCATCTTCCTCTCCTCCCCCACTCTCCCAGCATTCCATCCACAGCCAATCACCTGGCAATCTTTTCATCTCAGCTTCTTAAGCAAATCCAATTATGTGGTGCCATCCCCAAGAACCACATTCCGAAGCCATCATTAGCCAGTTCCAATTATCTCCTACCCTCCTCCCACCTTCTGCTCCAACAGCATGTTCTGACTTTAATGACTTTCAAGATCATTTTACTCCCATTAATCATGATCCATTTCTTCCTGATATGTATCCCCAACCTAGCCCATCTCATCAACACATGTGTTCAGGATCCTCTAGTCCACTTCAATCACATTTGCCTACAACTGCTGAACCAATCAAGTCTACTACCACTAGTGCCAATTCATGTGCTTAATTGCTTCAACCACAGATGTCTACAGCAGTCTCCACATGTGCTGAACTTAATAATCCCTTCCTCAGAAATGTCTCAACAACCGATTACCAATTTCATTCCAACACCACTGTAGTCTCGACACCTGTTGCACCTACCACTAACCTCAGACCTGTCCAAACAATCATTAGTCCATATGCCTCAAACTTCACAAATGTCTCACCAATCACCCACCCCATTTATCCAAACCTCGAACAAGACTTTGTTGACTTTGAGCATAATTTCACTGCTCTACCATCTTCACTCCATCATCATCTTCACTCCATCATCCTATCCCACCCTGCACTTTCTTGGGTCCAGTAATCAAACACAAGCCACCCACAAGCAATGCCTTCATTGCACCTATTCAGTTTACTCCATCCACAGCATTTGATAAGACTTATACTCTGAATCCCTTCCTGCCCACAGTCCCTGATCCCAAAGACAATCCACAATCTGGTCAGACTTTAACTGCTGCAGCATCATCGAAGGATAATTTAGCCAAAGAAGATTTGATAAAATTTAATCATAATCCAATAACGGAAAGGACAAATCCTGTGATAAGGAGTGGTCAAGTCTGCCCGCAGCCCTTCACTGGTGCAAAGTCAGAGAATTTATACGGCGCCTAAGACTTTACGTATTTTACCGAAATCTTGACCCAGCCAGTGCTGTAACAGTTAGTTGCTGAGTTGGTTAACAACATAGAATGGACCGATCCATTTCTTGGTGATTTTCGGGCATTCACCTTTACGCTTGCGCGGATTTGACAGCCAGACTAAGTCTCCTGGGCTATAGGTTGCAGAACCTTGCGACTTGTTGACGTACCTGGTTTTATAAATCATTTGCGATCTCTCGATGTTCTCCTTGGCGACTGCATGAGCGACTTCTAGTTTCGGAATTACCTGGCGAATATACTCATCTGTTGATTTGAAACCCGTGCTGCGGTAATCATCTAGAGAAATCTGTACAGGTAAGGACATTTCTCTTCCAAACATTAAGTAATAAGGACTTAGATTGGTGCTGTAGATAGACGGTGTCGCTCGATGTGCTAGCATGATTCCCGGGATGAACTCATCCCAATTTTTCTGATCCATGCAGTGGATGCGTAAGGACTGGTAGATTGTTGATAAAATTTAATCATAATCCAATAACGGAAAGGACAAATTATGTAAATGGCGCAGTACTCAGCTCGTTATTAATGCTGGCTGTAATCTGATGTTACATATTGAACAAGCTTCGTCAAATATCTGCATTGATGTGCACCTACAGGTGTTACCCGATTGCCCTACACTGTTAACACTGTTAAGAGTTCACATACTCCTTTAAACATACAGGTAGCGAAAATTTGTTGTCCAACATTGAAAATTGCGTCATTACCTACCACTGTTACGCATGTTAATAATCTTACAAATGTACAAATAGTCTCAGAGACTCGTCTGTCACACTTTACTGGGTATAAATTGCGTGCAGTAATGAAGAAAAATCACAACATATATATTTTGTTGCAACATGGAGGTCTGGTTTATTATGCTAAGAAGTTACGTACCGGAAACTGTTTACTTTAATTCGTCAATAATACTAATAATATTTGCTCATGCTTATAGCAGAAAGACTTTTTATAAGTTTTAGTACATATATATATATATATACATATATAATATACTAATGCTTATTACTGCTTTGAACATTTTAACATGTGAACATTTATGTTAACCTTTATTTTAACCTCTCATTGAACGTTTAAAGACATAGATTACATTATAATTTACTCTCGCTTATGTTTAGTGGTCATTTACGTAGCTTATATTTTTCTTTTCTTTTACATTTTGCTTAAGGATAACTTTGCGTTGTATGGTAATCGTTTAAGTAGTTGAGTAGTTTGTCAACGGGGACGTTGATTTTTTAAATCGGACGTAGTATTACAGAGTGGATTGAATTTATGTAGCGCCTTAATGCTTGTTGATTTCATATAGTACTTTGCCTTGTATTAGTTTGCACTTATTGCTGTTTGAACTTTAAGTACGTGTTGCCATTGTAAGTGTTAAGAAGTGGTTACAATAATAGCTATGGGTAGAAGGGTACAAAAAGGAGAGGCCGATCTTGTGACCAAGGCTGAGTGCAAACGAGTTCAAAAACGTGATGAAAACAACAGTGATGCGAGTGACCAAGGGCAGTAGCCAGGTCGAGAGGTCACGCGATCCCTTCTCTTAAAAACCTGGGTAGTCGACAAGGAACAGTTCAGTCAATCAGAGAGGAGACGGAAGAACAGTCGAAAGGAGGAGAGTCGAAAAGAAAGTCAACAAGAATCGAAGAGAGGAAACGGGAAGCTAGACGAACGAGAGCGTCGAAAGAAGTTGGGAAGTAAACGGCTTTATTTTTACTCATTAAATTCTAGGATAGCTGTCATAATTATAATTAGTATTCTATTTTATTGTGTCACGGTAAGTGTTCTTTCAAATTTATATTGTTTGTTAAATTGTTCATGAACTATTAAAGAACGTAAAAACTATGTTAATCAGCTTGAATCACACCATTGAAGGCAGTCAACCATAATCTGTCCTATAGAATAGACCAGTGGCCCTAATATCCGTGGACTAACGCGTCGCAAGTCGCCTCGCTCCACCTAATCTGTATAGGTAGTATAGTTGGGTAGGAGGGCGCTTAGTCTTAGCTCTCAGATTAGCTAAAATCGTATAGCCTAGATAGCAAAGGAAAGAGCATTCGCACATCTCACTATGAGCGAACAGATGATCCAATCAAGAGCATCATTTTATCCAGTGCAACGACCAACATCATGTTATATAGTAGAAAACGAAGATCCTCTTGCAGCCAGTTCTCAACAGGAAAGACGTGAATTACGTTACGCACTTAATGCTGTCCTGACGAAATAAACTTAAGCATTGACTGTTTAGCTAGATTGTGGATGGCACCATATTCTATTGGTTTACGATTATTAAATTAGAAGTGTTCTGCGTTTCGGATCAGCCATATTGCTGACTATGCAATGGTTTACCCCTCCCCCTTCTTGTCGCAATTCGTCTGACTGACAACGAACAGACCGAGAGGCATCAAGTCTTTATACCTTTGGCTTGCAGCTCGCGACTGCTTGGTGTGCCAGTAACACACGGAGAGAAGATCTAGAGCAAGCAAGTTCAAGTTCAGTTTGAATTATTCTAATAAACACAAATTTATATAGCTATAGACTGAAAATGAATATACAAGTGAGAGCACAAAAATTGGAATTCATCCGTAGATCAAAACTCAATTTGACATGTATGGAGTTATGCATGTAAGCGTGTAATGTGAAAAGGTTCGATGTTGTTAGTTATTCCTTTTCGACATCATGGTGGTAGCGTTACTACTAGGTTGATTTTGCGAGTGGCCCGGCTTTCGCGCTCTTTGGGGGGCACGCGATGAGTTCTTTCAGCGAGACAAACCGGTTCAACTGGATTTTCTCGTAGTTTAATATTCAACGAAACAGATAGCTGCACAAAATATTTCTTCCTTAACCGATGTTCACATGTTCCTTTTCTAACAAGTTCTCTAATCCAAACACGATTATTAGATACTTCTCGATATCTTGTTGTATCTATGACTCCTCGCCCCGTCAACTCGTTTCAATGTCTCTTTCGACGGCTGCCAGCGAGGGTCCCGAGTCGGTCTCTTTCTTAGCTTATATCAGTCGGCTATCTGCCAATCAAGTTTCGCCTTTCAACTGGCTTCTCCTGATTCGCAGATATCCACCAATCTAACAGTCTTCTTAATATATAGGCCTATTGCTATACAGCTTGCTATTTACTGTTTAATAGATTTTAACTATAAAGTCACCTTCTATTAAAAATTATTATTACAATAATCCTAATGATCTCCCCGAGTGAGAACATAAATTAATTATATGTCTTTGTCTCTAAATTTTTCATTATGAATCTCTCTAAAATTCCATTACAAAGCGTTATGGAAAATAGTGTTCGTTTGGGAGAAACAACAGACGATGGAAAGTTGCTCACTGTTGCTAAACGTAAAACTATGTGAAAGTCATCGTCATAACATGAAGACATATTTTAGTGTGCATGGGGTGATCCATGTGAGAGTCAATCAAGAGGGGTTAAGTATAGAAGGCAGTATGGAGAAAGGATCGTCATCAAGGCATCTTTAGGTGAAGTTGTAACAGGTTACTGTCTCTATCATGAATATTAATCATTTACACGTAAAATATACTCTATAACAAATATGCATGTACAGTATATATCAGACTGAAGATTTAGTCTTCCATTCAAAATTGGAAATTTGGAAGAAATTAACTTATATAACTGAACCGTAATCTGCAACTCCGTCTTCTGGATTAAAAGCAAACATGGCGATAATGATCCGATACTCCAGTTTCGATTACAGTTCATCGCAATCTAATACAATTTAATGTCAACTGCATTATTATTAACGAGTTAATGAAGTCTAAAATATATTTATCTAATCAGGATGGACACGCCCTCGTCAACTACCTCTCGTAATAATATCAGGGCCAATGATTTCAATGTACCCAATTTTCCTTTCTCACAACGTACACCTAATCTTACACTGTGGGTGTTTCAATTGAATTCATCTTTCGCGGCGTATAAATAATAAATTACGCCACGGACACACCGATTAAGCGCGGTGCGCTGCGCTGAAGATGAATACAATGCAAAGCAACAGACACGCACGACGCAGGGGTGAACCATACTAGACAAACATCTGCTTTATCGATGGCGTTTAACAGAAAGCTGTCTACAGCTGAAAGCGGTAGCGAAATCGTACAAATAGACCTACAAGAATAATCGTGTGTAGAATCGAACTGTTCCATTGAAAATAAAACGATATAAAACACAGTAACCGTAAATTATTATTTGTTTCTTCAGGTTGCTCAACGACCTGGACAAGGAGCAACGGCACTCCCACCCACGGCGCCAGCAGGAATCGACACAGGACCCTGGCCTTTTGCAATGTTCTCGGGGACAATAACAATTATCATGCGTCCCGAATGCTGGGTCATCGCGGTCATTCAAGAAAGCGAAGTGTAAAACAACACTAGAAGAGTAAAAACATATGCGAATGTCATTCGTCGTATTTAACGCCCATTGTCCATTTGCACAAAAAATACTCTATTATAAATATATGGGAGCAGAGTCTAATATTCAATGTATTTGATTGATTTCTGCAGAATGGACGGTATTATCATTGGCTATGACTCTGTGGAACTTTACCAATAACGAATTATTCACAGTCTCCTGACTACACAATGTGTACACGACAGGAAATATACACAAAAGGAATCCTAATAGGCACATATGGTCTCGGAAAACCAAGGGCGGATGTCCTAGAGTTAACGCCCATTGAAATAATTGTTTTCTTCAAATTGAAAAATAACATGTGAATCAATGGCTTCTCCAGGACGTAGCGAGAGAGGGGAGGGACATTCCTATTTCGTAATTGAGCCCCTCTGAAACTAACAACTGGGAAACACCAAATCTTCCGCCTGAGAATAAAAAAACATGGAAGGTCAATCACAATCATAGAACGTAGATGTTAATAATTTGTGATTGCGCAGAATAAGCCTTAGGCAAGAGGTGTAGACGGAGCTCCTTAATAGACATACCGAAAATCACCTCTAATACAAGTACAAGACTAAATCTATGCAGGCACAATTAACATCAAGTAAACTATGTAAGAAGAAATACATCGACTAATATCATTGTCCATCATACTGCAACAACAGATACTAAATAATTCGAAAGGTGATGTTCGCGATCAATTTGTAAAGTCTTTCAGGGACTGTCAGACAGCCGTCATAGAACTTTTACTGGATGCTCTCTCATTGGAATCATCGTCTGAAGACATGTGTGCTTGAAGGGAAGAACTGGTAAGAGGAGGGATAAATAGAGAACTAAAAAAGAGACTGATAAAAACGTTGATATGGAGTGTCACTTTATATGCCTCAGAACCCTGGACTCTTCAAAAGAATTACATACGTTTGGTAATGCATGAGAGGAAATTAATCACATTTTAGCGATTTATTAATTTAGACCAACTATCTCTGAATAGTTAATATTCAAATATTCAAATATGCGTCAGTAGTATTATAACAGGATTCTAGAATGTCTTCTATAGAGCATCAAATTATATCTTGTAATTAACAATACTGTTGATCTGCAAATCACAGTGTACCTTGGATTAGTTCTAGTTTGTAAACTATTATAATTGTATGTTACCATGACAGAAAAATAACTACGGCTACCAAACAAGCTGCATCTACTCAAACACACTGTACTAATTCCATTCCTAGATGATACGTGCAATTCACACAGCAATAATTTAAGGACTCTTTCAGCAACCCACAGCCAGAAAATGCATTATTCAAATCCCTCCATTCCCCCAAGATATTCTTCCTGGAAATAGAAATTATAAGGAAGATACTGCACTCGGACTTTCCCAGCCAATGCGATTTTTAATAGACCGACAATTACAAGACCACACGAATTCGCAGATTCGCAAGATGGCTCTTCTCTAGTCGGATTACAGCCGGTATCTGATCTAGCTGATTCATACAATCGCTCGTACATATCCAGGCTTTGCGCAGCCATAACTACAGCTTTCAATAAAGACAAATTATTCAAACACCTAGCTATCTTAGTCACTAGAGCTCTCAAAGGAACCAAATGAATCTATATTCCATTCGTCTTTCCGAATTCTGTTGCTGAAAAGATCACGACTCTTAGCGGGCCTATACACCACATCCCGTCCTACTAACAGGACTTTTGCGTCCCGCAAAATAAGATAATAATGGCTCCTCATCCAGAACTGAATCATTTGCTGACGAGCTTTCTAAGAGGAAACATGAATTGCCAAAACTCGAACCATGGTCAGGTAAGAATTTTAGTTCTATTACGTATGCAGGCCTATTTGGTATTAATCGGTAATTGCAAGAAGTATAACACTCAAACTTAAGAAAATAAAATATGTCTGGATTAGGTTTAAAAGGAAGAGACTTTCTCGTCTTTCGAATCGGGCAGGGGCATTGTGGCCATATGCCTACTACCGCTCCACCGAGGTGCACCGCCCATGTGCCTATGTAAAATGGTTCGGGAGCAACCTGCCGCTATCGTGAGGAGCCCGACTTCGAGAATGTGCATTTTCTACCAGTCTTTGGCAGCGCGCACCAAAGACTACTGGACGACTCTGCACTTCTCCAGCTTCAAAGTTGAAATGCTCAAGGACGACAAGTATTCCATCCGTCTGGCGAAAACGGAAGCACTGAAAAGTTATATATAACAACATTTTGGACATTATTTGGACCGTTTTAAGAGTCAGACAATTTGTTTTGCTTACATTTCTCATATTAGAAAATAAATAACAACATGGCTATAGTTACAACACAGCTGAAGCGCTTCAAGAGATTATGCGTCCGGATACAGACAGTGATGATGGTGATGCCAATGATAGTGCAGATGGTGATTATTTGCATGTAGCTGACATTCTCTCTGATGAAGATCATTTATCTGAGGAATCTGAAGGGTCAACACATGGCTGTTGATGGTCCAAAATAAAAACCTGAAATCGTCCTTCATTATAATTCGCCAAATAGTGGTGTTTATAGCATGGATTTCAACATTAGGCCTGCAACTACTCCTGTAAGCGAAAGACCAACAGGTGATCAATAGTTTTTTGCTTCTATAAGGTCGAGGATTTCTCCCATATGCAAGTTTCTGTATCATTGACTGCTTAGAATTGGACCTTAGCCATGAGAGAGAGAGAGAGAGAGAGAGAGAGAGAGAGAGAGAGAGAGAAAGAGAGAGAGAGACAGAGACAGAGACAGAGAGAGGAGCATGAGCATGGATGTGGTTCAGAGTGAGCGGTCAATGTATTAAAAATAGCCAAGGAATCCTTTCTTAGAACCAAATTCCTTACCTGATATAGGTAGGCAAATCTGACTGAGCGCCGGCGATCAGCTGGACTGACCGATCGGTGGTTAGCAGATTTAGCTGTATCTAGCCTAAGATAGGGGGCAGCCATCCCAGCCCTGAGATTTCTTTAAACACCCCAAGGAAACTATCCTCTTGGCCGGAAGATCATTGTTCTTGAGATCGTCTGTTGTGATTTCTGAAAAGTACTGGTCAGTTATAATACACTTATTACCTGATTTTCATATTCCTATTATTATTTTAATTTTATAAATAAGTGAGTAAAGTTCCCTCTTATAAATTGGTGGAGAACCAAATTTTCATGTCTGATTAATTACTATTCAATCCCGCCGACTCAATCTGACTCTGGGGTCGAGGCACATTGGGTAGATTTCCCATTCCGACATTTTTCTGACGATGTTTTTCTTGTAACTCCTATTCCGAATGACTGACACGACTTCCCTTTCCTCGACTTCGATGATGACATATTTGATTTTCATATTTCACCTTCACCTCCTGATATCATTCTCGACATTAGAGAGAATTGGGATAATTGGGCTTTAAGCTATCCACTTTTAATGAAATTAGACTTTTTCTAAAATGTCTTTTCAATTTCAATAAATTTATTATTACCCACAAATACCGTACAGACACATAACAGCTATGCACAAGACGGAAGGGGTTAGTAAAGATTGCGTTAACAGCAAGCGCACAAGACCAGCGTGCTGTCTTCAAACAGTGCAAAACAGAGGGAATAATGAAACACAACCTGTCACTAATGGGCGACCGCGAAAGAAATCCTAGAACCGCCGCGGCAGGGAAGGAACTTGTGTGCGATAAATGCAAAGGAGTTTTCGCACGCAATGGTTTTATGCACGTAAAAATATGTGTTGGCAACAACATCTTTGAACTGAAAGCGATACCAGTGAATGTATGCTACGCATACGACAAACTTGAGAACATACTACTACACACTGGACAAATGGTGAGAATTTTGGATCGCGACAGAAACCGCCAAAATGCAGCGAATTGGCGAGTGACTCTCAATGCTCGTGGATTCCCTTGAAGTCTACGTCAGTCTGTTAAGAACAAGTAACAGATCTTACTTACCTTGACATTTTTGTCAGGTCTATGTAATTTTTTCGTAGCGAATATAATGCCGTAAAACTAATATTGTATTTCTTTTGTGAGTGTTTGAATCAATCCACATAAAGTTTTGGGGATTGACATTATTTTTGTTTTCTGATCATAGATGGCTGTAGAATGATTTACATTGTCGTAGTAGTTTTCTTTTTATCGCTACTTTTTTTTCATATATTTATAACGGAGTAGATTTGAATATTATCCATAAAATTGTAAAATTCTAAATCATTTATGTAGCGCAAATTTCAATCACTATTCTTGGACCGTGATCACAGACATAGATACAGGGCAAAAGAATGGTCAAATCTGCTGAGTTGTCGGCCATGGTAGAGATCGCTCAGACATGGGTCAAAATCTACATCGATACTGGCCATAGTAAACAGAACTGCACACTTCCTATACATGAGAAGAAGACAGAGAACAATAGTTTGAACTTCGAATACAGGAGGCTAGTTAATAGAATGAGTGGGGGTTTTGCCAAAGTGACCGATTCTTAACAATGACGTCGACATTGACTTTTCTCCTTAGCATTGTCTTCTCTATCTCGAAGATCAATCAACGTCGGCAGTCTTCTGGATTAAACGCAAACATGGTGATACTGATCTAATACTTCGCTTTATCCACATTACCAAAACTGTGAATGTGAAACGGACTGGGCAGCGGTCAGCTGAACTGGCTAGCCAAGCGGCCAGTACTCCAGTCCGCACCGGTCCTAGAGCAAAGGGTTAACTACCCCACCCCGAGAGATCCTTTAAATACCCCAGAATATTTCAATTTGGGCCGCCGATGTAGTGCAGAAGAAGAGTCGTGGCAACCGAAGAAGTCCTAAGCTCCGAGTGGTCAGCAGAGAAACTCCAGGTATTAATTTAGTTTGTGTTCCCCATTTTTGGTTCATTAAAGCATATCTATTTAAGTTCAAATCGTGTTATCTATAAAGTTCCCTCTTATGGTCAAGATGATCAGTTCTGAGTATATGCACTTGGAAATCAATTTTTTGCCATTTTTGATCAAAAAATGTTTTGAAACTAGTACTTTTCTGCAACTTGGCTCGCTACAGCAGTACTTAGAAACTTGGCTGCCTATTATGAGGTCAGGACTCAGGCTTCATCCAACAGACATGCCAAACCTTGACATTAGGTCCGGGTTCTTTTCAAAGAACGTCACCGAAAAATTCTTATCTCATTGCTCCTGGGTTTTGATAGACATGAAGTCTGTTGAAGTCATATACGTGTGCGTTTGGCATTTAGCAGTTTAAACATAAGAAACACTGGTCAATAATGATTGCCTGACATATACTTTTTAACGAATTTGGTTACTTACATATAGCTCATTATCACAAACTTATGGGCCAACCAAAAAGAGGAAATTCACTCGCTGGTATACTGAGCATACACGAATCGTATGCAAATATTTCAACCACCACATCTCGGATAGTAGCGCTGGTTTACCAGACAAGAAAGATATTCTGAGATTCAAGGAATGTCATCCAGATATCGTGAATGAATGGACCGTTGTAAGAACGAAAGTGCTTAATGAGCAGAAAGCATTTGAAAAACGGACATAATTCGTTTTAACGCCATCGCATTCCGAGGAACATTTCCAAATCTGCAACCGAACGAGAGCTAGCACACTAATTTCATGTCTCCGGACAATTTTTTTTATCACAAGTCCCTCGGGAATGAAGTACCGAGGGCAACAAAATATATATATATATATATATATAAGGTGCCATTTCAGTTAGGTTTCGGAATTCATAAATTAGAAAGGATCTACGTTTCGAATTCAACATAACGGGCTAAGCAACTGTTTTACTCCCCCTTTAAAGATGAATTCTTAGGCTCTGACTTACAACAGAGCTAGGCCTCATACTCCTAGAAGAGCAGGTAGCAGGCCGCTGTATCTACTTTAGTTGCATCGCTTTCAAGCTAGTAGAGCGACTATAAAACCTAAGGCCATTGCGCATTTGGACGGCCTGCGACTCGCAATTCTTGGTGCACCTGAAGAACAGTAGCGGTCAACATCTAGCTGTGCGGTCGCAAGTTCAGTGAAATTATCTGTTTCAAATAAGTTATTAAATAATGGAAAAGTTCATTGCCGGTTTATATCTGGAGCAACAAAACACAACAACTGTGACTCCTACGACACTTCAATTTTCCCTTTTCGCCTTTACGACACTTTCAAACCTTCAGCAATAACTACAACGAGGACGAGAACAGAAGAGCAGATCAGGAGTGGCCAAATATCTGTCCTTATGTGTCATATTACTAAATATAAATTATGCCTTTTCCTTCAAAAACAGAGGGACCAACCGACGGCGTTAATCTTCTATGGTATAGTTTTGGATAAAAGGGTCGAGCATTTTTGTCATTTTGTGTTTCAAATAATTTTCAAAATCGCTTAATCAATAGGTAAATATCACCCTCCAAAGTATTATAGCCAAATATTGATGAAACACATATGATGTGGATGATGATTCTTTGATACGGCCCTTTTACTAATTTATTTCTTGCAAGGCCCTCTAATACGGAAATAGCGTTATTATTATTATTATTATTATTATTATTATATAATCGGCAATCTCTCGAATCCAGATCCCAAATGATAATACATCTGCAGCTCATAATAATAATATGCCAACTTGAAAGTTAGAAAATGTTGTGAAATAATAATAAAGATGGCCAGTTGATCACCACCGCCTACAGAGATAAATAACTATGCTTTACCGGTACATCAACTAACAGCTGTAGACGTGACTCCTAAGGACTTGTATCAACTAATGGATGATTAACGTCAGTCACTGCAATGGCTTGTCACACATAGACTTATAAGTAACGTAGTCTTCACAACGAAATCCACACAGAAACTATAAAAAGGCTACGAATTCAGGCCAAGCGGAAATTAAGTTTATCAGAGCGGCACCTGTCAAACACTGTTTCCCACCGAGGCATACTTAGCAGGGTTTCAATGGCGCTAATGATAAGGAACATGTTTTGACAATTATTTGAAGTATCTATATGAAAATTACAACATATACCATTTGCATTGCCTTTGTCATTTAGTACTTCACATATGTTATAACTTATAATTTGACAACATATGTTATAACTTATAATTTGGCAAAGTATTTTAATCTTGGACCGGAATTCGAAAGATTGCCTCATCATCATTATCATTAGTCATTGTAGTATTGCAAGTGATAGTGGTTGTATAAGTGCCTTCTTCTGCAACTTGACTGATGTCCGATTTATCATTAGAAATCACATTAAATTAGCTCAATATACACTTAAATTTAAAAGATTTTAAACTGTCATTAAAATGCAAATTATTGCACATTGACATAAAGTAGGTTAAAACTTAAGCCATAAAATTATAAAATAAATAAATTTACCTTATTATCATTGTGCCCAGAAATATTCTGGATAAAAATGAATACTCGTATAGTGGCGGCTCAACATCAAATCTGTGAAAGCGGTCCAAGTACCAGCAGCAGCAGCCACTGCCAGCCAGCGAGCAGAGTAACGATCAACGGCTAACAAATATTATTTTCTAACGAATATCTGGAATGAATATATTCAGAGTAACGAATATTCATTTCTAACTATATTTGCCATCTCTCTATCTGGTGTCAAAGGTTACAACATTAGGCTAATGCTTTTAAATGAAATTAATGTCCAATATGGCAACCTGCTAGAATCATGGATTTCTTGCACCGTTTTAGACGTATACTACAGATTTTCAAATACCTGGGCTGTAGATTGAAGGCGAACTGCTTTGCGACCATCAACGCCTGCGACTGCCACTAGACTTAACATTTAGAGAGAATTTACAAGACGCCACAAAACGGAGAAACATGGAACGAATTGCAAATGTCTGACGTCTACATACACGTTCGCGTCGGCTTGGACGCCGAAACGATCTACGTCTGGCTTTGGATACATCAGACTGCAGACTGCTGACTCAGTGCTGAGTGCAGACTGCTGGTACATGCCTAGGTATCAACTATCAAGCAGTCAGTGAGGCCGCCGTGCAGAATGTGCTCCGCCGTGGCTGCAGCCAATCGCTGCTCATAAAGATGGCAACGTGCCAATGCCCGTTATGTTAATAAGGCTACGCTTCTCAGCGTAGTCTGGATCTTGGCCAGGGTTATCTATTTTTAGAAGGCCCGTGGACTAGCAAGCAGAGTAGCAGACACAGGCAGTGCGTCTCTACGCCGCAGGCGACCTATGTGATTTTAAAATTGTTGATCTTTAGCCCTAACGTATTCTTTTCACCCTTTCTGAGTGCATTTATTATTATTAACAACGCTCGTAGCGACAGTGGCGGCTCCACAGGGGGGACTCGGAGGCCCGTGCCCCTGTTTAGTGCCTGGCCCCCCCAGTAGTCCCCCTATTGGGACCCTACACTTAATACTGCATACCTAACAACAAATGGTTGGTCCCATGATTAGAAGTTGGCCACCCCAACGCCCCCTCCCCCACTTGCCAAATCCTGCGGCCGCCACTGTATAGCGAGCGTAAAATTAAATAGATATTTCAGCAAATACCACCATTAAGTTTGAATAAACAAGACGTTGAATCAAACTGTAGTCTGAAATACCAATATGTGTCAAATGATTATTACAATTTACAAAGCAGACTATTTAAGAAACCCGTCGGCTGTTTAGGCCTTCTACATGCATGCGCGGAAGAGTCGATTGATTGGGGACGCTGCAGATACCCTGGATCAGTGGTACTCAACAACGGTCCACAGTCCGGACCGCAAGCTGGTTCTGAACTTCTTGTGGAACGCCGCGCTCTTTGAATAGTTTTCTTTAAAATTTGGAACCTGTATTTCAGTGGCTTCCAGCAAAACCCTACTAAACCATTTAAAATCCAGTTATTATACAATTAACTTGCTTATTCACTTACTGTTGTTGCAATCATGCGTTGATGTGACCTACTTCCGTCTTCGTATGGCTTACTGTTCCTGCTCTATTACAGATTTGGTCGCTCAGTCAGTAGGCCTAATAAACCATAATTAAAGTCTTTAAAATATGCACCAGAGCTAACGTCTATTTATAATACAGTATTAATCGAAATTTCAGTGACTATAAGGTTCTACCAGAACTAATCACATTGAAGACATTTCTCAGGTGAGGGATTGCCAACATCCGGTCAAGATCTAACAAATACTATTTTAATTTTGGGTTTTGTGATTTTTATCTGTTGCCTTGGTGCATTTTTAGCAGTCTATTAATAGGATGTTCCCTGAGGATGTAACTTGTAGGCCTATACTTGTGCGTGAAGTTACAACCGGCATCGAAGTTTCGACATCAAACCCGTCAACCAACCCCGTTTGAGTTTAAATGATTACTTAACATCACAATTGCCGCCTATGATAACGAGATAACATCAGCGCACGCTAAGTAAGTAAGTAAGTAAAATCTCGTAAACTTATACAGCGCCCCGGGGAGCAGTACAGCAGTGGCTGCTTATTCTTATGCGCTTAATCTTTCTTGAAATAGCTACAGCTAAGAAACAGAACGAAAGGAACTAAGCTAACTAATTGCCGAAAGTGGTAGAACTGTGCTTAAAGTTGTCGCATGTTCTGCGACGGCGCTGCTTGATTACTTACATTTTCTTTTAGTTTAATAGTCAATGGGAGTATCCAGAACACTCTCTATGCCCACCAACATAGCCAGTATCTATGCTGGTGGGCAAGAAATCTGCTTCTGCCATTGGCGTCTATTAATAGACAACAATGGTTTCTATGGTTTCTGGAAACTTTCTGCCCACCAGTGGGCGGAGCAACCGGACCTTGTTGGTAAACACTGGATACTCCTATAACACAATTTTTTCCATATTGCTCCATGTTGCCTTCTCCTGCGCTAGGGCAAAAATCTGTGCGTTACGAGCTAGCGCACGGTTCAGTGTTTAATCTAGGCCGTTTCCGGGGGAAATCGCCCCGCCCCCCTGAAATTTCAAATTCCCCCCGGAAATTTTGGAATAATGCATGGACTAACAGCGGCCCCTAGCAGAATTCCCCTCCGGCTTTGTCAGTTCCCCCCCGGCTTTTTGAGTTTCCCCCCGGAGTCCAGGAGTCTAGATTAAACACTGGCGCTGTTGCGCAGCTTTAGAGGGAGCATTGCCCGTAGTTCGACTACCTACCACGCCGTTGTGGGCTTAGGAAGAATAGGACTTCCTCTTTCAACTAATGGACTCTCACGAACGACGGAATACGGAATGTGGACCGGCTTGGAGAAAGTTTTAGTACCCCATGCTATATATAGACGTTCAGATCCACAGAAAGGCGCTGGCAGAACGATCAATCTAAAGACAAATCTATGTCACTATAATCAGCTCATGCATAGGGGGCTGCATAAAAACTCAGTTACGTTCAAAATCCAAATCTGGATGACTGTATCCTTAGCACAGTTTAGACTTTAGAGTGACTTTAGACAATGTAACAGAGGGTATGGATGCATTTAACAGGTTGCATCGACTGATGAACGCCGATGATATATGCAGGACTGTATGGCCTACGTGATCTCCTCCCAAGTGAAAAAGGTAGAGGTTCACGATTCATCCATAGACTCGATGCCCGTAGGAGCAGGTGATGATCCCCGTTTTGTGGCCATCGGCCCAAAGGTGGCTAAACCATTCATTGACGGGCGGTGGCCTGTCAATTCGCTGAACCTATGGTTGCCTTCGCAATGTTGTCATTGCTATTCATTTTACCGCTGCAATTGAGAGAAGGATGAGTCATTCTTTGGACTTCTACGAGTCCCGAACTCTCGTCCGTCGGTTCTACAGATCAGGGCCGACGAGAGGGGGACAGCGGGTACATTTTTACCCGGGCCCGGTGATAAACAAAGGGCCCTGGCTGACCAGAAAGAAATTATTTAAACGTAAAGATGTAAGTGATGACCTTTTTTGTTTGCCTGTCAAGATTTAAACAAGAGGACCCGAATCAACATTTGTCTCCCGGCCCGTAGTTTCTCTTGACGGCCCTGCCAATGATGTTGCCACGTGTATATCTTCTTCCTACCTTCTCCCAAATGTAGATTGAAATGCAGCATTAGACTCCCGTGGCAGTGTTTTATCCAGAATCCAGGCCTTTGGGAGAGTGTGAGAATTGACTTGCATGGAAGGGAAGAGACATAGTTTAATGCAAAAATTTGTGTCGGTGCCGAATTTATTTTTGGGGGGAAGGGGAATTGCTTTCGAGATATTAGATTGGGTCTGAATCATGATGGGTTGGGTTTAAAAATGGAACCATGTACATGTCTGAGATTGTGTACTGTATATGGAAGGGTTTCCCAAACATTTTGGAACCGCGGCCCACTTCAGCAGTTTTGTAACATGCCGCGACCCTAATCATAGCATGCTAAATTTTAAAATGCATTAGGCCATCTGGCGAACGTTAGTTGAAAGGAATCTTATGAGTTTTGAATAAAAAACAACAAAAGCTCTTCTTCAAATCGAATGAAAATATGGCATATATATTTGACATAATTATTTATATTGTTTCCAACTAAGACAAAAGATAAATAGATATTGAAATTTCTGAAAATTATCTGTTTAAAATTTGACCAGGAACATACCATTGCTACGCGTTTTAGAAATCCTATGAGTATGGCAATATCGCTTAACCGCTAGGTTCAAGGAAAAATGAAACAGAGTTTCCTTTGCTAGCGGAGTTTCAGAGCAAAATGATTGGAATACGCTTTCATCGCGTTATTGTGAAATAAAATTAATTGATACAAGTATTATAGGCCAGGGTTTTCCCAACTGTTTGGAACTGTACGGCTCAATGCATCGACTTTGCAACATGCCGCGACCCTGCAAACTTATTGTCAACTAAAATTGGAGAAAGCACTAATCAATCATTTTAATATAATGCCCTGTATGCAGGATTGCTGGCATATAGTTTCTTAAAACCTAAGCCTGTTTGCAACTTATTAGTTAGAAAATAACACGTTTTAATATAATTTCGCGCTGCCTCGCGACAGTGGCGGTTCCAGGAATTCTTTATGGGAGAAGATGAACAAAAATTATAGGAAGTTGGTGTTGGGATGCAAAGTGAAGAAGACAAAAGAAAAGAAAAAATGAGAAAAATGGTCATTGTTAGTGTTTTGCTAACTAAATGTTAATAAACCTTGCAAAAAAGGCCGACAAGCAAAAACGTCATTCGCAGTATAGCTCACTAAATTTGTTTAAAAAACTCACCGGAAAAGAAGGTAGACAAGCAAAAAAAGATCATCTGGAACCCCGGTGGGGATTGGGGATGCATCCCCAGTCATCAACATGGTGGTACCGCCACTGCCCCGCGACCCATTAGACTGAACCTTGCGACCCACTTTTGGGTCGCGACCCACAGTTTGGGAAGCACTGGTATATGGTATCTGAAAGTGAAGCTACTGTAGTTTCCACCATTTTATATGCAGCGTGTGTCAATGATATCGTTATTCGCCGTATTTTAATGAATTTAACTGAAAACTAATCGATGACTGAAACCACAACTGATAGGCCTATTAGGAAAGTAACCTGAGAACCACTCAGTGGCGTAGCAAATGCTCGGGGGCCCTTGGCGAAAAACGGACAGGGGGCACTTTCCAGAGACGATCTGACAAATTTGCGAAAATGTTGACCTTTTTTTGCTTGCCGGTCTTTCGATCTGATAACTTTACAGCTTTGCCAAAAAAATTCTTTTTGGCTCTGGTCGGGGGCCCTTGGCATTTGACCAGGTTGTCCAAATGGCTGGTATGCCTCTGGAACCGCTCTTTGAGTTTGGTTAAGATGGCTTAAATGTTAAAACTGCATCATTGACGTCATCAAACGTCTTCACAATCTTCCAAATACAAAGCCTATGTTGAAAAGGCAGCTGCTCTATTTCGTTCTGCCTTTTGTTTCCAATGTGAAATTCAGTTTTGAGAGCCTACACTCGTCTTACCCCATTTGGGGTAATTAACTCCGAATCCACGAACACTGATTTAATAGAGGATGAAAATATGAAGAGCAGAGAGCCCGCTATAGTCTATAACTCTATACAAGGCAATTAAATACCAATTAGTATTAAACAATCTTGAACTCTATAGACATAATGTGGAACTTCATTCATGTTGAAACATTAGTGTATACATCTGCCTTGCCTGCTCTGTTTGGGAAGGCAATGACTAACGCCGTCTGGAATTTATCATCGAAACAAAGGTCGGGAACATAGAGCGGAAGAAAGCGGAGGGGATCCGATGCACGAGCTGCACAGTGTGGCCAGATGAACGCTGCTACACAAGGCAGAGGCGAAAGCCACCGACAGAGAGGTAATCCAGACCAAGGCAATTAATTAGTATTAAACAGTCTTGAATCCAGACGGACACTGCTACACACAACGCAGATGCAACGCTGAGCGGCGTAGCGCCTCCGCTGCCGCTGTTGCAGTCAAAGTGCAAAGCGGACCGAGCTACGCATATTCTAAAAGCCTGCATATATGACCTACTTTAGTCTAATTTTACTCGTATTTTAAATATACTGTAAACGGTGTTTCATATGCACTGCAACAGGGATATTTTTACACCCCCTCACCGCCCCGCCAATTTGGGACCGGTACCCCACCACCCAATCTGAGCCTGGGATGGCCTTTTTTGCTTGTCAGACTTTTTCGGCAGGCCCAAAATATATCGACCCCCCCCCCAATTGATAATCACACAGGCTTACTTAGCCTCCTAAACCACTTAAAATCACATTATTATATTATAAATAACCCGGCACTACAATTTCCAGCCTGAAACCGATTGCCAATTCAGTTAGGGCTATAGACACGAGCTGCGCCGTGGAACAGTGGTTAGCGCACTGGTTTCCCAATCTCGCGGTCCGTGGTTCAACTCCCGGCCGCGGGAGAAACTTTTCGGTTGTTTCTGTTCCAAGCGCCCCCAGTCGACCCAGCTGTGAATGAGTACACCGGTGCAATCCGCCCTCATTCAGCCGTTGTCGGGTATAACTGAAGGCGCTAACCCTTTCGGTTCTCCGACGGGTCTACGTTGGCCTATGGAGTTGTCTTTAGATAAATCGCCCATGAGAGGATTGTATATAGGTCTGCGCGGTTTCAAACTGAACAAAATTATATTTTTAAGACTGACTGCTTTATAGCTGCATATTGTCTTATAAGCATTGCAAATTGGTCATTCCAGTATATGAATTTCGTGATATATCACTCTCGTTCACTTTAGGGGTCTGTGAATGACTGATATTAGGCTATACAGTATTCTCGGGTATGAGTGATTTATGTATTACTACATATATATATATAGGCCTATATATATATATATATATATATATATATATATATTTCATATGTGTGTGTGTTGTGTGTGTGTGTGTGTGTGTGCAGAGATAATAT
>CM030863.1:4675403-4867903 GCA_018105865.1 Metaphire vulgaris | reverse complement strand
TTTCTATTGAGGTCTAATTTGACGACATTATTGTAATTTGAGTCAAGTAGCCTTTTCTGCGTCTAATCACTTCATTGTCCAAAGTCCGACCACCGGTAATTAGGATTTCGCTCGTTCGCTCTCTGATGATTCCTTGTTTACTGTGTACTTTGTTTCAGAGGTTTCGTCTTTCCGCAGACGATCACGAGATAGATAAAGCTCACACCCTCTGCCTGTCAGTGCCTCTGTCTGCGTCCATCTGTCTGCTGTATCTGACCCATCGACATCGTCTGCCATTTTGATTCTTTGGTCCAGATATTCATTCGTAAACAGTAAACACGTTAGCTGAAGCCTGAAACCAGAGCCGAACTATAGCATGGACTCCTAAATGATTAGTTGTCTATGACTATAGTACACTGAAACTCGACCTTTGTCTTCAGCCACCCTCGCTTCGAAGGCAGACCGCATCATTCAATGAGCTTTGTTCGCTCCGCTATTTTCTGTTGTCTTGTGACTCTGGTCGCCATTTCCATTGTCTTTCCAGTCCACTCGACCACTGCCCTGTAATGTCATGTTTTACTGTCTATCTGTCTGCGTCAGTCTATTTGTGTATGTGTTTCTCATTATCACACTGACTCAGATAGAATTCATCTTTTGTTCATTGGCTCTGGTCAAACCCTTTTTAGGCTTTGCATTTTCAAAATCAAACATTCTAGAACTAGCGCAAGTCGAACCAACCGATTTGCATTCCATGTTGAATACGTTTCAGTTATAGAAAGTAAATAATAGTATTTCTACTGGATATAAGTCGTCTGCATTGCCATTCTACCTAGGGTTAATTTCTGATTGGTGTGCATAACCGTGCATTAGCCACTTTAAATCACGCTATAGTTTAAGACAAAGTAAGTGAAACCACAAAAGTAATGGACAACATGCAATCGACAGCAACAGGTGAAAACGCCCATAGAAACGAAGAGGATGATTTCTCTGCCTGCAGGTATCATCTCTCTTTCACTGAACATAAGTGGCGTAGCCAGGATTCCAGAACAGGAGTACCATCACTAAAACAGGCTAAGTCGATCGGACCAGTGGCGTAGCCAGGATTTCCGAAAGGGGAGGGGGTTGGTTTTGACCGTAACCAACTTCGAAAATTCTTGACAAGCAAAGAAGATCATCTTCATATTTCCTTCTTGTATTTTTTCCTTTGCAGATGCTGACAAGCAAACAAGGTCGTCACCTCTTACACCTTTACATTCTATAGCGCTTAAAAATTTTGGGTCGACAGCCAAGAGGGTTTGACCCTTTGACCACCAAAACCGCGTCCGAAAATAAAAATGTATGGAAACTAACAAAATTTGTCGTCGGCAGCCAATGGGGTTTTAACCCCCAAACTCCTCCTTTGGCTACACCACTGGATCGGACCCTCTAGGGAGTCTAGGCAGCTCGGCAGAGCGTCGTGAGCTCTTCCAACGGATCTCGTAGGCCTAAGGAGCGTCTGTCGACAAAATTTAGGGTAGGATAATATAGGCCTATTGAAGAAAAGAGGAAATGACGACGACGATGATGATGATGATGAAGGTTACCCCATTCCTAAATCAATTTTTCTTCTGTTATGCACTAATCTCACAACTAGTCTAGGCCAAATAAGTGACCCCACTTATGACTACGCTAATGGATCTGGGGCATATGTAAGCCGCGCACACTTCCATCAAGACGGCACAATTTTAGTGGAATATTAGACTTAAATCTTGAACGGTGGCTGAATTTTGCAGACCACATGACGGCTCATCGGTTATCACTCAAACCCACCCACAGTGGCGGTTCCAAGAATTCTTGGTGGGGGGATGAAACAAATTTACAGGAAGTTGGTGGGAGATGCAAAGTGAAGAAGAAAAATTAGAGAACAGGTTAGTGTTTTGCCAACTAAATGCCAATAAACCTTATAGGCCTAATAATAATAATAATAATAATAATAATAATAATAATAATAATAATAATAATAATAATAATAATAATAATAATAATAATAATAATAATAATATAACAAGGTTTCAAGTGGTTCCGCAGGGACTGCCCTGTGTGAGAACCACTGTTGTTCCCGTCCAATCTAATATCCTAAACTACTGAGGTTTATTTTGAACTCATTTACAGTTGTAGCCATTACTATCCCCACATCCAGTTCATTCCATCTGTCCACCACTCTTGCACTAAAAAAATGCTGTTTATGTCTCCCAACCCGTTTCTTGGACTGTTTCATGCTGTGTCCTCTGGTTCGATCATCCTGCTTCATTGTAGATGTAGGATGGGTCCTAGCCCTGAAATGATCAATGAAGGAAGGAAGGAAAAAGAAATTGAATGTTTAAGGGCACAGGTGTTGCTGCTGACTGGTCTGACTCTACTCTCCTGTCTCCCTCCTCCTCTCTCTCTCTCTCTCTCTCTCTCTCTCTCTCTCTCTCTCTCTCTCTCTCTCTCTCCATCTCTCGAAGAATAATCGCTTTAATTATTTTGTATACGATTGGTGTAATTGATTATTGCCTTTAATTAGTTTGAACTCTAGAATAATCGTCTTATCATAATAACTGATCTATCACGCTGTGGCGAACGAAGAACTCGGAAGAACGATGATGTAATGACAATAATTAATTTATACTCTAGAATAAAATCGCTTCAAATTATTCGGTTTGATAGTAGATGCAATTTGTAGTAACGAACATTTAAAACATCTGCTACTTAATTGCAATTAGAAAACGTGCATATAAAAAATCATTGCCTAGATGTCTTTAAGCTGTTATGCACGATGAGAAAGCTTCAAGCTGCATAGATGTGGTTCTTAAGAAAAAAATTGAAAATATCTTGGACTGAAAAGAAAACAAATGATTTAGTACTCGAAATGGCAGGTACACAAAGAAAATTGCTAACTACAATACGTAAAAGACAACTTCAATTTTTTGGACATATAATGAGGAAGAAAGGCATAGAAAACCTGGTAACTACTGGAAAAGTCGAAGGCAAAAAAGATCAAGAGGAAGACAAAGAATGACGTATATCAGCAGTTTACTGACTGATGTAAAGGGTGTGACTACAGAATTAGAACTCATACAAGCAACACACAACAGAGAGAAATGGAAGTCTGTAGTCGTCAACGTAGAAATACACGGCACCTGAAGAAGAAGAAGAAGAAGAAGAAGAAGAAGAGAAGAAGAAGAAGAAGAAGAAGAAGAAGAAGAGAAGGAGAAGAAGAAGAAGAAGAAGAAGACGAGGAAGAAGAAGAAGAAATTTAAGAAGAAGAAGAAGAAGAAGAAGAAGAAGAAGAAGAAGAAGAAGAAGAAGAAGAAAAGAAGAAGAAGAAGAAGAAGAAGAAGAAGAAGAAGAAATTTAAGAAGAAGAAGAAGAAGAAGAAGACGAGGAAGAAGAAGAAATTTAAGAAGAAGAAGAAGAAGACGAGGAAGAAGAAGAAGAAATTTAAGAAGAAGAAGAAGAAGACGAGGAAGAAGAAGAAGAAATTTAAGAAGAAGAAGAAGAAGAAGAAGAAGAATATAAACCCATGATTTAGAGTAGAAAGGGAGCGGAAGAAACCAATTGATGTTGTTGCGAAGTAGCTGTGTTAATTAAGAATAAAGAAACTCAACGAACATCGTGTTATCGTCGTCAACAGCACCATACCGCTCGACAGCCGCCATATATAAAAAAACGTTTCTCTTGGCATTTCCACTTTGTTTGTTAGTATTTTGTATGTCTCAATCAAATCCCTCTCTCTCTCTCTCTCCTTTTTTCCAGGGTTGTCAACTTGTCAGTCCACAGTGTTTTAGTCTTTCCTCATAGGTTAGCTTATGATATCCTTTGATCGTCGTTGTTGCTCTGTGTTGTAGGCCTGTGCCTACTCTTTCTAAGGTCTCTATGTCTTTCTTTAGGAAAGGACACCATGCTTGAACACAATATTCTAAATTTGGGCGTACCAATGTCTTGTACAGTCTGATTATTACATCCTTCTCTCTGCTCACTATCGTTCTTTTGATCACACCTAGAATTTTGTTGGTCTTCTTAGCTGCCACTGCACATTGCCTAGATGGCTTTAAGCTGTTATGCCTGATGACCCCATGCCAGAAAAAGGCTGACAAGCAAAAAGAAGGCCATTCGCAGTATTTTCACTAAATTTTTAAAAGCTCACCGGAAAAATAGGTTGACTTGCAAAAGGGGTCATCCGGAACCCCGGTGGGGGATGCATCCCCAGTCATCAACATGGTGGAACCGCCACTGCCCACCCGATAAAAATTTTCTCATTGGTTTTGCACGAATCTCACAAGTTTAGGCCTACGATTTCAGAAAACAGATGGAATGAATTGGACGAGAAGATAGTTATGGCTACTAGAGTAAATTATTTAACAGTAAACAAGAGTACTATAAGATACTAGGTTGGATGGGTGAAGCATAACAGTTCTCCTAGAGGCGGAGCTAAGGTGTCCGGCGCCCGAGGACAAAATATACTGATGGCGCCCCCTCAACTTCATGAAAATCCTGACAACAAGGATATTTGTACAATTTACACCCCCCAATTTGAGATCGACACACCCCAAAATTTGGTAATGTGACATTGGTATGCATACAAAATGCATACTAATTAGCTCCGGACATCTCTACCAATTTGAGGTCGACACCCCCCAAATTCACAATCCTAAATATCCCTGCCTGACAAGCAAAAGAAGATCGTCACTCCGCGTGGTTAAGTTAGTTATGTGAGCGCAGACACCCTATACAACTATATTGATGCTTTTTGTCTGCTTCTTTTTAGCCTTTTCTGCTACCTTAAACCCAATTTTGGCGCTCCCCCACCTCGGCGCCCGGAGACATATGTACCCCAGCCCCTAGCTCCGCCTCTGAAGCACCTTAAAACTCGTTATTATAATTATGCCCAAATAGGAGAGGCCAATACCCTGTGACCTTCATGGCTATGCTAACGCTAATTAAACGGAGTCGGATATGATAGACAATATGGAACCAATATGTAGTCAAAAAGTCAAAGTCCTTCTCGAGCTTCACGGGCTCAGAGGGCGGCGCTGATCTCCGGTGCTAGAAACCTCAGCCAGGCGTGCAATGCCACGGATACGGGGCTAGTGCCTCCTTTACAATCATCCAACGTTATCACCACTCATGCTCAGTTGCTTACTAACATACATAGTACGTCGACATAAAGCGACGAGCTTTCAAAAGACTTCATTTTCAAGGTTATTAGTTCTCAGCGGGGTCTGGGGCGCCGGGGCGGTGACCCAGTCACAGAATTTTTATTAATATTAGAAATAGACGGTGAGCTCTGGTGCATATTTGAAAGACTTATTATGATTTATGACCGAGTGACCAAAATCTGTAATAAAGCAGGAACAGTAAGCCATACGAAGACGGGAAATAGGCTACATCAAGGCATGATTGCAACATCAGTAAGTGAATAAGCAAGTTAATTGTATAATAACTGGATTTTAAATGGTCTAGTAAGGTTTTTTGAAAGCCACTGAAATTCAGTCTCAAAATTTTCCATACACATATTCAAATAGCTGCAGCGGTCCACAAAAGCCCTACGGCCCGCACTGTGGACCGCGGTTTGACTAACCTGATGTAAGGGGTAGGTTAAGGTGCTGTAAGAATTACCTGAATATGACCTTCTAGAATCTAAATCCAGTTCATAATGTATTTCAAATGCCTTACCTACCCATTCACAGGTACCTGAACTGATGGAACGATGATGTCCAAGTTGGGGAACACAACCATGACTTACATTATTACTCACATGCACATCCCATGCATCTCACACAGGGCAGTCCCTACTGAACCACTTTAAACCTTGTTATATTATATTGTGATGGTAACAAGTTCGCGTCTTACTAAGCAGTTAATTAGCATAGATTGATGCATAAGTTAACTATGTGTGTGTGCTTGCTTCTATGTATCGTTTCAGCGAATAAGAAGGCGTCGTTTCGGCAGTTGACGAGCGTGGAGAACGATGATTGGTGGACGACGAAAAGCGTCGACGGTTGGTGTTTGAAACGAGGTCGTTGGAAGGCGGCGAAGGCGAAGGTCGATCGGAAGAGAATTCGGCGACGATGAAAAATTGTTTTCTTGTTTATTTAAACTGTTGAATTACATATTTATAATCGTATCGAAGCGAAGTCGTACGGTTGTGGTTATCAGGAACTATTTGATAGAGTCACTGTGTTTGGCAGGACTCTTGTTTTATTGTTGATTCAAAACTGATAGTAGTCACAGCTCGTCGTTAGCGACGTGTTGCCATATAAGTACTGTCGCTTTGCTTAGTGAACAATTTGGAGGTCCTGAATACTAATTTGATTTGATGACCGCTATTGTTGAAGAGATATTTATTAGTTAAGATTAAAATGTATTTCATAAGAAGGAAGTTGTTAGAGAATTAATGTTGATAGGGTTGGCCTAGGAGATAAAATATTCTCCATTAATACTAAAAACCCCTAGACGATAACGATAACCATTAAAGAGAGATAGGCGCCCGTCACAATATTATTATCTGACATAATAGACAAATAAGGCAAAGTTTCATTTATAGGATTAATAGCATAAAATGTCCATGATAATACTGTAGGCCTAAATATAGACTGCTACGAAAAGTATGACATCTTTCCTGACACTGAATTTGAGATCTGGAGAGAATGGAATGTCTAAAGTTAAGAAATTGAACATTACACACATGTATGCACTTTCACATTACCATCACTGAGCCTATGGTAGAATTAATTGACACTAGCCATGGCACAAATTGACAATGCCTCATTTAAGATACAATAGATATAGAAAATGATTAAAATGATTACCAGTAGTACATATTGATTACTGCCATTACAATGAAGGTTCTGTAACAATGTCTGAAAAACACTTATGGGACAAACAAATAAAAGTCAAGTCACTGTTATCAGAGGCAGATCAAGAAATTCAAATTGGGGTACTTCATGTACCACTCCCCATTTTGACTTGCCTTTCCCTTCCATATGACCTAATGAATGCTGTTAAAATGCTTAAAAGGAATGGAAAGATGACACTCCAATATTTATTCACACCTTTATAACTTTTGGCTTTACGCTTTGAAGAGAAATTAGTAAAATAAAATTTGTTGGTTGGGTTTAGGGCAATTTCCCTGTGTGCTGCCATGGATATGCCTATGATAACAATATGTATTGGGGATCAGACAAGGGTCACTTGCCGATCTTCGTAATTACTTCAGAAACATGAATAGCAAAAACATTTTAAAGTGAGGTTCAACGTAAATTATATTGCGGTGAAATTGAAGGCAATAAAGTTTTGTAAAAAATATTATGCATCAAATATGCTACAATATAAATGGGATCAGAGCCTTTCTGTCTTTAGGGTAGTCTGTGAACTTTGAATGGTACCACCTGCAAGAAAAAAAACAATATATACAGTACAGTGAAACCCGCTTAATTGCATAGGTGTCATGCAAGCCTTGCTCATGCGATTAACTGGGCTATGTGAATAGCCGGGACGTCTGATAATTAATTGTACGCACAAATCACTGGTTTGGGTTTTTATGCTGTTATGCAAGAAAAAATTAAGCAAATATTAAGTGAGATCCACTGTATATCCTAAACAATATTCTGCAAAATTATTTGGCTCAGACAACAAGAAACAGACTAAGTTTCATCCCAACTTTCAGACAGTCAAACCTGATTCATATCATATTCAAAATTAAACAAAATTGTATTAGGGTTCAAAAGTAATTGATCCTCAATGATCACATCAATATGAGGATTTCTATTCCAATTAAAATATCAGTTTAAAGTTTATATTTAGTTTACCAATAGCTATAGTTAACCAAACATTAGGCAAATGTTATGAAACTGCTTGATCTCAGACATTGGATCTCTAAAATAGAAACTTATTCCTAAACCAAAAAAGCCATACTGTGATTTAGAGTGGCATAGGAGGCATTACTGCCTGTGTGAAAGTCACTAGGGGCACTAGCAGGGCTTGAACCCATTCCACCAGCCTACCGCTCCAGCACGTAACCAACTCTGCCATCCTCTGCCTCCTGTAATTATGTCTCAATAAAGAAGGCTTAACGATTCAAAATTATCCAGTTGTATGCATCAACAAATGCAAGAATATAAAGCAAATCATAATTATTTCAAAAAGCAGAAGCTTACCTATGATGGTGAAAGGATCTGGGTGCAATGTTTGAAATTGTGAATACAGCAAACGCAAAGGAAGGCAACGACCAGCAGGCAATGGCAAAGCCCAACCATTCAATTATTTCGCCAAAATAGTTTGCTCCAGAAATGTAGGTAAACATTCCACCTTTAAACATAAGTAATCCTCCAATAAGCAAGCAATATTGATATTCAGAATTATTGCAAAGAATTCTCAAAAGTTATAAATTAGACATTGCTTATATGCCACGGGAAGATAGATGAGTGGTAATATCACTGGGCAGGCACGCCGACGACACGGGTTCAATCCCGTAGGAGCCCCTAAGGTCGACTCAGCCTTAATCGCTAGAGGGCGATAGTAACATCAAATGAGTAGCAATGGCAACATTGCAAAAGTAACCATAGGTTCGGCGGAAGAGACTGGCCACCGTCCGCATGTATGGCTTAACCCTGATGGCCACAAACGGGGATCAGCACCGCACCTATGGGCATTGAGTCTAGGGTGAAAATTTACTTTTACTTACTATATGCCACAAGAATCTCAGAACAGGAACAGCAAGAATTAAGATGGAACACCAACACTATCAAGTAATCCAGCAAAGTCACTAATATGTCCATTGCCATGATCCTACTAATGGAGCACAAAGGCATTGCACAAAGGCATTGTGAAGTTATCCTGTTCTCTGACATCCTTTAGGAAAAGTCTAAAACTTATTTGTTTAGAAAATCTTATTCTCTTCTGCCTTGATTGTTTTCCATTCATTTTTTTGATGACTGTTATTTTAATTCTTTTTATTGAAATCTGTAATGTGCCCTTTCTCCTGACATTTTGGTAATATGGCGCACAAGAAATTGTCAGTTTAATAATAGTAATAAATAATAATAATAATAATTGCTATTTGCATGTTGCTTCCTATTGTTTTTGTTCTGTGATTCCCACAGCACATAAAATCCAGAGGGGAAAAGGTTTAATTGATCCTTTAGGCTCAGTTAAATAAGCTAATGAAACCATTAAGCAGTGACCAGGAATTTCTCTCTTGCCACATACCATACCATCTTCTTCTTTCAGGTGCCATGCATTGCTGCGTCGGCGGCCATGGACTTCCACTTTTCTCGATCTCTAGTGTTCCTCAGGAGTTCGATGTTATTTCCTATCCCCATTTCCTCTCTCATTCTGTCTGTATATTTTGATCTTTGTTTTCCTCTTGATCTTTTACCCTCCACCATGCCTGTCACTGCCAAGTTTTCTAATCCTTCTTTTCTCATCACGTGCCTTAAAATTTCATCTGTCTTAACTTGATGGTAGTCATCAGTGTTCGTCTCTCTTCCATCATCTGTAGTACTTCTTCGTTAGTTCTCTTGTCTGTCCATGGGACCTTTAGCATCCTCCTATAAAACCACATTTCTGCCGCTTCCAGTTTCTTTTTAATCTTTTTTGATATGTTCCACGTCTCAGATCCATATAACAAAACTGACCATACATAGCATCTAAGCACTCTGAGCCTTGTTTCTTTTAATATTTTCTTGTTCACCATTTCCATGAAGGCAGATTTTGCCATACCTATTCTTGTTATTATGTCTTTATCACTTCTTCCATCACTTGTAATAATGCTTCCCAAATATTTGAAATAAGTTACTTGTTCTATTTCTCTTCCATTTAATAAAATCTTGCATTTCGGCACTTCTTTTTGTTTTGTTATTACCATAGTGAAGGTCTTCTTTATGTTTATTTTTACCATACCATACTTACCTGTATAATATCCTATAAATTTCAAAGCAGAGCTTTTAATTACACTTATTTGGTTGTCATCACTACCTTTTTGTAAAAGTAATAAACCAGCATTGCGATTTCATTGTCATCGTCACCATAATCATCATAATCCTCCTCCTCCTGCCCCTCCTCCTCCTCCTCTCCTCCTCCTCATCATCATCATCAGCTCACTCCCTAATTGTGTAGACTATCAAGGATATCTAGCAGAGATTAGAGCTTGCCATGATTTTGTTCTTGGTCCTTTTCATTCTGGGGTCACGTTGTACCGAATGCCGAGACCAATCAATTTTTTTATGTCATCCAACCATCTTCTCTTTGGTCATCCTCATCATTGTATTCCTTCAGTTCCTCCAAACAATTAATTTGTCATCTTGCAGCCTACATACATGTCCAAAAATGTCAATTTTCCTTTCCTTATCTGTATCATATATATTTCACCTTGATTTTCTAGTATTTATACTTCCAATTTCTTAGTATGTATTAAATACTTTGCTTACTCAGACAACTAGATTTTGTCAGAACTATTTGTACTACAGTTTATAATTTATACAAGATATGTGCTTTGAATTGAAATTAACTATTTGCAGCTATTGCTGCCATTAGCTGGCAGAGGGTCAAGATGATGATGAGCTTTTATATTTACAAATAAGGATATTCTAATTCCAAAAAGGACCACACACTTAACTCTAGATGTACACTATATTACAGCAAATGCAATGAAATTGTTAGGAAATAATGCTGATGCCTACCTCTTGGTATCTTGTATCCTTTCTCTCCTGGTTTACGCAAAGACCTCAGAATGTGATCAGAATGAATGTTGATAAACATTCCAAGAAAAAAGAGCAATGAACCTAAGACAAATAGAAATGTCTTTGATGCAAACAAGACAGTAAAAAAATTAACATTACTTTGTACACTATAGTATATCTAATCTAATCTAATCTAATCTTTGGTGATTCTGGTCTATCTTGTAAGGCGTCAGATTTGGATATGTGCTGGGCAACAATTTCACAGCGTCGCACTGCATTGGACACTGATACCATTGAGAACAAACTATTTTTGCATTCTAATGCTTAAACTGTATCGATCAGCTTCATTTTTTGTTGGATTATGAGTTTTTACAGTAGATACTAGATTGTAGTAAGAAGATTGGTAATAAAATGTCAACTGATTTTCCAAAAGCTATGGTTGCAAATTGTAATCGCAAATGAGCAGTTTGGGCTGGGCCTGAAATTTGGCAGGCCGAAATGGGCCGGCCTCTAAAGGGAAAACAACGAAACGGGCCGGGCCAAAAAACCACGAGCCGCCCCGGGCCGGGCTGCCATAAGGCGGCCCATGCAGGGGTCTAGTATCCGGCCAGGCAAACGCGTGACAGTATATGGTGGATAGGCCAGGTCAAAAAGATGGGTTTTTAATCTTTTTCTAAAAATCTGTAATGAATTTGCAATGCATAAATATAAATATATTGGCTGAAATTGCAAGAGTCAACTGCAAAATCAATAATTTGCTTCTCTGACTGATGTCAGTTTCAAAGCCTTCAAGAAGTTTGTGGTCTTTTTGTTGCTTTATAATTCTAAATTGCAATAGACAGCCTCAGGGCAAAAGTCGCAGCCTTTGTCTTAATTCAAGATTCTTAAATTTCAAAATTTATCATAATCCATTTATTGCAAAATATAGATCTGTGCTTCCTGAAAACATTTGTAATTCACAATCTGATAAATAGTGAAAAATGATATTTGGATTAGCACTATTATGAAAAATATCACATTTGAAAGCAAATAAATTAAATACAAATCTAATAATACATAAAATAAAACAAATGGTGCAGTTATGATAAAGAGATTGTCATTCCATGTTCTAATCAACCAGTTTAATCATTTTCTAAATTTAAATAGTAGATATTTCTCAAATCCCCATTTCCACCCAGTTTTCAGATGTTCATCCTATTTTCAGAAAACCAAAATGTTGTCTCTGGCGTCAAAACTGCCGTGACCATTTTAATTTGACCAGTGACACTAAAGTGATAATGCAAAATTTGCAACTTGATAAATCTAAGCTATTTTGGAAGCAAATGTTTTGTTTTTAAAGATAAGATGAAGTTCTCATTCTTTTATTCAGAGTTCTTTGGACTCTCAAATTAGTTTGTTCACTGAATGTCTGAACTATTACATACTGATCTATGTAGTATACCAGATGTAACTTAATCTCCCTGCAAAATGATTTCCACAAACTTTGATTGATGCCTGACAAATGTGAATTAAAGCAGGACAATATAAAATGCTGAGTGCAAAGACTTGGTGACCACTGTAGATTATATAATGAGGGGCCAATTTACTGTCTTCTTAACATGTTGCATTGCATTGTTCGTGTAAACAGACAGACTTAAGCATGATTATAATACAGACTTAAGCATGATTACATTACCCAATATACTTCTCCAGCCATAAGTCCAATCATCTGAATATTTCGCCATAATGAGGTATTTCGATTGCATGTAACCATTGAAAGTGCAGAACATTAGTGCAGAAATAACAATTAAAAGTCCTTCTTTATTGCCACTGGGCATCAAGAATGGATATATGATTGCCCTAAAAATAGTCAATAAAAAATCTCTCAGATGAACAGAAACCAATAACATTGGCAGCCAGACAAAGAACTCAAAGAAATTGTTTTTAAATAGCAACAAATATTTAATCATTTTTATCAAAAGCAATATCCCATTAAATAAACCATCACTTTCCATAGGTGTAAACTTCTATTAGGCCTCTAATCCCCCACTTTTTTTAGATAAGGAAGGTATAGGGTTGGGCCCCCACTTTTTTTCACCCAAGTCAATGCCAATGACATCAATCTGTATATTTTGAGGTCCATGAACCACGAAGAACTGCAGCCTTAAGCAATCAAATTGATAAGGTCAGTTTTTGAAAATATAGGACTGAGAGTCTAAACATATTTGAAAAACCATGAAATGAAAAAGGTTAATTTCAACCCATTTGTAAAAGCCAAAGAAATCAGTCAGAGTGAAAAACATTTAGGGGTACTTTCCCGTTATCCAGACCCCAGTGAAGAGATATTAAGGAATCCTTAGGGTTAGAGTGAGGGTTAGGGTGAGGGTTAGGCTAAAACCCTAACCCTCTCCCTAACCCTAAGCATTTTTAATCTCTTCACTGGGGTCCGGATAACGGGAAAGTACCCACTTAGGCAGACTATGAAGGAAAATGAAAAGACAGCAGAGATAAGTTTCAGTTTATCAAAGTAAAGCAACATGGGTGGCCTAACAGCAAGTGGAAGAAAGTTCCATTGCTTGGGTTGGCTAAAGTCTCTCTGGAGACAGAAATCTCTCTTGAGACAGAAGTCTCTCTTGAGACAAAAGTCTCTCCCATCCTATCCTAGTATTAGAGTTAGAAAGGTCATGCTGCTAAAACTCCTCGCTACTCTAATGTCTCAGATTTTATGCTTAACAACTTCCATTGGCTTCAAATTTCTGACTGCATTGAATTCAAACAAATAATTCTTACTTCTATAGCACTTTGAGGCTATGCACCTTCCTAAGTCACTCAGATGGTGTTTTCTCATTTTGCCAGATTCTTATTTCACTGAATACTAGCACAATTTAAAAGTTACAATAACATGCTCTTTTATGCTGCATGGCAAAGTGTAGCACATACTGCTAAGTTTGTGCTAATCTCCAAAAAATAGTATCATAAATAGTCTGGTTGACCAATTTGGCCTATTTTTTACTGATCTCTTTTGCTTAAAACAGCAAGAAATATAAAATGGCAATGCAGAAAAACATTACACAAACATTTAGAATTTGAATTCATGAACAAACCATTTGTATAAGTTACTTGTAGTCGCTGATCAGTGGTGAAATTTGGCAAAATGAGACGTAACCATTCAAACCGTCCTCTTCCACTGCACATTACCTGCTCTGATCCACTGATGATAAGGATGTTCAATCATATTCATTGACCACGCACTGTCTTATTCAGCATTGAGCAATCAGAGTGACTAGGCCTGGAATTTGGAATGAGCCAACCCCATCCATTCAGGAGTCACTTCTCACTCTCTCACTCAGTTCAATGCAAAAGCTAAAGTCTCACATTTTATCATGTGACTCCAGCATCGGAAGCTCAGCATAAATAGACGAGGCTAGAAATAGACGAGGTGCTACATTACATTACCAGCACAAAAGTGAAGCCATATACATGCACTGTGTCCAGATAAAATGGGATCCCTTGTGATAATGATGAAAAACACTAGTAATTATTCATCAATTTTAAACAATTAAAATTCACTTTAGCACTGACAGAATGTTAATTGCCATTCAACTAAAATTTGGGTTCAAAATGTCCCCATTGGCTCCAAAACAAGCTTCAAGATGCGCTCTCCACTGACCAATAGCTGCATCGATAACCAGCTGATCAAGTTCATCCCATATATTTACAATTCGCTGACAGAGTTCTTTAATTGTTCTGATTTTCGTTTGTGCAAACTTTCTTGTGCATTATTCTCCAAATCTTCTAATCAACTGGGTTTAAGTCAGGACTGTTCGACGGCCAAAGATTAGGAGGCATGAAATCAGGAGTTTCCTTTCTCAGCAGTTCAACAGTTTCACAAACTCAGTGAGCATTTGCACCACCTTGTTGAGGTGTGTAATAATCTGAATATTGTCGAATGAAAGTGACCATTCGCACTCCGGAGTGCGAACAGTCGAAACTAGGCCTATTCGCACTCCACCAATCAGAGCCGTTATTGGTGTGGCCATATCATGTGCTTTTGCAATGCATTGTTGTTTGCTTACATTATGGATGCCGTAGCATGCTTCAGAGGGGTGTATGACACAATGTACCTGTTGCAATCATTTGAAGCCGAACAATGATAATAACATTAGCAATTGGTAATAATTACAGGCGACAAACGTTTCCATTCAAGTAAAATTTTACTGCTTGTATTTTCCTTCGTTTAGTCACAACATTTATAGATTCCAACCAGACTAACTAACTAACTACACTCTAAGGGTGTGTAATTTAAGTCGTATTGCTAATCGTAAAAAGCAACAACAGAGTGCAAATAGGCACAGTTTAATATCTTGCCCTATGTTTTAGTGTACATATGCACTCCGGAGTGCCAATAAGCCTTTTTCGGGTCAGTGCACTACAGAGCGCGAATAGGCGGAGTTTAATATCTCGCCCTATGGAGTGTGAATAATCTCATTCTTGTCGAATATCAGGCAACAAGTTTTAACATTCTGTCAGGACTAAAATGAATCTAAAATTTTTAAAATTTTTGATATTTATTAGTGTATTTAATCATTATCGCAAAAGATCCCGTTTTATCCTTCTAGGAAAAAAGTTTGGGAACTCATCCTTTTTACTCTTCAGCAAAAACGGGTGTTGGAACGCCGTACCTGTACGTTCCCAAACACATTATTACGTATCCATAATTATATATACAATCTGGCAAAAAAGGTGTGGGAATGCCGTTCCCGTGCGCTCCCACTAAAAAAAGCCATATATATAATGATGATGATATATACACACCCAGGGGCGTAGATCTGTGTAAAAAGGTGGGTGGGTCCAAATGAAAATTTTAAATTGTGCTGTCACAAAACAATGTTTATTGAAACAAGCCTTGCCAGTGCTCAGTGGTAACAATTCAATACATTATTATAATTATCATACTTAAACCAGCAAACCATTGCACATCAAGTCATCAAGCATTGTCAAATGTCAATTATGTGGAACTCGATACATGAATGAATTAATTCCAAAGAGCCCATACCAGACAAAGGTCAATATCTTACCCTAACAACAAAGTATAATGCACTCAGAGATTGACAAAAAGTCTAAAAACAAATAGCAATGTACATGTAGCAATGCAATTTGAAACTATAAACACAATAGTAAGTCACAATGCAATTGCTGCTGTAGTAAGCTCAATAGATCAGATTTCTAGTCATGCCAGAATGTTCCCGAAAAAATGGAGTCGTATTGATGCGAAAATGTGACGTCACGTTTATCCATAGAGCTAAATAATACCTAGATAGCCAGTCAGACGCGAGGATAGGAAACATCGCAGGTCTTTCTGAGTTACATAATTGGGGGCAAAATAAATCTAGCTGTTCTCACTGCTTTACATAATTGTCTCCATAATAATAATAAACAATTCATCTCAAAAAGTGGGTGGGTCCATTGCCTGGCCGGACCCAGCTCCTAAAAAAGTGGGTGGGTCCGGACCCAGAAAAACACATAGGATTTACGCCCCTGTACACACCTGTGATGATGATGATGATGATATATACACACCTGTGGATGTAATGAATGACATAGAGCATCATGAGAAGAACGTTGACGTGGCTGACGGTGGATGACGAGTGGTTCCAGAAGACCATGATAGGCAACAAAAGCGAAGGCACCTCCTGCAGAAACCAACCAAGTCGAGGGTTAATTCGGACGTCGTTCAAGGGAAGCCATGAGCCTTCGCCGCTGTGCCGACCGTACGGCGCCGCAAGACGGCTTAACATGATCGCAGTGACCGCCGACGCAACCAGCATCACGTAGGCCATCGACGCAACGACATCGTCGCCGAAGAATGCGGACATTTCTCCTGTAATGTCTATCTAACATTTGCCTATCGGAAGTTTTTGACATACATCAACCAAGGCGGAAGGCGCCCTTCAATTCCACCCACCGATCAAAGATAAACATTGAATTTACCGAAGCTTAACGAAGAACTCTATTTTTTTTAACTTTCAGTCCGCACTCCGCAAATGCAAAGCTGTCGGCGAAGAGCAAGTAAGTAAGTAAAATCTCGCTAATTTCTATAGCGCTTTCAAATCAGGTACCGTAGCGGCTGCCTATGAAACGCCATAGGCCTAAGGTTTTGTGTATGTGTGTGAAGTGTGTGTGTGTGTTTTTGTGTGGTCTTCCCCTGGGCATGGTTTAATCTAGGCCGTTTCAAGGGGGGAATTGCCCTTTCCCCGGAAATTTCAAATTCATCCGAAAATTTTTGCATACTACATCAACTAACAGCAGCCCCTAGCTGATTTTCCCCGGATTTGTTAGTTTCCCCCCGAAGTCCGGAGTCTAGATTAAACACCGCCCCTGGGTTCGTTTAGCTCAGTGGCTAAGAAGACACGATCTGGCGAGACAGGAAGGGTCTAGAGCAGAGGTCTCCTACTCAAATCAGATGGCGGGCCGCATTCGACCACAAACCCAACGTCGCGGGCCGCTCATGGTTACAAGTACCGGTAATACCTTGGTCTAAGACTAAGTCTATAAGTCTAAGACTAAATAGTTAACAGTGTTAATTGAAAATGTAGGTAAAGAACACAATAAAACATAGCATTATGTGGCGAATTCAGGAAATAGCATTGGGGTTCATCATACCCCAATATGTGATACCTTGGTTCACCCTACTCCACGAGAAAACTTCCTTATTATCGCTCACCCGCGTGGTACCAATTTATTTGGTATATTTCAAAGTTACAGTTGCTACACTTCGTTAAAAAATTGAATATCAGACAATTCAACAGAAAACAAAGTATTGATGCGCTCCATTTACATTGAACAGGGGTAAAAACAATTTCACGCAGTAAAACCTCCAAATATTCGATCAACGACAAACTATTACCAATGTAAATCAATGTATCCTCCCCAATGTTTTGGGCTATATGGTAAAAATTTCTATCCTACTCCATGATGTTATGAATATGATGTTGATGCCAGAATTACGCCAAATCCGCATTTTTCATTTCGGGTGACCTTTTTTGCTTGTCAGGGTATTTGGAGAGGAAAAAATATAAACATATCAGGATGACCTTTTTTGCTTGTCAAGACGTAGGCTATTTCATGGGCGATTTTAAGTCCCCAACATAATATGCAACCCAATCAACACAGTTTGTTGGCCCTATCATATGGCCAATGAATTTTTTTTTGAGGGGCCAATGTCGATAATTGCTATTTTTTTGCATTGGGCCCTCAAAGATTTTGCAAATTGGTCCTATAAAGGCCCTGGGTCGGGCCATCAACAGACCCTCAGTTCATATCTGCATTGGGCCTCATCGATTTTGCAAATTGGCCCTATAAAGGCCTTGCATGTCGGGCCTCAAAGGGCCTCAATTTATATCTGCAGTGGGCCCTCAAAGATTTTGCAAATTGGTCCTATAAAGGCTAGTTTTGGCCCGGCCATCAAAGGACCTCAGTTCCATCTGTATCCGGCCTTCAATGGTCCTTCAGTGGGCCAGCATATAATACTGCACCATCCTACCATATATAAACTCTCACATTCTTCACTTCTAAAACATAACATATTAATTTTTAAAAATCAATGACAAACATAGTCAGCATACAACTTACAAATGCAAGATCGATGATCAATTGTGATAGTGTTTATTCTAGGCCTTGATCAACCAATTCCCCCAAATTTTATAATTTCCCTACAAAAGTGAGGATGGGGGCTTTTTTTTTTAGAGGCAAAATGTAAAGATGACAATTTATTTGGTTGCCAGGGCATTTGAGAAGGGTAAATGAGAACTTGAGAAGGGTAAAGGATATTAGAAAGGATGGATGATCTTCTTTTTTGCTTGTCAAGGTTTTTGGAGACTCAGACCTTCCCCAAACATTTCTAAATCCCCAAACATGTCTAAATCCCCAATGTCAAGATGGCTAGAATAAACACTGATTGTGATACGTGTATCAACATAATTGCTGTGACAATTTTTGAACAAAAAATAATGCTAACGGCACTTTCAAAAAAGTGGTACAACATTTTAACAGCCAATATCAATTATTGATCAGATCTGACAACAAAAATATATGAAAATTATTGATTGCCATCTACAGCCTCAACTGATTTAAAGGTATAGATATTATAAAAAAATACAAGCCAAAAACGACAATGAAATCTCTTAAATCTCTTTAACAGATATTAAATTTGCTTACTAATTGGTTACAGCCATGGACGCCCGCAGAATTTTCGCCAGGAGGAGCAAAACACAATGATCACGGTTATGCAACATAAATTTTTGGCTGGAGGGGAAAAACATTTTAACACAATAGTCACAGTTAGTATTTTATCAAGGTTTTCAAATTTTAGTGTGAAATATTGGTATTTGCATTTTCCAGGAGGGCAAGTGTAATCTCTTGCCTCAATGTCCTCGAAAACGTTTGTCATGGGGTCAGCTGCAGACTGCAACAGTACAAAAGGCTACAATGTCTGCCAAAAAGCAATGAAAACTAGTCAAATTGAAAGTCCAAAAGAACAACTAATTTGAATAAAATGACCAGTTCTAAACAATTTCTTCACTATATCGTAATTTAAATATGTGACATTGTTTTAACAGAAGCTGAGGTCAGTTATCAGATTTGACACTGTTGTCAGACTCCTGGTCTGAGGGAAGTTAGTTCAAAACGTCTTTTATCAGATGACTGCTTTGTAGCAGCAGTCAGAAAACGTTTCGACCACCATCTCTGTCCCGAGCCTGTCTCAACCAGACCTTAATTTTATCTTCAGCCAGCCTGTTGACGCCCTCTCGTTTGTTCGTTAATTCGCACAGCATCTGCAAATTAGACAACAGTATTGAGACATCAAATACTGTTGATTTGAAATCGAAATCATATAATTTTTCTCTCAATAATACCTCATGAATATTCACCATAAAGTTGCATTCTAGATGATGTATACCTATGGTCAAACATGCTAATCTGCTCTGAGTTTCTCTAAGAAGATGCGTCTGCATTAGCTCATACCAGCCACAGCTGCTAACGATTGGTATCTCAAAAGTTGGTCAATGTATTTATAAAGTGACAAAGCCTGCACTAATTGCAGCAACACTATCCATGGTCTCAAAGTAACTGAAGGAGCTGCACAGTACAAGCAATTACAACAAAAGACATAACACCTAAATATTGGCACTGGTCAATTTAATATGAAGCCTGACATCAGCATATATTTGGGTGAGCAGTAATAATACATGCTTTATTATTATTATTATTATTATTATTATTATTCTATTAACGTACTGATCAAGAGTTTGGTGTAATTGGACTTCTAGCTTGCTGCTCTGGAATCATTATGGTGCATAGTCTGTTAGTTTAACCAACTTCCTACACATAACTGCAAATCACTTTGTATTGTTTTAAGCTCATTACAGTCAATGTCAATAAATAAAGTTTGTCTGTAACAGCTGTTTTGAAGACGTATTGTTTAAAAGCAATCTATTGCAATGACTCAAACTCTTATCAAATATATACAAACACAACCACTGTGACCTGAAATCTGCAAACAAAATAAAGAGTGCATATACTTCCATATGGAAGGTGACAATCCCAGTGCTTGCGGGTGACAATCCCAGTGCTTGGAAGCTGTGCTTTCCTCTGTTTCCAGCCCAGTTGAATTGGCAATGACAATTTTCATCATCAATCGCCTTCATCATACCATTAACTGTATCGGTGATAGTTGATAGCTCCAAACGTTGACAAGTATCTTGCCTAAACAGTTCCAGTTAAACCTTCATAAAGTAAACCTCCATTTTACTCGGTAGGCTACATACAATGTACCGGTACACACACATCCAATACATGATAGCATTGGCTAAAGTATAAATTTTGGGCCCTACTGGCATGTTCAATGTTCTTTCCAGAGTACATCATCTTGCTGTAGGCTAATTTGAGACATAAATTTTGCATATTTAAATGGCTCAAATAGGGTAACAGAAGGCCCATTAAGAGATAAACATCTGAATATTTATTCAGAAATAAATATCAGAGATGAAATGTGGGGCACACTCAACCTGGATCTTACTGTACCAGTTAATAAAATTAACACCATCTAACCAAGCCTTGTCCAGCTTGCTCATTCTGCTTGACAAAAGATGCTGCATCCTTCAAATCTTTGACTGCATCGGTGGCAGTTTCATTCTTCAGGCATAGTGGGAACATCCAAGCTGCTGCCTCTTGTTCCACCTCTGTTGACAAGTATAGTGACACTCTTCGGACAATATCTCAATTTTGGAATCAATTCGATTTAATTTTGCAAAAATCATGCAGTACTTTTTCAGAGTACTAGCAAATGCTGGAACAACACATCCACAACAGTACTGGACAGCATGTTGATTTAATATAATATAATAATATATATAATAATAATATAACAAGGTTTAAAGTGGTTGAAGATCATACTGCCCTGTGTGAGAACCACTGTTGTTCCTGTCCAATATAATATCCTAAACTACTGAGGTTTATTTTGAACCCATTCACAGTTGTACGCCGTTACTATCCCATTCCAGTTCATTCCATCTGTCCACCACTCTTGCACTAAAAAAAGTGCTGTTTGTGTTTCTTGTTCTCTATATGAGTCTCTATATAAGAAAGAATAGTAAAATGCTTTTAAAATTACCGTTAACAAACTGGAGAACATGCTAATTGTGTCTATTCAAGCAATTCCTTATATTTGCATAATGCTAATTGCATCTATTAAAACAATTCCTTATATTTGCATAATGCGTCTGTTGGACCAGCTGACATTCAATGCTGTTATACTATAGGCCAACAGTTTAAATTTTGAACCCATTTCACAATATTTTGCACCAACTGGCTGTACATAAGCATCATAAGCATGTCATATTCTTATGCAAGTCCACATATCAGCAACACGGACCCGTACTGTCCAGAGTATCTCGCCTCTGTTGTAAAGAGACCGCAGTGCAGTGATAGGAGATTGTCACTCCGTTCGAGTCGTGGGGTCAAACTTCAGGTTCCTTCTCCCTCCAAGACTACTAAGTTTGGAGAGAGATCCTTCACACGCGGTAACCCCATCTTGTGGAACTCTTTCTCGACGATGTCACCACGGCTAATACTACTGAGCACTTCATCAAGAGCTTTAAAAACGCATCTGTTTGGGTTGGGGTATAGTTGAGATGTTAAAGCCACTTTTGTTGTGGCCTCAGCCTTGTTACAGCGCTATAGAAATCGTCCAAGAATTAATGAATGAATGAACACATTGACACGACTTTCCGATGCTAGATGCTTACACTTTTATACACAACAGTGAATAGAGAAACCAGAGAATTACAGGTGTAACAGTAAGCAGTGGGTTCTAATCGCCAGTTTCCGCCCACCCTCCACAATTATAATTATAGATCGCGTACGTGCTACATATACCATCAATGGCGGCGCAACAGCGCATGACAATGTTTTAAGAGCCAAGTCAAGTTTCATTGGAAGCCTCAAATTGCAAAGTTCACCACTCACACATTAAGTGCAGACAATTGAATTACAAGATTTTTTAAAAAATGAACTTGTTACAAAAATAAATTCAACTCACTTCACAGCGTTTAACGAGAGCAGCAGATCGCGGCCATATATCAGTCCCGCAGTAACATTTATTTGAATTACAAAAACTTCTAAAAGTTATGATTAAGTGCTATTCAAAACAAGGATGCACTAATTTAATTTATAATTAATATAAGTGTAATTAATTATAACTTTATGATAATATTATGCGTTATTTGTTGATTTACACTTGATTAAGCAGCTAAAATAGTGCACCGGAACTATAGTGTTATTACTACGCCGGTAAGCATTAAGCGACGACTGGCCGCGGCTGGGCCAGCTTCATTGGCCCACTGTGGGCATAAATCTGTTGGCGGGTCTTCGGCCAATATCGCCATGTGGCCCGCACTTACACGCGTCGGCCCTGCAATGGCCCAACGTTTGGTGTTTATTGGGAATATTCCCCGTAATGGAGGGGGATTTTTATATTTCTGGGGGGAGGGTCAACTTTTTAAAAGTTATTCTATCCCTTCAATGTTGACGCCAGGTTTCGTGGTCAGCCGGGCAAGATCAATTCCAGAGATCAGCCAGAGTTGAGGTGGGGAAGGAGCAAGACAGACTATGAAAACAGAAGCAGCATTTTCATCGATCTTTGCATGGATGTCATCTAATCGTCTTGCTTTTAACCCATCTAAGACAGAATTTCTTTTAATTGGACTACTCCAAAATCTAAAAACATTGACAATCCTAAGCTAGTTTTGGCTCCTGACATCACAATAACCTCTGTTCCATCTGCAAAAATCTCGGATTCAAATTCGATTCTTCTCTAAACTTCGAATCACAAATCTCTCAACTTTCAAAGCCTACTATGTCCAATTGTCCATATTCATGACCTTTGTTGATGAATACAGTGATCAAACACGTACGAAACGCAGTCTGCAAAATAATCAAAACACTCACATTAAACTACTGAGTGAAGCAAAGCATCTAGCATATAGAGAGAGTGATCAACCATGACAGTATGTATGAAGTTAGCTACATAATTATTGTTATTATTATAAATATTATTTTTTATTATTCTCATCAAATATCTAGGCTTAATATAAAAAACATACAATGCTTTTAAAAAATTGAAATATTGAAGTGACATTGAGCGAGATTTCACTGAATTAGTCATGGATCAGCTTATGGACATAAAATACAATTCGCTATAATGCAGCGGTTCTCAACCTGTGGGTCGCGACCCCCACGGGGGTAGAATGACGATTTGCCAGGGGGTCGCCGGAGACCTTCAGAAATATAGGGTTGTCTCTTTTATTGTTATTGCGCAAAATTTACTCATTTTAAGACGTAAAAAAGGCTGACAAGCAAAAAAGAAAAAAATGGTCGTCAAGAAATTGTATTGTGCAGGGGCCCGAATTTCTCTCGGCGGGCCTGGTTGGGGGTCGCCACATCATGGGAATTGAATTAAAAGGGTCGCGGTACTATAAAGGTTGAGAACTGCTGCTATAATGGATATATATATACAAAAGATATTCTGTACTTACCCATTTCGATCGCATCGCAACCGTACTTTTGCCCCACTCTGACGCAATGATGCATAGAATACAACGATGCTATATTCCGACATCTCCACTACGTTCGACGAGTATTGGCTGCTGAAGCTTGCATATCGCAATTTGTATTCCGTGTAGTAAAGAGTGTCCCTGTATAGTTTGCGCATACTTTGAAAATATATGTATTTTAGAAACTGCAGAGGACATAACTTTAGTAACACCATCGTCCTCGAAAACTTTTTGTCAGCGGACTCCTGAAGCGTGCAACTGTGAAATGCACGTAGAGATATGAAGCCGATGATTACTTGAAGATGTTCGTCATAAATTTTAGACAGGTTCTCTGAGACCAAAACTGGAATGCACTTTGGTATGACGATTGCTTCTGGAATTTCACTCTTTAGTCTTGTTATGGCATTGAGGGCTCGACAGCATTCAATTCTAGCCGAATGATAGTCTTGCAAAGCATTATAGTAGAAATTCGCCTTTAAAGACGACGCAAGTATATAAGTCGGTGAAAATACACACTCGATCAGGGTCCCATTCCGGCATTCGTTTTGAAGATCCAGTTGAAACGTGACTGCACTAGGCATAGAGGCCCTACTCATTTCACGATCAGCTAAATGAGATGAATTGGTCGAGCAAGAATCAGAATTCGACTTGATTTCGACATCACCGAAATTTCCAGTGTAAGCGGAACGATCATCTGAAATCATTCTGTTTAACTCAGACTTGCCAATGCATTTGCTTCCAGTCACAGAGTTGCGACTGTAAATAAGATCACACTCTCTGTCATTTTCGATAATATTTGTCTGCTTGGAGTTCAAAATTGCTCGAACGTTTTCATAAAGTGACAAATCGCCATTAATAATTTTGCACGGAGTGGTAGCAAGAGCGTTCCTCAAAGCACAATCGAAGTTCCTTTCAGCAGAAAGGCAATATCTACATTTTCTTCTGTCTAAAACACTGTCGAGAGACATTAAACGAAGATTGGAGTCAATTGCTGCATGGAGAAATCTAAGCTCCGGTAAAAACCAGTCGCATTTCAATAAGCGTTGTCTTAGTTTTCCAGTTGATTCTCTTTCTATTCTCAGATCCACGGAATCCATCAGACTGAACAGGCAATATTCTGTAAAGCGGATTGGAAATTTTAGATGATATCCATTTGGAAGAAAAACACCGAAGTTGTCGGTTACAATTCTGCTCACTCCATGACCGACATAGTCTGCAAGTAATTCTAATGCTCTGTCGAAAGTGGCGTCTTCGTTTACTGAGTCCATCATGTTGTTGTGAGGCATGAAGTAATTTTGACATCGTCTCTCAATTAACCACTCGACCATTAAAACGAGCAATTCTTGAACACATTCTTCCAAATGTTCACCGTTCCAGAATTCAGGCGGCTTCTTTTCGCATGCCCACAGCATAAGCGTTTTGAAATAGTAAGTCGGTAAAGCAATGTCATTTTCATCGTCAATGCGTTTTAGAACCTCGGTCTTTATTAGTCGTAGAATATGATAGACGTGCTTCTGGACATTCGTCCAGCTGTGAATCAGTATGAGTTCTGCTTTCGAAAAAGAAAACCTCCATTGTGTGACGTCGCCTGGATTCCTTAGGTGAGGTTTCGACACGAAATGGCATCCGCCATTTGTGACTCGAGCTATCAATTCATCGTCTGGCCAACCGTGAATTCGTTTGCGTGATTTCCACTCATCGGCTTCCGGTGGCCAGTAGGGACAATTAATTGCATATACACAGTCGATCTTGAACTGCTCTATTTCTCTGATAAGCGGAGCATTTTCACCGAAGAAATTCCGAAGGTTGCTCATCAGATCAAAATATCTGACTAGGGCAGGACCAACTCTGTCTGAATACTGAAGCATCTGCGGGCGACAAAAGTACTGAAATGGACTCCGTGCAGTGGCATCTGACAGTCTCAGTCGTGCAAATCCTGTTGATGTACCTGTGCTCTCAACCGTAAGCAACGTCCCTTTGAAATTCTTCGGAGGATTCCTGTTTTTCGGAATTGCGCAAATTTCGGATTGATAGAACAATTTGTCGATATCTGTGATATTTTTCTTCAAGTACTTAGCAGGAAGTTCGAATGTGCTTCCGCACGGCAGGAAATGGAATGTCTTTCGAACGAAAAAGCAATTTGCACGAAATTCTGAGTATTCCATGACTGAAGAGGAAGAGTTGAAGATCATACGATCCTGACAACAATAATATTATCGAGTCGAATAATCTCGATAATATCGAATAATCTCTGTATAAAAATCGATATTTTCATTGCAACTCAAATGATGGTTGACCGCATACTTATGCCATTTCTGAGTGCTATCTTTCGGATTTCTAAGAGTTTTAGATGATTAATCAATTATTAGTCATTGATGACTTAAAATGTCTTTAATTATTCCGAATTGGAGCCGTTAAAAATAGAAACCATCAAATCTCCAGGGAGTTTTTATCAGTAGCGGCGGCTCAATGTCTCGCTTATTCAACAGTGCTATCTTATTTCTAAGATGCCTGTAGAAAGTACAAGAGAGCAATGACTAATAATTATAATAATAAGACAAGTGTTATTTCATTTTGGGATTTATTTCAGGGTCTTTAATGTGGCTCATTGCATACCTAGTAGATTATAGTCGGGCGGAAGATGGCATAGTGGGTTACGTGCTAGAGCGTCAGGCTGACGGAGCGGGTTCAAGCCCCGTTAGTGCCCCTAGTGGCTTTTACACAGACAGTAATGCCTCCTAAACCACTTTAAAATCATGCAAATGTTTTTTAACTCCCGGCGGTCGGTAAACATACATAATTTTTATCCTGTACAGTATTTTTAATAAGCTTCTATAAATGAACATGGGCATGAATTGCAGCCAGTAATTTTTAATTGTTAAATGCGAGAAATTAAAAATTATGCCTTTGGAAGATGTATCTAGCTACTTACTAATTTTGAAGCCACTTTTCGGTAAAAATGACATGGCCTTGCATAATTACAATTTCAAATCGACAATACTTACTGGAGCAGAGTGGGTTCTTAAATACAATTCTATATGTACATTTTAAAATTGCAAGGAACAAAAATACAGCAACATCCGCAGTATAACTTATATATTAGAAGAGGTCCAAGGATCTTGCCATGAAGTACTTTTGATACTTATGTAACTTATGTATATAATAAATTGATAATATGCCATGAAACTGGCACTTCAAGGGAGCAGGTTGACTCAAGTGGCACAATAAGGCGGCCTTCAGAAAGATAAGATTTCAACCATCAAATGGACAATCAAGGAGCTCAAAGACGGTCAGAAGAATATCGTGGTCAACCGTGTCAAAGGCAGCACAGATATAAAAAAAGGTAAGATGAATGACGTCCGAACGAAAAATGGCGTATGAGAAGCGTTTCAGCGGAATGTGGAACTCGATTGATATTTGACAAACGTGTCAATGAACTCAAGATATGAAGGAAGCCTAAGAGTGACAAATATAATTTGAGTAAATGTACGTGACATTGTGAAATATCATCAAATCAAAGTGTAGAAACCGTAAACTTTATAGATCTAAATGAGCAACTATATAATTTTATTCACCTTTCTGTATGAAGATCTAAAGCGCTTTCTCCTTTGATATACATACAAAAGCCCTATGTGAATCAACCGTACCGATTGGATTTCAGTAAAGCTTTCAAAACTCTCCGAATTTCGAAATGAGAAGCTACTCTGTATCTTCACTTAAAATTAAACTTCTTTCAGAAACGACATGAAAAAAACAATTTAAGGCTGACAGCACGGTTTCACACTGCGAACCATGACTTTCGTTGCTTTGCCTTTAGGCCCTGTATATATGCCAATCATTATAATTCCTTTTAACAATTCTGTCAACAACCAGTGCACATTTGCATCACACTCAAACCAGCAGTATTTGCAGTGCAAACACTTCAACCAGGTTCAACTTCAATTCAACTCAAAAAGCAAAATGCGAGATAATCCTAATACAATGGTTCTTGACCTTTTTACGATTATGTATACCTGAAACAAGTATAAGAGAACGAAGTACCCCTATCAACGTACCTTATCACAGGACAGAAGTGTGCAATATATTGAAAATAATTATAAACTGAACATATTTATAAAGTGCAACAAACATTTGTCAGAGGTTGTGCATATGCCAGAAATGAGTTTTCTTTAGAATTTCTAATTTAGTACAAAAGGTATACAGTGTTTGTATAGTATACCGGGTCAATTGTAGTAAAGTCTGTAAAAACTTTATTTCAGGATACCCCCACAACGTCCTTCAAGTACCCCAAAGGGTACGAGTACTCCCGGTTAAGAACCACTGTTCTAATAGGATTAAAGGAGACAATGCCAGGCATTCAACTCTCCGAAATCACTACGCTTTGGCGAACCCTTGGTTGACTTACTCGCCTAAAGAAATTCCGGGGCCATTGGCAAAGCATCCAGTTCACGGGCCCCTAAAAAGTTGAAAAGTTGTAAATGTTTTAAAGGCTTGTCCTAGAAAAGTTCAACAGTTTCTGAAAAAATATACGCATCAAGTGTAAAGAAGTGGTGATGACATTTTTGCTTGTCCGACTTTTCAAGACGTTAAAGGAATGCCTTCAACTTTCAGCAGCGAGTCACCACCGTCGCCACATCGTTCATGATAATAAATAATATTGCATGAAATAACATTATGGCGAACCTTCCCGGGCCAATACAGATCGACTCAGGCTTGTCCATGGGACAGATTTGTCTGTCCCATTCCCATCCCATCCCATGGCAATTTATACATGTCCCATCCCATCCCATCGTCCCATGGGGTTTCCATTATAATATTAATATGAAATATTAATCATATGTAATACAGTTCAAATGAAATTATGAATTATTAAATTTATGAAAGTTTATGTTTAATGTCTATTAAATAGGACTACATGTACAAAAAGACACGTAAAACGACAGAATTTATTAACTTTATTAATAAACTTTTATGTCCCGCCACAAAATATAGATGCAAATATTATGAATAGCCTATTTGAAGAAAAGAAAGGGTAAAAAGCTTCAAAAAGGTAAAAAAATTAAGAGTAGCTCTGTACCATGAGTCCCATGGGATGGGCGGAACAGTGCTGTCCCATTCCATTCGAGACGAATCTCATGGGACGTCCCGTCTCATGGACAAGTCTGCAGATCGCCGGGCACTCGATCATTTGCCCTTCCTGCCTCCTCTAGGCGGGCCTGCTGGTTGCTGGTTAATTATTTGATTAGCCAAGGAAATACAGCAAAAAGCGATTAGGGTTTCTTTTCTTTCGGTCACGCCTCGATGCCAGATGATTTGAATCATGCAAGTTCAAACAGGCAGCTGGTTATTCGAGTGATTCATCACGAACTTAGTGAAGAGTGACTAATAATATGAATGCTTAAAATGGTTCAGGAGGTTATGCCCTGTGTGTGAACCACAATGTTTCGCTCATCTAATCTAATATCCTATAGTACTAAGGTTTATTTTGAATAATAATAATAATAATAATAATAATAATAATAATAGTAATAATAATAATAATAATAATTATTATTATTATTAACATACTGATTAATGTGGTAACTCGTACAAACGAACTGCGTGAACACATTACAAAGTTACAAAATCACATACACTAGTAGAAATCATTTACACTAGTAGCCACTACTATCTTCTCATTCAATTCATTACGTCTGTCTACAACTCTTGCACTAAAATGCTGTTTTCATCTTCCAACCAGTTTCTTAAGCAGTTTCATGTTGTGTCGTCGACTAGAACTCTTTTCCTTCAGTCACGTCTCACTGCCAGATCATTCGAGATCAATGACCCAAAGTAAATGGCGATTTTTATAAGGTAGCCTATACGACGAGTCTTAAAATTTCCCAAAAGTCTTTTAATGGATTTCGTTTTTTGTTCTATGTCTATAGTTTACGCATTTTGGAAACTAAGGCTTTTATTTAGCATCAAAGGGGACGCTTTAATCTTGGAAAAGCCTCAGTTTAGTCAGATAGTATTGAAATCCATTGAGCGGCAGGACGATGACAGATTGGTAACACGCTAGACAGGTGTCCTAATAGTATTTGTACGATATGCCACCATAATCAGTTCATTATTATTATTATTATTATTATTATTATTATTATTATTATTATTATTATTATTATTATTATTATTATTATTATTATTATTATTATTATTATTATTATCATCATCATCATCATCATCATCATCATCATCATCATCATCACCATTATTAGACAGGTACGCTGATTAAGCAGGGATCTAAGCCCACTGAATCCCCTAAGCTCGACTCAGTTTTCATTCGCCAGATGATGGCGATGGCAACTGAGTAGCGGGATTAATCCGTGGAGTAAACAGGCGCATTGCAAGAGAACATTAGCTCTGTAGAATGTAATTTGCACCAGTCTCTTGTCTGAGGGCCATGAAACGGAGATTAGCGCCGCCTTTGGAGCCTTGATGGAGAAAAAATATTATGATTGAAACATTTCTTTCATCTACAATAAAATTTCACGAGCTTCTCATACACGTAGATATGGAAGTTTATAATCCGCAGGATTTTAAATAAAGCTGGAATTCAACAGTTAACTGTCTTAAGTGACCAGCGACACAGGTATTGCAGTAACTGCACACTATTATCAGCTATTACCAGCTACGCCAAGAGCTCGTTAACGAGTGATTACTATTTTGGTATATGGTCGACCGGTGATTTTCGTTTACCTTCTTTGCGATATTGAATATGATTTCGTTTACCAGGCGTGGCTTAGGCTTGTTCTGTATACGGCGACTTTGCCTAGTTATCTCTCACGCACAAGCCAACGTAGCGCCCTAGGCACAGGTCCTATAGATCACGCAAAGGCAAAGCCGTTAGCTTTAGTGATCTGTCGGTCGACCAGGATCTTGATTTCACAGCAGCCGGTCTAATTTTGTAGCCATAAAAATCGCGAAGGCTTGGGACCCGACTGACGTGAACCAATTACATCTCTATTACCAAACTCAACTCAGACAGTTGACAAGCAGGTTGTGACGTGTAATGGAAATGGATAACAGAAGCGCTTCAGACAAAATCAAATTTCTCCCCGTCTTCGTCATCAGCATCATCGACACTGAGTTTAGAAAATTCTAGCCCATTATATCCGTGCTGGTCTACTGTTGGCCACAACCAGTGGCGAAAGCTGCTATATCCGTCTTTTGGCTAATTAACTTTCCAACTGATTTCTATCTACGCCCCCACATTAGGAGTGCATTGCACGTTCTACCACCCAGTGTTTATTCTATCCACCTTGACATGGGGGAGTTTAAAATGTTTGGGGGGACAAGATTTGTCTCTCCACGCTTTTTTGGGGAGGGGAAAATTTTCATCCCCCCAAGCCAACATATACATTTGGGGGATTTTAAAACTTGGGGGGATTCCCCCTAAAACAGGCCTAGAATAAACACTGCTACCACGGTCGTGTGGTGTTCGAAAACGACGGTTGAAACCTAAAACATGATATTTTATTTGTCGCATCTGGAATTTTATTACTTTTTGAGTAGCATTTTTACTATTAATTAATTTCTTCAAGATGAAGATCATGACGCCTATTAGCATCGTTTTACTGATGACACCATTAGCGTGACTATGAAGAGGGCGAGGAGACCCGGATCCAAAACTCGGGTCAAAACTAGATGTGCGATTCGTTCAAAACTAATGAGAAAATTTATCGATGGCAGCGAAGAGGACAATTACCGATGACCTGTCATTATTGTCTGCAAAATTGCCCCAAAGATTTGATTTAATAGCTTCACACACACATACACACACATACACGCACACTAGTCGCATAATTTATCGCATCGGTAGTATTCTCTACATGCTTGTTCGTATTAAACAGACCAGAGCATTGGTATTTAATTGCCTAGATTATTGCAATTCTTGCTTTTTGATATAACAGTGGCTTACTATTGAACAGCAACATGAACATTTGCGATTTATTTTGTAGTTTAATTTATTAAGCCATGTTGTACAATGGACTTAGTTATCCTAAGACAGTGCAGATTCAACGAACTACTGGTCACTCCATTAGATATTCAGAAGGAATTTGATTTTTTGTTACACCCTATCAAACCGTCATTGGCCCTAATTGTCTTTGGCACTTTTCCAGTGTGCACACTTTTCCAGTGTGTGGCCTCATTGTCAACATCACTTCATATGGTCAGCTCAACCTATCCACAATGGATTGCTCTCCCGATGATCTGGCTTGATTCTTCTAGCCTGACCTCATTCCAATTCGGATTGGATCTGGTGCGTCATCTATCGGCTGATGCCTGAGCATCATGATAGTGGCGCCATAGAAGTTGATTCGTTGATGGAAACTTCTTACTTACTTTTAGTCGTCCTATCTTTATCAATCTGGTTTTTGAATTTTAAAAATTAAAATTTTTTTAAAAAATATGTTTTGTGGATGAATTCAGATAACTATAGAATTTCTAACTCTACTGTGGATTATAGATAAAGCAGAATTTTTTAAGTATGCGAATTTCCGTCAGATCTTTGACTCCGTTAATTAATAATGTTTTAAATGTACTCCTGTGTCGCCTGGGCTAGAATTTTCATAACTCAATGGCGATGATGTTAATGACGAAGACGGGGAGAAATTGGATTATGTCTGAAGCGCTTCTGTTATCCATTTCCATTATACGTCACATCCTCCTTGTCAATCGTTCCAGTTGAGTTTGGTAATAAATGTAATTGGTGTAATCAACAACGCATTGCCAACTGTCCGAGCTAAATGATATATTGTATCTCACTCACGCTGGATTGTATCCTTCTGAAGAGTAAGCGGTAATCGTGACGCTAAGAGTGGCAAGGCTGGTAGAGAGTGGTGCTTTTGTTAGAGATGCAGATGTAAGTAAGGTGATTACTGTAATTACGATTTCAATCTGCCCACACAGAAAACAAGCATCGAGAACATGGGCACATCCAATCACACCCATCTCCCCGTCTACAAAACGAATTCAATACACGCTTAATACAATCCCACAAGCGAATTTAAGCGTATAACTTTTCCACGCACGTTTAAAATAGACAAAATTAATCTCGATTATTTGAGGTCCACATAATGAAATAACCACCAAAACAGGACTGGACAGCATAATAAGCGGCTGAATATTTTGAAACTATGCAGTTTTTACTGATAACATTAGGCCTATCGGAAATTTCCATGATATTCTAGTAAATTGGAGCCTATCTTTCTCACTCTCATTATGTCAATTCGCAATTATTCATTTGATGAACTTGAACAAAACTTTATTTCTAAATTTTTGAAGTCATTAAATCAAGCAAACCATCTGTAGACGAGGATCAAAAGGTTTTATTGTTAAACCATATTTATTCAGAGAGAAGTCACCATGGTTTTGGAGAACATACTGTTTTCAGGTGAAAGACTTCATATTTATTCAGAAACGATCTCACCTCTACGTTCCTCCTCCGTCCAAGACCGACCAAGAATCCAACGCATTTTCATGACCATGACAACCAACAGTCGTTCTTATCGAACCTTAAAACGCATTTATTTCATATATAGTATGACTGCCTTTTGTGAAACGCTCTTGCCTTTGGCCTTGGCCATGCTATAGTGCTACATAAATTATCAATTAGAATAGAATAGAATGGAATTCAGAGAATCTATCGTCATCATATTGCGGAGAGATAATTATTTAATTTACAGCGATTTAGATTTAAGTAAAAATGTCTCAGACCAATTTGGTGCACTTATTGATTGTTGACGAACATTTTCCCACGCTCCCACAATTCACCTCGCAACTCAACCGGATTTTCAGACAGTATCTTTTGGCTGTGACATAATTTGACCAGCGAGACGAAGCTCAGAGCGAGGTCAATCGACTGATGTTCTACAGTATAAATTCCGCCTCAACAAGTATTTAGCGAAGACAGGTCCGAATTCGTCGAAAGAATTCACGTGAATTCATTAGCATGGGGCTGTTTGCCATCGTTTTCAGTCTTCTCGTTTTTACAGGCGTAAGAAGTTCTTATCACAGACGTTTTAAATATATCCCCTTTTATCCTTTGGAAGAACAGTTACTGTTTCGGCTACCAGAAATGGATACTGAGGCTTATGGAGAAGACACTGATGATGATTCTGAATCAGGTTTTTCTGGCGAAGAACTGGTTGAGGTAAAGAAGGAAGTGCAAAGTTTAACGGATCTGGTGGATGGGTTCCTCAAAGAGCTAGATCCAGATTCTGAAAAGACGACGTCTTCACCCAAAAAGCCAGGTAAGAGAGTCATGTCGTCGTGCTATCACTCCTCCATTCGAATTTCTTTCGATTACAGGAATATTGAATTTAGTCGCATCAAAATCACGACGTTTAACAATTCAGTTGAAACTTCCCACAATAATGAATATAATTAAATAATTTAATTTGAGTGATTAATTAATTAAGTAAGTAAGTAACAATTTGATGCGGTTATTCGAAAATAAACTCTGTATGCAGCTATCACCTGCATTTCTTGCGTTTCTTTGGCTCTCTAGGAAAGTGACTTCCAAGTTTCTGAAGTAGAGGGCCATATCTACTATTTACGGTACTTAAGCGGACAACAAAGCTATAAAATACTAAAATTTAGACTATACTAGGCCTATTGATGATTCAGACCCAGGTTTTTACGAGGAAATATCTATTCGAAACTAAGAGAATCTAAATGTTCATAAAATTATAAAAACCTAGACTATAGAGTAGATGCACGATATTGCAACCTTCTTTTGATTTTACTTATTTCTACGTGAGTACATTAAAAGTTTAATATGTCATATTAAATATTGAAGCCTCGATGGCAACTTTCTGAGAACTGGCGGGTCGTGGCTTGGAAACCTTTGTTCCAGGAACTCTAAATTTTAGATTAAGTCGTAGAACGCTTCCTGCTCATTTCAGTAAACACTTCGGCAATTATTGCACTGAGTCCTTTATATTATGATTATGACATGATATAGCGACGAATGAATGTCAGAGGAAAACCAGGAGAATGAGCGAAACGCGTAGCATTCTCTACGACATTTATCCGCTTTCAGTCAATTAAATACTTTTTTGAATATTTTAACGAAGTTTTGAGAGATAACGCGAAAACAATGGCGTCGCCCAAATATTTTTTGGGGGATGTCAATTCCCGACAAACGTCTGACGAGCAGAAAAAGGTCAGCGCCGGGGACGAAATGGACATATTGGGACCTCCCTAACTCATTAAAAAGTCTGACGAGCAGAAAAAGGTTCACTGGCAGTTTAATTAGACATAGGAAGTCATCTGTTTCAATTATTTTGGACCACTCAAAATTTTGGGGGATTTTCAGGCATTCCCAGGATACCACTGCACGACGAATCAGCATGAAAGATATCACATCTCCTGTTGTAATATATTGATGTTACAGACATTCCTAAGTGCCCGTCTGGATTCGAATATTTAGAGCAGAGTCGCAGCTGCTATAAGGTAATATTCGAACGGTACGACAGGGACTCAGCCAGTAGACAATGCAAACAGGGCCGGCCCTAGCCAAAATGGCGCCCAAGGCAAAGCATACTTTGGAGCCCTCTGCTCCTCTCCACTGGACCCCTGTGGCATCACGGTTACTCCTCCAATGATGAATCAGTCAAAAAGTGCGCTAAAACAGAGTCATAGTGTTATACTGCGTTACTAATATTCAACTTCTGATTTATCAAGGTTCGAAATATAAATTGAATCGGAAAAACTTGAATGGAAACAAACAATAATTATTATTTAATCAGTTCCTTAAGCGAACGTTTTGAGTTTAAATAAAAATAGGCGTTGTAATTAAATATCTTGAAAATCAAGGATTGGCGCCTCTTGGATCTTGACGCCCTAGGCAACTGCCTGCTTTGCCTGTGCCTAAGGCCGGTCCTGAATGCAAACACCTGGATTCAAATTCTCACCTGGTTTCCATCACCACTCGCAAAGAAAACGACGCCTTGAAGAATTACCTGAAAAGAAAATCATCACGTAAGACTACTCAAATAAATAAATAAACGTGACCGCTGAGAGAAAAGGTACCATAAGCGGAATTACAGATTAGCGAGAAAAATGCATTTTTATCTTGAAACTGAAATTTTTAAAAAATACTTCTTTTGAATTTTAGACAGTATGATGTGTAGACAATTAAATGATCATGTCTTTTTTATCATAGCTGCATCATTTAGTAAAAAATTAGTTCTAACATTGAAACAGGTAAAAGGTACCACAAGTGGGCTTCTGACTTTGATGCTCTTTTTAAGCTTAGACTACTTATTCATTTTTACAAAACTTTGAACACGTAGCCTATGAGCTTAGAATCAGCTGACAAATCTGCAATATCCGACCATTTTTGTTTCTTTTTTTGCTTAAAAGTGAAGTTTAATCTTATTTTGTGTTATTTATGAATTATAACACTAGTTTATCGTTCCTTGTGTTTCATAATTCCTTTACATATTTTGCATTTATTATCACCTTGATTAATATTATCTTATAAGTTTTATTGTGTTCTATTACAGCTTGTTTGTGTATCTTGGTTAGATTGTACATTACAACCCTATTATTATGTCCTGCCCTGATCTATCCCACTTTTGGTACCCTTTCAAATTACTGTGTTCTAATATTAATAATTATAATTATTTCGATTTTCTACTGATAAATTATGAATAGTTACGGATGAAACTTTAGAGATAGTTTGCATATATGACATTTAATACTGAGATACAATTTCATCCGTAACTCTTGTATAGTTTTAAAATTTTAAACGCTTTAATTTCGTCAATAATAAATCTTAATTTGTGTCTAAATTTGAATTTGATAGGCATGATGTTTGGATGCTGATATCTCTGAAATGACCGGGTATATTTATTTAAAACTTTGCTGTGACTGAGCTAATATAACCCGGATATATGCAGCATATGTAACTCAAAAACCCCGCATATGGTACCTTTTCTCCCAGCGGGTCACAAATATTTCAGTTGATATTTCAAAATGTGAATATAGTAAGAGATATTGGTTCTAGGACTATTGACCACAGGACGATTGACCATAGGACGATTGACCATAGGACGATTGAAATGACGATTGGACAATAGTGAGTCGATTTATATATATTATATATATATAAATTTATATGGACGATAGACAATAGCATTTGGTTTCCATTTTTTGCATGCACGCATGCATGCATGAAACCAAATGCTGGGAATGATGACAGACAATAGTGAGTCGATTTATATATATTTATATATATATATAAAAATCGTCCAGTGGTCAAAAGCATTTGGTCCGCTGTGCGTCAATCGTCCATGCAACAAAAGTCTCACGGCTGTGGTCAATCGTCCATCGTCCAGTGGTCAATCGTCCAGTGGTCAAAAGTCCTATGGTCAATCGTCCTATGGTCAATCGTCCTGTGGTCAATAGTCCGCGTACCGAGATATTTTCATTGTTTTGTGTAGTAGATTGGCTAAATTAAATAAATATGCCAACAACAAAACTTCTTACAATAATAATAATAATAATAATAATAATAATAATAATAATAATAATAATAATAATAATAATAATAATAATTTGTTATATTGTTCAAAACTACAAACGCTGATAAAAACTTTTGTCTGGAGCGTAACCCTATATGTACAAAATGTGGCTATGGAAGAAGATGGAAACGATCGAGTGGACAGGCAAGAAATCAAACGAGGAGGTACAAAGAACAAGATCGCTAACTATCAAAAGAAGACAGAGGAACTAGATTGGACATGCGCTGAGAAGAGAATCATCGTTTAGAACAGTCATGACAGGAACTATGCCAGGAAAATGACAAAAGGGCAGACCAAGGAGAATGCTATTGGATTGAATGATGATGACAGATGCACAGCCTCGCAAAACCTATGCAAAAATCAAAGACGAGACAAGACAGAGATGAATGAATGGAAACAATGGAGCCCTGAACCTGTCTCAAAATACAGAACCTGATGATGATGATAATAAAATAATAATAATAATAATAATAATAATAATAATAATAATAATAATAATAATAATAATAATTAATATTATTATTATTATTATTATTATGACGATGATGATGATGTTTTAACTGGAGATTGAAGATTGTTGAAGAAAACGTTGCAGTTTATATAGTATATTTCTACCTAATTGCTTTTGACGCCGTAAAATAGGTTCGTCAGCTGAAAGTCACTGCAGGCGCCATGGCTGGCCGTACCCAGAGACAGCGTTCTGGACCAGCGCCCAAAGGGTTAACGCAAGCGATTGCAGCAGCCATTTTGCCTGGAAAGACAGAACTGGAGACGAGACTCCTTTCGCATTTACCAACTGGAGCGTCGGCGAACCAAATTGCTACCACGACGACGAGGGCTGCGTGGAAATCATTCCACATCACGGATCCACTTGGAATGATGTTGCGTGTCAAGTAGAGTCATGCCCAATTTGTGAGTTTGACCCAGAATAAGGTCGATTAAGCCATCTTGAAGTTGATCGTTAGTGCACGCACTTTTAATTTCAAAACAATGAACTCCACTGTTTAGTCAGCAACTTATCTCTTATTACTGAACGAATGAAGCTTGCCAAATTTTGAATTATATACGCGAAGCCTGAGAATCAGCAGATACGAAACATTTAATTTGGTATATGAAATAAACAAAGCAGATGAGCAATAAATAAAGATACTCACAGATTTGAGGAAACGCTGGGACAGAAGAATGAAGGTGGAAGATAATTATTGTTTTGGCACCAGATTATAAACCAATATAACCAGTGGCGGTTCCAGGAATTCTTGGTAGGGGGGATGAAAAAAATTATAGGAAGTTGGTGGGGGGTATGCAAAGTGAATTAGAAAAAACTAAAGAAAAGAGAGAGAAAATGCCATACCCAGTCATCAACATGGTGGAACCGCTACTGGATATAACTCTAGCAATTTCAAGATCTCCAGGCAAGGTTTCTCTTGGGAAAGAGGTATTCATAATTTCGGAAAGTATACAGTATGTACAAATCATTCCCAATACATTCAATGACAGCCTTTTGATTTATACCATCATGACCAGTGCCAACTTTAAAGTTCATGGATTTCATGAGGAATGTCATTGGAAATAATGCAAAAGAATGCGGGGTATGAATTCAATATAAAGTTACTTTGTATATTATATTCTGAGTAATATTTTCGCTATTATTTGTGAAATTTGAGGAAATGTAAGACAATGCTGACAAAATATTTTTTCAGTCTGAGTGCCATGTAGGAATTATCCTCAAAGTTCTTAAGAACATATACAATGAATATATCACTTTGCTACTGTGCATCGTATTTTGCAAGTTCTTAATATTATCCAGGTATCTTATGCAGTTAGTTTAGTCTTATATGTTATTCTAAAGACTAGTCTTGCATTTAATGAATTGTATGATTATACGTGCAAATGAAGCTTACGCAAAAATAAATGAGTCATAATGCACAGTTTGGCTGTTCACACATACATGTGTTTCATAAGACAAAGACAAACTTACTGGACAACAAACGCGATGTTAATTATTATTAAGGCTGTATAATTTCACATAGAAAAGAACGTAATTATAACGCAATTAGCAGTTCTGTAAAATTTAGTACGTTATATCCTAGATACGTTCTATCCCAGAGATGGGCAAAGTGCGGCCCGCGGGCCACATGCGGCCCTCGAAGCCCTTTTGTGCGGCCCCCGACATCGAGAGATACTACATTAATGTGCGGCCCTCTAAAACATATGAAACATTTGACAGCGCCTTAATGGAAAATTCAGCATTCAAATTGGATTTATACTTTGGTACTTGATTGTTAGCTAGAAATAATGTTTGAAATATTTCTAACTTTTCTTCGACTTGACAGTCTTGGCTTATTAATAGGCCTAATTGCTTACACTGCACAGTATATAACACGTTTAAAGTCGTTTTGGAAACTACTTAAAAATTTACTTCTAAATGCCGAAAAAATGTGTGCGGCCCTCGACTTTTATCGCAGACACTTTTGCGGCCCTCGGATAAAAATTTGTGCCTATCATTGTTCTGTCCAATACCATTCATTACGGTAGCGCATCAAATGGGACCGTACATTGCGGTACGTTATGACCGAGTATGCGTTAGAATCGTTACAAGCCGCATTCAATTAATTATGCCTAACTTCGGTTTTCTGACGGGAACCGGTCGCCCCACGCCAAGTAGGCAGAGGCCAGAATCTTGGCATTTGCAAAATACTTTCGGCCAGTGGCGGAGCGTGGGCTAGAAGCGCCCGGGGCAAAAGAGAAATTTGCGCCTTCTACTCTTTCCTTTTCTCCCAAAAAAGTTCTGACGAGCGAAAAAGGATCCTCGTCTTCGCTCGTCTCGTCGTATTTTCATTTGAATAATAACCACTAAAACATTCTGACCTGAATCAACTTAATTCCTATTGTAGGATCTAATATTATCACTTGACTTTTATTTTGTACGCCCAAAATTCTGGCCTCCCACGCAACGTGACTATTTTCAGCAATGATCGATTTTAATCAAAATTTTAAATCGCTTGTAGATGCTCTTTGCCTATTATAAGCAGAGATATTTTTACACCTCTAACACCCCCAACACCCCTCCCCCAATCTGAGAGCAACACCCCTAATTATGATGCAACTAAGATGCTATCGCTCGCCATAAGGGGAGGGAGGGGAACCCCAAAATATATCAACACCCCCAAATTGATAATCCTAGAAATAACCCTGATTATAAGTAATAGGGCTGTTATCGATTACCAACACTTGCATAGCGATGGATTCCCGAATTGACGGAGTGCAAAGGAAATCGTAAACAAATACTGTATACTGAAATTGTAATATCTTATTTAAAGAAACAGCTGGCCACAGTGTTTTATCCAGGCCTGCTAGGTACAGAGTTTCCCTCCCAACCTCAAAATCTCCTCCAAATTTCAGCACTGTCACAATTTTTTGCATTGAACTATGTCTCTTCCCCTCCAGCGAAGTCAATTTTTCCCCAAAGGCATGGAGTCTGGATGAAACACTGGTTGGCTATAGATTTTTTCGCTATATATTTCAAACAGAGGTCTATTTAGACATAGTTCTAGACAGAATTAGAAATTCTAGTTGTAAATTTGAAATATAAACGCTTGAGCATGCGGCGCAAGTTTATGTTATAGTAGTAATTTTTAATATTATATATTGAATTTCATAGTTCAAAATTGGTTCATAAATCAATTAGCATATAACCTAACGATTCACTTATTGCCAAAGTTTACTTTATGCAATCTCCATAAAATAATCGATTTTTACCATTAGCGTAGAAAAATCACGAATAAATTAATAAAACGATTAATAATATAATTCAATTAAATCTGAGGCCCAATAATAATAATACTCAATAGCCAGGTAATTGCTAAAAGGATATAGTGAGTGAGTGATAAAGTCATTCGGTAGGTGGCGCCAGTCGACAGTGAGCTATTAGAAAGGAACGGTTTAGGTTTTAGACACCGCCGTTTTAGCGGCCGCCGATTCCTATAAAAGGAGGACCGAATCAATGCTCAGGGCCGATAGCTGAGGGCAGCGTGTGTTGGGGAAGGGGAAGAGACCGTGAGATCACCCTTGAGATACCGGTACCAAGCGGTACCGACGGAGAAAGGTGCAGGATACCGGTACCAGCGGTGCCGACGACGGAGAGAAGGAGCGGTACCAGGTGGTACCAACGGAAGATAAGTAGAGGTACAGGCGGTACCAGACGGTACCAGCCGCTGAGGTTTAGGGAGTGGTACCAAGCGGTACCAGTGAAGAGTTAAGGCGAGGCGGTACCAACAGTGGTACCAGCAGTGGAAATAGAGTGGTACCAGTTGAGAGAGCGGCACCGAGGCAGGTTGGGAGGCAGAATAGCGGTATCGATAGAGCAGTGGTGCCAAGGGTACCGAGTGATACCAGTTGGGAAGAGAAGCGGTACCAGCTGGGGAAAGAAGGTGGTACCAGCTGTACCAGCTGGAAAGGAAGTGGTAGGCCTACAAGCGGTACCAGCTAAGGAAAGAAGGTGGTACCAGCGGTACCAGCGGTTAAGGAGGATTGGTACCAAGGGTACCAAGAGAGAAAGGCTTGGTGTCGAGAGTTGGGACGCGGTATCAAGAGAGCAGTGAGTGGTAGGCCTACCGATTGAGAGGTCGGTACCAAGGGCTGGGTACCAAAGATTAAGAGGTACCAACGGTACCGGGCGTTGGTAAGGTCGGTACCAGAGGGCGAAGAGAAAGAGAGAAAGGTACCGGAGATAAGACAGTATCAGGGAGATATATAAGAAGGGCCTTAAGAGGAGATAAGACAAATTCCTAATCAGGAGATATATAAGCTAATAAAACCCTGGCCTTAAGAGGCGAGGTACCAGAGAGTATTGATATAGAGTTAAAAGAAGGCCTGGAGTAATCTAAAATATCATACAGTGAAGGTCAAAAAGCCAAGGTCGGACTATCATTTTCTACAGAGCCTAGTTCTTCGGCTTAATATCTTCTTCTCAGGTGCCATGCATTGCTGCTAATGGAAACTTTTCACCTCTGGTATTCCTCAGGAGTTCGACGTTGCTGTCTATATCAGTCCTTCTCTTAGTCTGTCTCTGTATTTTGATCTTTGTTTTCCTCTTGATCTTCACCTCTTGATCCTCCACCAGAGAGAGAGATCTTTCCTCATCAGAGAGAGAGAGAGAGAGAGAGAGAGAGAGAGACCTCCTTTCTTATCCGCACCACACTTTCTTCAAATGGATTAAAATGCGTTAAGATATCAGATTAAAATTGAAAGAGAGAGAGAAAGAGAAAGAAGAGAGAGCTAGTGTATTATAGGTCTAACGTCTGTGCCTGTCGTTTCAAAGTTTATATAGCCTAATTAGACAATCAGACTAATTTCTATAGCATTATTAATCAAAGATGTCCTAGTATTTATTAAAAGCTTTCGTTCTGGAGTAATCTAAAATATCATACGGTGAAGGTCAGAAGTACTTTGACATCAACTTATTCAAAAATGGACCCATGGACATGTTTGATTCCTACAAATTAACTATTCAGCGCTTTGTCTCATCCTCAGTCCCCTTCTGTCCTGTTCTGTGCTCCTGTGACCAACCGTTTGTTGTTTGTGTGTGTCTCACTAATTGCCCACTTTATTAATTATTGAGTCAGGCCCGTTTGAACATCTTCCGGCGTCAGAGTTAACGCTCTACCGACAGTGGCCCGGCTCTTCCGGCGTCAGGTTAACGCTCTACCGACAGTTCTAGCAAAGTTGGGGGCGTTGGGGCGGCAACTTCTAATCATGGGGTGCCAACCATTTGTTGTTTAATGTTTGTAGCATTAATTAAGTATAGGGTCCCAACAGGGGTCACTGGGGGCAGGCACTCAATAGGGGGCACGGGCCTCCCTGGCCCCCCGGTGGAGCCGCCACTGTCTACCGAGTGAGCTACTGGGGCAGACTAGCCTGTTGATCACATGATTAGATAAAATGTGCAACGAGAAAATGGCTGTCAGTCGCCTTCACTGGTTATTTGACACGTGGCCTAAATGACAGCGCAATGGGGACATCTGGATACAAATCAGGATGTTCTTTTGAGTGTGTGCGCTTTCATCCTGGTCTAATGCTGACTTTACTGTACACTTGCAACTGTGTCATACTCAAGATAGGCATTAACATTATTATGAAACGGACGCAGTGCGTTGCGCTGATATAAGATGATTTTAGCGATTAGGAAAAATCAAATGACTGTATAATTTGAATTTGTCTTAAATCGACAATATATTTATTAGAGCGTGTGTATAAAGCGATTGATAATTAATTTCCCGTGCATGTGGTTGCATTCTTTTGAAATCCTGTAGAAGATGCTGCAGGTGTGAAGCACACCTGCAATTTTATTGCTAAAGATACATTCAAGCACTCGAAACAAGTGCCATGTTCAACTGTGATTGCCGAGTACGAAAATATTACTTGAATAGGAATCATCATTACTGCAATATTTTCAACATGCACGGCGGACATATCTAGACTTACTTTGCATCAATCTGGTAGGCATGTCTTATTCGGAATAAACCTAACCGTATTGATTAGATAAAGTGCATTCTATTTAAATTAATGACAAATCAAAATAAATGAATTATTCTTAGAAATGCTATTAGCTAGCGACTTTGACAGCCTATTCACTTGAAATAGATGTGAATGTCTCAGATTAAAACCCTCTAACGTTTTTTGGGTGTGCTAGAAAGGCTTGCCTGAGAATGACAGATTGAAAAGACTTAAAAAATCAAGAATCAGAAAGTGCCAGGCATGGGTATGCTAATAATAATAATAATAATAATAATAATAATAATAATAATAATAATAATAATAATAATAATAATAATAATAATAATAATAATAATAATAATAATAATAATAAGGTTCTTTCTTCTGCATTTCTAGAGACTTTAATGAATATTGGTCAAAATCTGACAACAAAACGGATGCTGGATTTCATAACTCTCTCTATATTATAATAACTCCCTTAGTTTTTCAGAAGCCAGGTGAGATACCATGGTTTAGAACACCAAAAGTTTTTTATATCGAGGATTGTTACAATAGTGTCCTTGTGAGATTAAAAATTTGTTGTTTTGGTATCAATTAAATTCATTATTGGCATTTAAATGGAGAAATAAGGCTGAAACCATATTGATCAGTGGATAGCATATTAAATGCATCTAAGTAGTTTAACATTCTGGTAAGCATTGCCCTTTCATGAATTTTAGGAAAACTGGGAGATTGGAAATGGGTCTATAATTTCATATAACCAGTTTGGAGACATTTTTATAAATTAGGGTTATTTTTTCAATTTTTAGGCCTACTTCTTCTGGGGAGTTATTATAATATAGAGAGAGTTATTATTATACATATAATAATGAGGGGGGTCTTTATTATATATATATAATAATGAGAGGGGGAGTTATTATTATATGGGAGTAAATATAACATGCTACACCGGCAAGATCTGGCTCATTTAACCCATTATTATAACATTGTTCGAAATCGTTGTAGAGTCTCAACTCTTGCCTAGATTTGTATCTCTCTACTTGTCATATAGATTCGAACACTTAAATTATATTTCCTGCAGATGAATTTACTAGAGCACCATCGATTGATGCTATTTTATGCAATTGCTATACTATCTACTACTACTACTACTACTACTACTACTACTACTGCTGCTGCTACTGCTGCTGCTACTGCTGCTACTGCTGCTGCTGCTGCTGCTGCTGCTGCTGCTGCTGCTGCTGCTGCTGCTGCTGCTGCTGCTGCTGCTGCTGCTGCTGCTGCTGCTGCTGCTGCTGCTGCTGCTGCTGCTGCTGCTGCTGCTGCTGCTGCTGCTGCTGCTGCTGCTGCCACTGCTGCTGCTGCTGCTGCTGCCACTGCTGCTGCCACTGCTGCTGCACCACCTGCTGCTGCTGCTGCTGCTGCTGCCACCACCACCACCACCACTGCTGCTGCTGCTGCTGCTGCTGCTGCTGCTGCTGCTGCCACTGCTGCTGCTGCTGCTGCTGCTACTGCTACTGCTGCTGCTGCTACTGCCACTGCTACTACCACTACTGCAACCATTACTACTACTACAACTATTACTACTACTGCTACTACTACAGCTACTACACCTACTAAAGGTAAGGTAGGTCCTGTACTCGAGTCCGAGTGTTGGGTTCCGGCGCTTATCTCCGGTCTAGGCAATTAAACTTGGGGATTCGACTATTCCTGTATGCACTTCTGCACGGGATCTAGGAGTATTTTTTGATTCAACTCTTTCTTTCACAAATCATACAAATAGCATCTGTAAATTAGGTCACTAGCATCTTCGTGATTTGTATCTATTAGAACATTTCTAAACAAACCTGCATTGATGCTCTTAGCTAATACTTTAGTGTCTAGCCGTCTTGATTACTGCAATTCCCTTCTCTTTGGCATCTCTAAATCCAACCTGGCTAAACTCCAACGAGTTCAAAATTCACTGGTTCGGGTAGTTTAAAAAACCCCAAAGCGTGAGCATATAAAACCCTAGTTCGTAAGGGTCTCCACTGGCTTCAAATTAAAGAATAGATAGACTTTGAAATCTGCCTTCAGGTACACAAAACACTTTATTACAAGGAACCTTCTTTCAAACTGTCTGTACAAACAAACAAATACTCAACCAGATCCTCGTCAGCAATAGATCTCTCCCCTCTCCCTCTCCCATACTCGGACAGCTTTTGGTTCTCGTGCCTTCTCAGTGGCTGCCCCCAATCTCTGAAGCTCATTTTCTCAGCACGTGCGCATTGCAAATTCAATACAGATTTTTAGAACAAGATCAGAACCCCATCTTCTTGACCTGGCTTACCCGCCATAGACTGTCACCCGTTTGTCCCGCCGAATACCCTGGATTTGACCTGGATCTTTAATGATTTGGATTTGATGTGCCATCGGTTGATGCTCCTGAGCAATATGAAGTGGCGCTATAGAAGTTTAAGATGAGATTAGATTAGTAGACCAAAATTCAAGTCAGTAGATGATGAGAGCAAAAATCCGGACATTTTCTCATTTCAGACCGGATGGAGGACACGAGGTCCAAAAAACAGGACATATCCTCTTTTTGCCGGACTTCTGGCAACCATATCTATCTGGCTCGCGACGCCTTCGTGAAAACATAGGTCAACTCCCGATTTTGTTGTGTTTTTAAATTACTAACTACGATCAATGATTTCGCAAACTGGCTGATGTTTTTCGAAGGGAGATTTCAGGATTTTCATATATATGCGTACGACATGAAAATGATTAGTTATCCATTTGCGATCGATTTTTCCCAAGCACCTGATGCATTTTAGCTCAAATTAATCGACATACTCATTAGAACAATTTAAAAACTGGTGTGGGTCAGCACGACCTCGTTACCTTTTACAGTTGATTTCTTCTGAGACTTCTCCTAACCTAGCTCAATATGCCCACAGATATACTGCACTATCTCGCAGAACGCATTGTTGCGGACAGTGTTTCTTCCAGATTTAAAAAATGTATAAACAAAATCTCGCTCCGTCTTCACAGACGAACATTTATCAAGAATTCTACGGATTGCCACATCCACTGTTGCAGCAGATGTAGACTTTTATGCACTAAAAAACAATGCCAGTTGGTTCATGTCATCGCTCAGCATCGGTGTGACATAGGAGCATGATGTTGTTGATGATGATGGCGATGATGATGATGATGATGATGATGATGATGATGGTGATGGTGATGTATTGCAAATATTGTATTAAATATAATTTTGAATACCAGACTAAATGTTGGATGATAGGCCTCTATGGGTTAATAGTAATAATAATAGTAGTAGTTGTAATAATAATAATAATAATAATAATAATAATAATAATAATAATAATCTTTATTCGTGACAAGCACAGCATCAAAAAATAGTACACAAACAAGGAATAACACAAATCAACTGAACAAAAACCAAATAAAATCAAACTAATAATAAACTAATAAACTAAGCACAAACTTTACACAGTACAGCCATTAGCACTGCCCATCCAGCCAGCCTTTGTCCTCAGCAATGCACTCGGCAAAGTACAGTGGCTTCTTCGCATAGTTATTGACAAAGGATGCTTGTCGCTTTTTTACAGCAACATGTATACTTTCCAAACCCATTAAAACTCGGATATAATCAACATTATCTGCTTCACTTGTTTTAAAAATTTTACACACAGCTACTTGAATCAATCTGTCAAGAGCATTAAGAGTACTTTTGTTTTGACATGTGCCTTCCATGCCATACAATACGATAGGTAGACAGTAGCTCTTTACCAGGTTAACGCATATTAATTCAGACGCGGCAGCTCTGCAGCGACTACTGTATACAAACAGTTAAACGTACGAAGAAAAATTAATTTAACTTCCGAAATAGATAACCCGAAGTGTCTGCCTTTTTTCATTGTCACTCCAAGATATCTAATTTCCTCCACAAATGGCAAGGCAACACCATCCAGGACCAATGCAGCACATGCGATATTACAACGTGTCCCAACCCTCATCACCATAGATTTCTTCACATTAAATTTCAAATCCAAATCCACAAAGTCATTGGTGCAAATATCAAGCATGTGCTGCATACCGGATATAGAGTGTGACACCAATAAGATATCATCTGCATACAATAAACAGCCGAGAAACAGATAATTGATATAGCAGCAATATCCAGGATTTTACAACTTTAAAATCACATCATCAATATAAATAGCAAATAGCAAAGGTGAAAGAACCCCTTCTTGTCGTACCCCAGCCACTACAGTGAAAGATTCTGATAAGGCATTACCCCATCTAACCATAACATTACATTTGGAATACCAGTTGAGTAAAACTTCAATGAAATACCAAGGGTTTGCCTTTGCATCAGCTTCAAAAACAGCCCATAGTGACTAGTTTTGTCAAAAGCTTTCGAAATGTCGAGAGCACAAATGACAGTTGTGCATGAATTTCTATTGAGGTGGCTTATTGCCCCCCCCCTCACCGTGTATAAGGCATCTAAGCATCCTACCCCAGTTTTGAACCCAAACTGCAGGTTAGACCGTCAGAGCTCACCAAAATTCTCAAATTTCCCCAGAAATACATGCTCAAAAATCTTAGACACTACTGGACTCAAGGTTATGCCCCTATAATTATCACACCTTGTAGGGTCTGCTGTGCAAGTTTTTAGCAGAGGAATCATGATCCCATTGCCAAAACCTTCTGGCACATACCCTGTTTCCAACATTAGATTGAACAAATGAGTTATACAAGATAATACAATCGGGTGTGCATACAATAAATGTTCTATAGTTATCCTGTCAAACCCAGATGCTTTACCGAGCTTAATAATAATAATAATAACGCTCCAGTGACGAAATTCCTGCGAATGTTGAGATGACCTTCTTTAAGCGCCAGTGTAAGTCCTAAAGTATGGCTGTGCGGCTGTCTTGTCAGTCTGACCATGGTTGCGTCGCTGGCGACCATTGCATCAACTGATCAACATTGAGGGGCGCGGTGGAGTAGTGGTAGGATTCTTGTCATGCAGTCGGAGGGTCGTTGGTTCGAATCTCACCATAGCCACTGCGTAGCGACCTTGGACAAGTTGCCACAAAGTATTTCGCTCTAGCTTTCATGTAACTCAGTTGTTGATTGACTAGAAGTGTATTTACTTTTAAATGGCGAGTAAGGAAACTGGAATATGCAAGCCGAGTCCCAAGACAAGACCTTGAATCAGGGATATTTCTAGGATTGTGAATTTGGTGAAGGGCGTCGGCCTCAAATTGAAATTAATATGCATTTTGGGGGGTGACCAGAGGCGTCATTTGGGGGCTGGGGGCCCCCAAGGAAATGAAAATATTAATTTATAATGTATTAATGCAACAAAAAACAAAAACATTATTTGCATTACCATTTTAAACTATTTTTTGGTAAAAAGGTTGACCCCTAAATGACGCCACTGGGGTTGACCTCTAACTGAGGGAGGGGGTGTTGGGAAGGTGTTACGGGGGTGTAAAAACATCCCTGCCTTGAATGATAGGAGATAACTGAGGGACGTCACTTTCGGTCTGTATTTCCTGTTGCTATTCTATTTTCGGGACACTTTCAGTCGGACATCCAGGTTTCTATTTCTTTTAAGACTTAGACTTATGGTTTGGGTTTCAGGTCGGTGTTTCTACTCACTTCTTTCAATGTCATTTCTGATGAACACTTCGAGTTTCTATTCTCGGTTTCTATTTCCGGTTTCTGACAATCAAAACTGACAAAACAACCCACATCTGCCAGCAGTTTTAGCCTTTCCAGGGCCTACAAAGAGTGTAACTTTCAGTCACAACTTCCGGCGGCATATGCTGGTCCGAACTTCCGGCTGCAACTTCCGGCCTGCTCTTCTGGTAACAGCTTCAGTTCTGCAACCGGTCGCTCCTGACTGCGCTGTCTTAATAATATAACAAGGTTTAAAGTGGTTCAGTAGGGACTGCCCTGTGTGAGAACCGCTGTTGTTCCCGTCCAATCTAATATCCTAAACTACTGAGGTTTATTTTGAACTCGTTTACAGTTGTAGCCGTTACTATCCCCTCATCCAGTTCATTCCATCTGTCCACCACTCTTGCACTAAAAATGCTGTTTATGTCTCCCAACCCGTTTCTTGAAAAGTTTCATGCTGTGTCCTCTGGTTCGATCATACTACTTCATTGTAAAAAATCTTTCTCTTGGCATTTCCACTTTGTTTGTTAGTAAAAATCTTCTTCGCTAAGCTGATGGAACCGTCTGTTCTTTCAATGTACAAGCAGGACTCTCAAATAAACTTCAACGGCTTCGTCTGTCTAACGACGGTTAAGTATTCAGTATACAGCAGAAGTTTCAGCTATTGATGACACTGTAGCTCAGAGTTCTCCAAAGTACGACCCGCGTGACCCGCAAAGGCCTGTAATCCGGCCCGCGGAGAAAGTTCAGCAAATATAAAATTCGCCACAACCGTTATAAACATGACTTTAGAATGAGCGAATCGTTTTTTTAGCCAGGAGCTATATTGCTGACTTTGGAAGGCTATGCTGGTCACAAGGACTAGAAAGAGTCTATGGGTTCTTCCATTCTAGAAATCTCTTTATTTGCCGTCTGTGTCATAGAGACATGGACTTTAATTTTATATTATCGCTAGAAAGAGTCTATGGTATCTGAAGGTGAAGCTAATTCTCCACCATTTTGAATGCAGTTTGTGTCTTCCTCGTATTTTATTCGTTTTAATTTCTTGTCCTTGTGACCCGCCTAGCCTTCAAAAGTCAGCATTATGGCCCCTGGCTAAAAAGACATTGGAGATCCTAATGCTGGCTCCCAGCGCTGCAGATAGAATTAAGCCTATAAATAGAATTTACTGGCAGTACATGTTTTAGTTTAGCAGATGAAGCGAACGGGTTCTTCTTGACGTCAATTCAATAAAAATCATGCTGTCAGTTCTTCCGATTCGTAAAGCACATAATTATGTTTCTAGCAGATGGTACTAACATTTGTCAAAATGTCAGTTTTCTCGAATTACTATCACAGAGATTCACTCAAAAGCACGAATGCCATTGTTGTTTCGTTCGGCTCAATTCAAATAGAAAACGGTCGATGTTGACAATGCACGTGCATTGTCGTTCTGCCAAATACGCTTAACATTTTATGACTATTTATATATTCCAGCTGTAAATAACACTTCGCAAAGATTAATTATCTCAAGACTATAGGCATATTTTGTGCCTAAAACAAAATGAGTAATCGGACTTTGCATAAATTTTGAGTTTTTCTCTGATGGTTATAATTATTTGCGCCGTTTGAGTGAATAATCGTGATTATGTTTAACTCTGGCCAATACTATATATTTCATGCGCCCGTTCTCATCTCAACATCCTTCAATTTTTACTCTGCCTAACAATAACTATCCCACTGACCTTCAGGGGCGGTTCCACGTTGGGGATAACTGGGGATGCATTCCCACCGAACCTATTTTGTTGCTTGTCAGGGTCTCAGAGGGGTTTACCGGGCTAAGTATTTGTTTACAAAACAGAGAGCTGATGACCTTCTTCTGCTTGTCAACCTCTTTTTCGGAAAGTTTTATCTACATTTTCCGGACAAAACACTGTTAATGACCTTTTTTGCTTGCCAACCCTTTTCGGGATTTCATTTCACCTCCCCACCAACTTCCTAAAAATGCCTTGCTTCCCCTACCAAGAATTCTTGGATCCGTCACTGTTGACCTTAGCACAATGGTTGAGTATTGGACTTCAAGATAAACACGTTTTTCTATCGTGAAACTTAGAGCGTTTATTGACCTTGTCTAGAGTTTAGAGGCCAGCGACGTCACGAAATAGTTTGAGTAAATCCTTTTTTAGTGGACAAAAAATTCAACACTAACTCTTCACGTCTTATGTGTTGATTGAAATTAAGGACATGAAGTTACTCAGCAGGAATATGTCCAACGGTCTATTGCTTCAGAATGCCATTAAATTTAATATTTTTATCTGGGCCCAGATTTTATCGATCACATACATACGATGCAGCGCTAGAAATAACTGTTAGTTCACCCTAAATATTTTTATTGGTTACCTTGAGTACATCACAATATACAGTAATGCCTCTTTAGCTCGCTTCTCTTTAGGTCGTCAAACTACCCTCTCGCCATTGATGGGTCAAGAACGGATTTCCACTCGTGTAAAATACCTCGTTAAGTCGCCAAACTCGCCACTCGCCCTCGCCACAACTTTCAGATTATTCCATGCCTATGTATTTCTACCTCTTTAGCTCGCAACTGCAACTTTGGTTACCTGTTTGACCGTTTAGGCCAAACTCCCGACCTAATGTTTACACAATTAGTGACCCTCCCCGATGAATACATCTGTTCATAATCGGCTATCAACCTGTCAGCTAATGACTGGTGAAGAGATTGTGGTAGAGGCTTTCATGGGGGAGGGAGCAATAATCTGACCCCGCCCCGCGACAGTCAACTCCGCTCCTGCCAACCTCGCCCCACCCTCCGACGACCAACCCCACTCCCGCAGCTTCTGTCTCCAACCCCGCAGCAGCAGACAATGGATCGGGTTTCAGAACTTTTTCACCTGTATATGCTGCTGTATTATCAGCAGCAGGTACTTTGGTCTGCATTATGAACATTACGAAACACAGACGCAGCCTACTAGCTTATAGACATTCCCTTTACAAGTCTACAGCTTCTCGAGGCCGATCTGCCGTCAATACGTGAAACAAAGTGTAGCAACTTGTCAATTGTTCATGAGCCGACCCGTCACTACTGGTATTCGCGGAACACCAGAAATTCTCACCCCCGCCACCGTGGGGGACCTACCGTAGTTTCAATAGTGAGCATTGTATTCGTTAAGCTGTCAATTCACCTCTCGCCAAAGTTTGATATCGGCCGAATGGTGGCGAGCTAAGGAGGTTTTACTGTAGATATTAAATCTACCAAAGCAATAGATTAATATTTACTATTAAGGAATTGTGTAAACTCTTTGTCAGGCCTCCATAAAGTGACATTCGCGATGCAGTACTTGTCGAAGGTCAACTTTCTGGCTCTAATTGCACTGACAGTCTTCCTTTGCACATTTCTTGGGAACGAATTTAGAAGAAGACTGTGGCCAACTCGAGGACAAACGTTGCTCAAAATCATTTCTGCACCAACAGAATCAAAAAAAGACGCGTACCTAGATCTCACTGGAGAATTCGAACAAGCGGCCGATAACTTAACGGAGTCGTTCAATGTGTTCCGTGCCATTAAACAAGACGGATACCTATTGACACTAATGTCCGACATTGAAAGCACTCACGACGAATTCCAGATTGATGGCGCTACAGAAGACGGTAGCAGTGCTGATAATCTCAGTCATCTGTCACCAGCCGAGTTTCAATCACAGAATCTGAAAGTTCCCAATGTGGTTCATTATGTTTACACTGGAGCTGGTCTGCGATTCACCTTCGTCAATTATCTCAGCTATCGAAGCGCTGGACGATACATTAGACCGGATCAGATATTTGTCCACGGAGACCATCCTCCCACCGGACCTTGGTGGGATCGCACTGTAAGGGAGGTCAGAGATATCTACCACGTCAAGACGATTCCTTCAAAGACTGCTCCAAACGGAAAGGCTTATCATTTTCCAGCTCATATATCTGACTTCATGAGAACAGAGATTCTCCTGCGTAGGTACTACTTATTTCCTTTAGAGTTTCGTTTATTTAAACTAAGCATGTTTTATGCACGACATATCGACTTGACGATTCTCAGCAACTTACTAACTGAAGAACTTCCAAAGCGCAATTTTAGTAATGCAACTGGCATCATTTGATTAGTGCTGTTACGGTTAACCGAACCGAAACCGAAACGGTTTTTCGGTTAAAACCGAACCGAAACCGACCGAAATTGCACGAGGTGAAACCGTAACAGATCTACATTTGATGGCTGCCACGACGTAGAATCGCATTCCCATCGTCGGATCCAGTAAGTCAGTCAGATTTTCCAACTTCCGTTATGAAAGATAGGCGATAGATCATCAATGCAATGACTTCTATCGCGCTTTTATCTTCACATAATTATTTTTTGTCTTCTGCGTGCCAATGGAACTCACTATGCCCCTCACCTCTGGCAGCGTGCCGTGGGTTGTCGGTGCCTGATCTAGAACTACCCATAGGTATGTTCAAACCTATTAATTATGATTCCTCATTTCCTATAATTCCCGCATTATCTCCTCAAGTCTTCAGGTCTAAGCTTAAATCATTCCTTTTTCTAAAATCATATCCTCCATAGCTGTAACAACCTAGCCTCACTGCCCTTTGGAAGTTGACTAATGCCTGGCTGATCTCATACCTTCCCCATAGCTATTTTAAAGGCTGAGCGCCTAAGAATAAGCAGCTACTGTTGTGCTGTTTTCCACAAGAAATCCACGGATTTTAAGATTACTTACTTAAGTCTAACAGGTTATTACTCAGGCCTTTTCAACTAAATCTAAGGACAGAGGAACAAAAATAGAAGATTCATGAAGTTTATTCGCATCTAGCCAGTGACAGGGATTTATCTACACCTCCAGCGGGGGTTACACCCTCCGGTTTTTGACAGACATCCCCGTGCCCTTACATCCCCTGCCAGGGGTGATGTTAGCTATCACCCAAACAGGCATATGTTAAAAGTAGTATGAAGCTGCCGTAAAGTGACAGTGGTGTTATGATGCAGCTGTTTCATACTGCGTATTATAGGCCTATGTTTAAATCAGAAATTTCTGTTTGCAGATGATACAAAACCACTCAAAATCACATTATTACTATTACTATTATTATTATTATTATTATTATTATTATTATTATTATTATTATTATTATTATTATTATTATTATTATTATTATTATCATTATTATACGAAAAAACTAGCCGTATAAGACTCAACACTGGACATTGACACCCCCGCAATTTTGGGACACCCCAGAACGCAAATTCCTGGGAAAAGCCTCGTCAGTGACATTCCTCGCCAGTTGTTGAGAAGGAAAACGATTAAGCTATTCGATGCTTTAGTAATCCTGGCTGACTGACTCCGTGATCCCCATCTTTTGGCTATGGCTATTTCATATTAAGATTGCGCGTCTAACTATAAGCAGCCACTGTGTTGCTACTTTCGAAAAGCACTAAAAATATTCACGGGATTTTACTTACTTATTTACTTAACGTTTTGCTCTTCCGGGCTACTTTAGAATGGGAGCTTCATCTGCATGCTTAGTCGATTCTGTATAGCTCTCTTGGCTATATGTGTGAAAATATATAAGTGGAAATATTACGTATGTTGGCAAAACGACACTCAAATGAGAAGATATTTTTAAACTTCTAACTTTTTACTTTTTCTCAATTTTCTCGACTCATACCGCGGACTACCACTTTGGAAAGCCTCAGTTGCTAAAGCACTAGTTTTGTTGCTCTTTCCTTTTCATATCGTGATATCGTGGTCAGTGGCGGTTCCAGAATTTCTTGGTGGGGGATGAAATGAATTCATAGGAAGTTTGTGGAGCGGATGAAAAGATAATGAAAAAACAATAGGTCTGACAACAGTGAATTTTCCTCTCATTTTACTACACTTTTACCGAAAAATAGGCTGATAAGCATAAAAGGTCATCCGCAGTTTTTTCGCAGTAGTTTTACTAGAATTTTACCCAAAAATAGGTTTCACAAGCAAAAAAAGTCCGGTGGGGATGCATCCCCACTCATCCCCCACGTGGAACCGCCACTGATCGTGGTGTGTGTTAGAGTTTGAGTGGATCTCAGCTGTGTCATATTCAGAGAAGTCATATTTATTGTCTCAAACGAATGCCGTTTGACTCTAAGACGTCGAAGTGATAAAATTAAAAAATCAAGAACGAATAAACTTTAGGGCCTACTCTACTCGGCTTTGCGAATATACGCAGGTGCGAAATGTAAACATCTACCGAGAGTGAATCTCTGTTAAATGGTTGGGTCGTGTCGTGAGATAAAGTAAGATTGACTCGATGCGTCTAATCGAATTTAACAGATAAATCCTTTTCGACCAATATGGTCTGCTAAGGGGCTGTCCATTAATTAGGCTACGTCAACAAAATTGGGAAGAGGTTTGAAAAGTGACAGTTGTTGACAGGGGAGTTCAAGAGAAGTTGACTTCAACAGTTTATTTTTTACAAATGATAAAAAATAGAAAATTTTATGGAGTACTATTTATTACAATTGGAAAAAGCCTGACAAGCAAAAAAAGTCATCACCACCACATTATGACGCTTGATGAACAAAAGAAAGAGAAATGGTCTCATCACTGCAAAAATAATAACCTTCTAAACTCTTTAGGGGGACCTGTCACTGGTCTTAGTGGTGGGGGTCAAAAGTTTTTGACAGAATTATAGGGGCCACTGAAAGTTGACAGTTGTTGACAAGGGGGAGGGGGTCAAAAATTGACCAAAAATTTTTAACATAATTAATGAACAGCCTCTAACAAGAAGTAAATGCAACTAATATTTTAAGATCCTGGTAGACAACTAATACCACCTGGCGACTAACTTAATTAATTATTCCTCTTGCTCTTTTTCCTTTCCCTCCACCTTTCCAGTTGTAATGAAGGTTTCCAGGCAATGTTTCCTCATTATGAGTGCGAAAAATTCGAGTTGCCTTTTCCTTATAGTTTGCATCAGTTTTCGTCGTGTGTTTGTTGCCACTATCAGAATTTCTTGCTTAGTTTTTTCCTCTGCCCAAGGTATCTTAAACTTCCTCCTTAAGAACCACATGTTCACCGCTTCCAATTTTTTCTTAATTTGTTGGACGATAGAGCAGAAGGTCTCTGGTTCGAGACCCGCACGATCCTTAAAGTCGACTCTGTCTTCATTCGCCGTGTGGCGATGGCAAGTGAGTAGCGGATTAATCCACAGAGTAAACAGGCGCATTGCATGAGAACACTGACCCCGTATAATGTAACCTGCATTAGCAGCCTTGCCGAGGGCCTTGAAACGGAGATCAGCGCCGCCCTAGAAGCCTTGAGGTTAACCTTGAGAGCTCGGAAAGAATCTTACTTACTAATTGAAATTGCGATGAAATTTGTAGGTTTTAGTTGTTTTAAGATGATAACGGTCAAAATTCCTGAAGGTATACACGATAAAGTATGCGATCCTACTAGTCAAGAAAAAAACCGTACATTGGCTGAACAAATTTTTATATTTAATGTCTGAAAATTCGTCTCATGGATCTCAGCTGTGCCTATGGGTAATCACATATTAAAATCTCAAACGAATATATTGTTTAACTCTAAGTGAAAAAATGGAAATTGTAGACAATTCTTTGAATAGACTAATTCGTTTTTATTGCACGTGATCGAACTATCTAAATATAATTCTATTTGTAAATCTGCATAGGATATGGTGGCATATACTTGGATCCAGATGTTCTCGTAGTGAAGTCCTTCACGCCTCTTCGTCAGTATTCCGTCGTCATGGGTCTCGAAGCACCGGGCCGTCTGTGCAATGGAATAATGCTTGGTGTTAGAGGAGCTCCCTTCCTACGACTTCTCCTTGAACAGTATCACTCCTACAAAGGCGAGGAGGAAGCGTGGGCCGAAAAGTCAGTCGAAAATACCCACAAATTAGCCGAGCTCTATCCTCATTTGATTCACATAGAAGAGACATCGCTCGATCGTCCCAGTTGGTTCGAAACAGACCTCATCGTCAACCAGGTATACAACTGGAGTCAGAACTATGCCGTTCATCTGTTCATCAGAATGTGGCCGAACGAAAAGAAGCCGACTGGACCAGAGGACATTCTAACGGCAAGAACTACGCTCGGACAACTCGCTCGGCGAATTATGTTTGGTTCTTTTGAAATAAAAAGTAATTTGTCCGAAGCTATTCGTTCACCGCACATAGCTCAAGGCCACTAGGCCACTTAGCTGAGATCGTAACACTAGAGGACCAGACAGTTTTATACATGAAAAGTTATTAAAGTGCGTCAATTGCGTCTTATTCGCTGTACTCGGAATAAAACAAGCAGTAAGAATTGCGAACTGCTAAATGTATTCATCGGTACCTATAGTTTTTAAAATTATAAATAACACTTTCCCTGTTTTTGATCCATAGATTGCTTGCCTTATCAGGTGACATTCTCTCTCCTCTGACACCTAGTTAATCTTCTCAAGTGTCTTCCCATGATTCTAATGCTGCACGCTTTACTTAAGAATTTCACATTTCATTTGCCAAGAATCATCAATGACTAATTGTTACTGTTGTTGTTATTTATTATGACAGTTTATATAGCGCCGTAACATAGCAAGGGCGAAAGTCAAGGGTGCTTTACAAGGAACGTGGAAACGAGATGTTGAATAAATACGTCTTTAGTTTGCTCGCAAACTCTCCAAAGGAAGTGACGGACGACATGCTGTCCGGCAAAGAATTCCAGAGGAGGGGATTTCCGTGCGAGAAAACAACAACCAATGAGTAACTTTTCTGGCCATTTAAGAACAAAGCACTTTAGATGCATTAATGCATTTGGTGCCTAAGTAGACCAGCACCGGCATGCTTCATATCGCTAAAAACCAAAGGTAAAACTAATGCAACATCACAGTGTAGAGTTTCTGTTGAAATGCGCTAAATGATTTAAGGACATAGTCAAGAAACACTTAACAGAAGTTGTCAACGTGAAACGATCGCAGTCCGCTAAAAAATCATTTCTGAAATCCTGTACATTTAGCAGGATCTCAAGTATCAACAAACATAACATTAATACTAATATTAAACTTTCCGCTTGTTTGAAGTGAGAAAACAGAAACAAATGTCTTTATATTGGGTTTAAATTAAAATGTGTTTAAAAATCGCTTCTTGCCTTAGGCCTAATTTAAAATTGCATGTTGCGCTAGAATCCAATTTCACATCCAGCTGAACCACACGTAATCTGTGACTAGCGTTATATACTCGAGCAGACGTATTGTTTCCACTTCTATCTCATATCAATCCAACGAAAACACTAATGGCATAGAACTCGATTAGCGACTTAATCTTTGGTGATTCAGTGCGCAAGCGAATATAATGCCAACATGGCGTTGCCGAACAAAGTGTCACAGGACAAAATGTCACGGGGACAAAATGTCCGCGGTTTAGGGTTAAGGTTAGTGTTTGGGTTAGAGTAAGGATGACATTTTGTCTGCGGACATTTTGTTTCTAAGACATTTTATCCGGTGACATTTTGTTCACGTGACATATGTCCGTGACATTTTGTCCGTGACATTTTGTCCGGTGACATTTTGTCATAGCACCCAACATAGGCGGCTAGACGGGTAATTAATTTTCACTCTTAAAACAACCGAAAATATCGAAAAATATAAAGCAAACCATACGAGTAAGAAATAAGCCTGAAGATGGAAGCTGACCTGTTCTATATTATTTAGCAAATGATTGATCCCATAGCCAAAGATATGCAATAACTTCGCATGTCTATTGACGCATTGTCGTCAACTACATATTACATGTGCAACTAATTATATGAATAAAAGTCACTGTAGATTTGTACTGAATCGTTTTCAGTATAGTCAAGCAATGAGAAAAATTAATAAGCCTCTACTTATATAATAAAATGTCAGTTCTGTACTTCTACACTGTAGATAATTATATAAAGTCGACGATCTTCTCAGAATTGTAAATAATTTGGTCGTCGAATTTTCGAAACTTTTCAATCTGAAACAGAGAAATTATCGTCTTAGCTTAATTCTATTATTTGTAAATATTTTTAGCAGGTTAGCCATTTAGCACAATGTAAAAATAGCAACAAATTAAAACCTAGATTCTTTTGAAAGATTCATAGAATACAAAGCATTGTATTATGTCCATCAACACCGTGGCTCCGTTCCTTACGACTCTGATGGCCATTTCCCTCAGAACAGGGGAATTCCCGGGTTTGTGGAAGCAGGCGGTTGTCCACCCGCACCTCATGCGGCCTGGCCTGGATCAAGCGGAACAGGGCAACTTCCGATCGGTCTCAAATTTACCGTTTCTCTCAAAACTGGCGGAGAGAATGGTCAATAACCGTCTGGTCACCTACACGAATCAGAATGGACTTATGCCAAAGAACCAATCCGCCTACCGTCGGGGACACTCGACAGAAACGGTCGTTCTGCGGACAGTCAATGACCTGATCGAAGCAGTGACCAGCGGCCGGATGGCTCTCATCTGCCTCCTCGACCTTTCGACCGCCTTCGACACCGTCGACCACGGGATCCTTGTCGAACGACTTGAGCGTTCCTATGGGCTTAAAGGGGCGGCCCTTGCGTGGATACGCAACTTCCTGGCTGACAGATCTCAGACTGTCAGTTGGATGGGGTCGACGTCGGCTCCTGGCTGGGTCGATTGCGGTGTTCCGCAAGGCTCGGTCCTCGGACCGCTACTATGTGTCCTGTACACTGCTGACATCAGCAGGATCATTGAATCATTCGGATTTTCAATGCACGTCTACGCTGACGATGTGCAGGCTTATTCATCCTGCCAACCGTCCGACGCCGGTAATCTTCGAACTCGGGGCGAGGCCTGCATTGTGGCTGTTCGGGCCTGGACTGATCGGAACCGACTCTCACTGAATCCGGCTAAGATCGAGTTCCTGTGGCTGACCACTCCGAGCAGGCAGCACCTCATCCACCGTTCCGAATTCCATGTCGACGATGCGGTCGTCGCCCCCAGTAGGCCTAGACAACTGCGTCTACTTGGGGTTCTTCTCGATGAGACACTTACGTTCGGCAGACATTTGGACAATTGGACAATTGGACAATACCATCCGTTCCTGTTACCATCACCTGCGCCGGATAAGAGAGGTCCGTCGCTACTTGCCTACTTCTGCAGCGATAGACTTGGTTCGCGCACTAGTCGTCCCTCGGGTGGATTATTGTAACAGTGTGCTGTATGGACTACCGGTCGGTCAACTTAATCGACTGCAGTCGGTCCTGAATGTCTCGGCCCGCCTGGTGTTCGGTGCCAGGTGGAGCAGCCATGTAACGTCATTCCTGAGGGATCACTTGCACTGGTTGCGGATCCCCGAGCGTGTGGAGTTCAAGCGCCACTGGCTCACGTTCCGTGCGCTGAATGACCCCAACTGCCCAGCGTATCTGTCAGAACTAATCAGCCGATCGACGACAGTACCACGTCGCTCCCTTCTCCGTTCCGGCGCCAGCAATCATCTCGTCGTTCCCCCTCCGCTCAAGACAGCGGGACTAGGGACCGGTCCTTTCGTCGTGGAAACCCGGCGTCGTGGAAACTGCTCCCGATGGCTGTGACAACCGAGACCTCTCTGGATCGGTTCCTACAACATCTCAAGACGCATTTGTTTAACATTTCGTTCCCTGTACAGCACCTTTGACTTAAGCCACCTAGCTATGTTACTGCGCTTAAGAAATTGTCAAGTTTAATTAATTTTAAAAAATTAATTATGCTTAAAGCGTGCTGAAAGTTCCATCTACTATTCGATTCCTAAGAGGATGTTTTGCATTCAATATCTGTTCTGGCACTGTTTATCTATTGTCTTCAGTATCACAAGGAAGATACTGTATTAGCAGGCCCCTGGAGGACATTTTAGCGGGATGATTTTTATGGCGACCCCGGTTTGCAGTCTCGTCGCGCGGCCGGCAGTCGGGCGACCCCCTTCGCCCGCTCCGTTTCCCGATCGCCTTCCGCCGCCGACTCTGCCTGATCGACGCGTTCGCTTCACTTTACACTTCACGACCATCAAACGAGGTGTCCGTGGCTGCAGGGCAGGCCGCATACTGAGGATGGCCGTTCCTCAACACAGGGTCCCGATTCTCATCGTCTGACGTCTCCACTTCCGTCTTGGCTCTGGCCTCTTCCGAGAGACACTTTAACTGGCTCCTCTTATCGTTGACCGCCGCTTGGTCTCGGCGCCTTAGACGATTTTTGTACATGTTTTTGGTCACTGGCTTCAACTTTGTGTTACGCTTCTCCATTCTCGGTAACTGTACTCGTCTTCCGCTACCTTAAAAAATGCAGGGGCGATGTCTATTAACTGTTGCGGCTTCACAGCAAGCTTCTTGGTTTCTTCTGCTCTCACTCCTAGACGGGCAGCGGCGTCTATTCTTTCTCAGCGGCTTCCTAGTGCGCTTGATTTTCGGTTCTCTGATCGACAGTCGGGCGTCTGTCTCCATAACAGTTTCACTCACGACAGCGTCTCCCGTGCCTGACTGCGCGGCGGTCCAGTCTCTTCCTTCATCTATTACGAGCTGATTCCCGTTCCGTATACTGTAGACAATCGGGTGTCTGTCTGTCTGTCTGTCTGTCTGTCTGTCTCTCTCTCTCTCTCTCTCTCTCTCAGCGGCTTCACCACCAGCCGGTGTCTGTCGTGCCCGAATGGGCGACGGTCCAGAGCCGTAGCAAGAGTTTTCGGCGCCCGGGGCAAGATTTATATTTTGCGCCCCTAAATTTCGGCGATGACCTTTTTTAGTCGTCATAAAGTTTACTCATCCCTATGAAACACTCCATTTTCCGTTTATTATTTTTTCCACATCCAAAATGCGCCCCTCCACCGGTGGGCGCCCGGGGCGGCTTGCCCCCTGACCCTAGCTACGGCTCTGCGACGGTCTATTCTTTTTCTCAACGGTCTTTCTACAAACTGACTCTCTTAATTTAACGACAGGTGGGCTTCTGTCTCCTTCCTTGGCTCAGAGTTGACCTCTAGGATACTATTGTGACCGTAAGTAGACGTTTTTCATCAGAGCCAAGATTTGTCAATCGTCCAGTGGTCAATCGTCCTATGGTCAATCGTCCTATGGTCAATCGTCTTATGGTCAATCGTCCTGTGGTCAATCGTCCGCGTAGGCCTCACAAGCATCCATACATAGATACGTATAAGCATGCATACATACTTACATACATACATAGTACATACATACATACATACATACATACATACACTGGTTATTTATGTTGTGCCTTGAACAGGCGCAACAAAAAGAACCAGCGTGTGCATGTAAGAGTACACAGCTAAGTTAAACTTACCATTACAGACCCAATCATAGTGATTGACTTCTTCAGACTTCTCAAGTGTATCAAAAGACGAATGAAACATGCAACTATGCGTCGTGTCACGCCAGTCAACTGCCTTGCAATTGCTGAATAGAAGACAGGAGGTCTGACATTTCGACAGCGAGCCTCTCTTGCTCCATGTGCCGTAAGAACCGATCGATTTCGGAGTCTCTTTCCATTGACACCTTATTTTACATAAAAATATTTTATGCGCACAGCGCTGGATAGCTAAAAACCACGATCGTTAGTTTAAACGTATGGAAATGTAATACTGTCCATGTTGGCACCGGATGTTGGCCATTGACCTTGGTCCTGGCCCTAAGGACTCCTTTAAGAAAAATCATAAGATTTATTTGTTTTGAAAATCTTATTCTCTTCTGCCTTAGATTGTCTTCCATTTATATTTTTTTTACTGATGACTGTTATTTTATTTATTTTTATTGGACTCTGTAATGTGCCCTTGCTCCTGACATTTTGGTAATATGGCGCACAAGAAATTGTCAGTTTAATAATAATAATAATAATAATAATAATAATAATAATAATAATAATAATAATAATAATAATAATAATAATAATAATAATGACAAGTTACCAGTCTTTGGTCCTGGCCTTAAGAGTCGAGTTCTTGACTTATCCTTGAAACCATTTAGTGGTTTTGACCGTAAAACATTGAAGTAGGCCTACTAACAATAGGTATGAAGATTATTTTAACGTTCATGTTATAGAAACGATGAAGTTCATTTTATAAACAATGAAGTACTTTATGAAGAAATCACTTAGGTCTATGTGCCAGCCATGGCATGCTGAGATAAAAAAATGGGCTTCAGTTTTGCTGTATGTAAGCTCCAATCGATTAAAAATGCCTCAGCTGGTGCAGTTACCAAATCACCTAAATTCTGTCGCATTACACCGTTACTCTGATCTCTACACTGGCTGAAAATTGCAGAACGCATTAGATATAAAATAACATCGATGACTTATAACTCACTTTATACATAAAAACCAGTCTACCTGCGAAATCTGATAATCCCACAGCATCCTCGATCTACTCTATCCTCCTCTCATGTAACTCTTCTTCGTCCCCCTGAATCAATCATCTCTCAAAATTTGCAATCGTGCTTTTTCATATGCTGGACCAGAACTTTGGAACTGAATTCCAGCATCCCTCCGCTGTCTACACCATGGTCAAATAAAAAATTCTGAGTCACAATTTCCTTCCATTCTTGCAACTTCTCCTCAAGTGTTTCTTTCTAAACTCAAAATAATTTCTCTTCAAAAAATCATTTCGTCCATAGCTGTAACGTCCCAACCACTGGCCCTTTGGATTAAATGACCCGGCATGAAAGACCCCACCTTTGGCTATGGCTACTTCATTTGAAGAGTAAGCGCCTAGGAATAAGGAGCTACTTCGGTGCTGCTTTTGAAAGTAAGTAAGTAAAATCTCGTGGATTTCTATAGCGCCTTGAAAAGCAGCACAACAGTAGCTGCTTATTCTTAGGCTCTCAGCCTTTCTTTAAATAACCTATGGGGAAGGTATATGATCAGCCAGGCAATAGTGAACATCCGAAGGGCAGTGAGGCTAGGTTGTTACAGCTATTGAGGATATGATTTTAGAAAATGGAAGGATTTAAGCTTAGACCTGAAGACTTGAGGAGATAATGCAGGAATTATAGGAAATGAGGATTCAGATTTTATTGTTTGAAAGTGTCCAAGTCTGCGGAGGGAAGCTGGGATCGAGTTCCAGAGTTCAGGTGAGGCGTATGAGAAGGCACGGTTGCAAATTTTCAGGGATGACTGATTGAGTGGGAGTGACAGAGTGAGATGAGATGACGAACGTGTGGGTCGAGGAGGCTGAGGGGTTAATAGTGATCTAAGGTAGACAGATTTTGATGACTGAAGTGAGCTATATGTAAGTGTTATTATCTTATATTGGATACGTTCAGTTATTTTAAGCCAATGTAATGATTTTAGTATAGGTGAAATATGGGAGAATTTAGGTGACTTAGTAACAACGCGAGCTAGTGCATTTTGTATTGATTGCAATTTGTTGATGGAGGCTTTGGAAAGGTTATAGTAGAGGGAGTTACAATAATCTAATTTGGAGTGGATTATTGAGGTGGCAATTGTGGAGGCAGTTTTGGTATTTAGGCAAAAATGTATCTATGTACAAATTTTAGTCTTTAGCAATCTAATGATCATTATCATATGATTGCTAGCTAATAAAATTCGTTAAACAATTCATATTTCAAGTTTTAAAAAGTGTATTATTTTGAGGGTCTTATATAAATTTCTGCATTAGTTCAGTGGCGTAGCGTGGGTTGGGGGCTCCCGGGGCAAAAGAGGAACTTTCGCCTCCAATTTTAACTTTTTTGCTCAAAAAGTCTTGACAAGAGGTCCTCTCACGTGTAGATGGTATATTCGCATGCCAATAATTTATTCAGGATTTATCTTCCCTATGTTAAGATGAGTTAGCATTTCTTATTCCATGCACATTTTCACTTGGAATTTTGAGCGCCCCTCCCAACAAAAATTTGCTTCCTGGCGGCCACCTGGCTGCCCCACGCTACAGCACTGCACTAGTTTGATGGTCTCACACTCCTCCCATGTGAGAAACGACTGGGCGTCGAAATGTCTATCAGTGAATCTTTATTTGTGGGCCATTATGCAACAGGGCGAACTTACTTTTTGCTGTTAGCGCTGCAATGTCTACCTCTGTAGATACCTACGAATTAAATAGGGGAAGGTGGCAGCAGAGTGGGTTACGTGCTGGAGCGTCAGGCTAACGGAGCGGGTTCAGGCCCCGTCAGTGCCCCTAGTGGCTTTCACACAGGCAGCAATGCCTTCTAAGCCACTTTAAATCATGCTAAGTCAAGTCAAATCTACGTACCCCTGTTTCATTTCACAATGGGTTCCATTGTATCCATTTTGACACGAGCATTGATAACTTGCGCCATTGGCGATGCATGTGGCTCCATTTCGACATGGATTGGAACCACAAGGGTCATCTATGACAAGCAAGAGATATATGAAGGAACTAAGCCAATAAAGAAAAACCACTTAACTTTCTCTTTAGCAGATATTCATCTCTAAATGTAATCGCAAAGCTTCGCGTAATTCGTATTCATTTGACGATCCTAAGGATCAAGATGCTTGGCATAACGGTGAGGAAAATATATTCCAAGAAATGTCGACATTACTGAATTGCAGTAATGTCTATCGCAGAGGTATTCAAATGACCATCCGCTGGCCAGATCCGGCCCGCTAAGGGGTGTAAAACGGCCCCAGAAGATAATGAAGCGCTAAATTACTTTTTCTAATACCTTTGAAATATTTTCAATCTCTTGTTTTCAACATAGCTGTTTTCTATTATTTATGAGGTAGGCCCTATATTTTATCTTTAAAAAATGAATAGATACACCTGGCCCTCGGGCATCAGTCATGAAAATAATTTGGCCCTTCATAAAATTTAGTTTAACCCTTAGTGTACGGCTTGATTATTGCGTCTTTCGAAATTTCCTATCGGCCTATGTTGTATCTCTAGTAAATTCGCTGATCTACGACGCACTTTTACGAGTGACGAAACGAAATACGAAATTCTGTTATCAAATTTGATACAGCGACAACTGAATACCCTCCTTCAGCCATTAGCAGAAACACAAAAAGAATTTACCGTAGCAGATCCAATCGTAGTGATCAGCGAAAGCATCGACCATCAGAACCTTCATAGTGTCAAAATACCAGCAGGCTGGAGTGGGTATGCGTTGAAAGTCAAAGCCCTTGCAAGTGGCATCAGCACTACAATTTTCCTTGCAATGCTCTCGTATTGTTCCATATCCTAGTTTGCCTCCTCCAGCACTCGCATATGAAATATTTTTCCATCTGCACCTTAGATGCCAAAAGTATGAAAAGTATATCTATACAAGAGGGAGGTACGGTAACGGTTACCGTGGAAAAACTTAAAAACGTACAGCAAATATTTTTGAGGGCTAACTAAAATCAGCTCGCAGACCAAATTTAGTCCGCGGGCCAGGATTTTGACAATCCTGATGAAGAGTATTTAGTAACCAAGGAAGTTATCTGTTATGTAACTAAAGGTGTGTGGCGGGAAGTTAGCAGAGTGGTAACGACGTTGGATGATGGAGCAGAAGGTCGCGTGTTCGGTAACCGCAGGAGCCCTAAGTTCGACTCAGCCTTGATTGCTAGAGGGCGGTGGTACAATGAGGAGCAGCGTTAAGCAGCGAGGTAAAACGTGGGACTGGAGAAAGTAGTGGCAATCTACCCCAAAATAATGACTTATACCACCTGCGTCATCATCATCATCATCATTAACAGTGGGCTCATCGCCCGTTGGTGTATAATGCCATCTCCACAGTTTTCTGCCATTCTTTCCTGTCCGTTGCTCTGTGACTAAGATCCTGTAAACTACTTCCACACCATTCCTCAATATCATCACACCATTCCTTGTGTGATCTCCCTCTCTTATTGGCACCCTCCATTATTCCAAACATTAGGGCTTTGATCTTCCTGTCCTCTTTCATTCTGCATATGTGTCCAAAAAGATGGAGTTTCCTTTGTTTTACTCTTTCCAGCATGGTTTGTTTGAGCTGAATTCTCCTGTATAGTTCTTCATTTGTGATTTTTTCGACCCATCCGATTCTTAGTATTTTTCTATAAAATTTTCTTTCAAAGACTAGCATTTTTCTTTCCAAGTCTTTGGTGATGGTCCATGTTTCGCATCCATATAAAAAGCTGCTGAAGATACAGGTTGCGAATATTTTCTTTTTGTTGCAGTGCTTATTGCTTTGCTTTTCCAGATCTTGTCCATTGCCGTCAGTTGATCTAGAGCTTTTGCTGCTCTTCTTGTGACCTCTTGTCTGCAGTCTAAGTCATGCGTCATGTTGCTTCCAAGATAGGTGAAGTTTTCTACGTTCTCTACTTCTATTCCATTTACTTTAATTTTTCTTTCGATCTCTTTGTGGCCAAACACCATTGTCTTTGTCTTCTCAGTGTTTATCAACAGTCCATAGCGCTTAGCTTCATTGCTCAGTGTTTGTACTGTATCTTCCAGATCATCTTCATTTCTCTCTAGGATATCAATATCATCAGCAAACCTAAGTTGTTAAATGAGAGTCTCTGAACTTGTATGCCTTTTACATGTTCTTTGATTTTGTCCATTGCTCTTTCCAGGTCTGTGATGAAAAACATAGGTGATATGTTATCTCCTTGTCTTGTCCCTCTGCTTGTTTTGAACCATTCTCCAAGTTCTCCGCAGATTCGCACTGCTGATCTTGAGTTATTGCTGATGTCTTTTAACAGTCTAACCAAATTTTGGTCCACTCCGTATGACTCGAGTACAGCCCAGGTTATTGTTTGATCTATGGTGTCAAATGCCTTTTGGAAATCGATGAAGCAGTTGTAGATTTTCTTGTTTTTCCTTCGTGCTTTTTCAGCCAGTAATCTCAATGCTAGTATCTGTTGCGTTGTGCTTCGGTCTATTCTGAACCCTGCCTGTTCATCAGCCAGGTATTCTTCCGTATGGGTTTATTATCCACCTACGTCGCTGACTGCCTATGCTGGAGATAAGCGACGGAACCCAACGTTCAACTCAAGAACTGGATCTACTTTTACCGTAAGCTCTAAGTAAGAGTGCACTGAAAATGCGGAGTTACAGCAGCCGATTGCCTTTGCAGTGTACCGGATATATAATAATAATATAATATAACAAGGTTTAAAGTGGTTCAGTAGGGACTGCCCTGTGTGAGAACCACTGTTGCTCCCGTCCAATCTAATATCCTAAACTACTGAGGTTTATTTTGAACTCATTTACAGTTGTGGCCAACTATCCCCTCATCCAGTTCATTCCATCTGTCCACCACTCTTGCACTAAAAAAATGCTGTTTACGTCTCCCCAACCCGTTTCTTGACAGTTTCATGCTGGGGCCTCTGGTTCGATCAAACTTCTTCATTGTAAAAAATCTTTCCTTTGGCATTTCCACTTTGTTTGTTAGTATTTTGTATGTCTCGATCAAATCCCCTCTCTCTCTTTTTTTTCCAGGGTTGTCAATCCACAGTGATTTAGCCTTTCCTCATAGGTTAGTTTGTGATATCCCTTGATCATCTTTGTTGCTCTGTGTTGCACTCTTTCTAAGGTCATTATGTCTTTCTTCAGGAATGGACACCATGCTTGAACACAATACTCTAAATGTGGACGTACCAATGTCTTGTAAAGTCTTATTATTACATCCTTCTCTCTGCTCACTATCGTTCTTTTGATCATACCTAGAATTTTGTTGGCCTTATTAGCTGCCTCTGCACATTGCCTAGATGGCTTTAAGCTGTTATGCATGATGACCCCTAGATCTTTCTCCTCGTTTGTCACTTTTAGTCCCTTCCCACATAACTTAAACTCATGATCTGTTCCTTCTTCCCAATGTGCATCACTGAGCATTTATCTGTATTAAAAATTTGCCAATCTGCCGACCACTGGGATAGTCTATTAAGGTCTTGTTGTAAAATTTTTGCCTCTGCTTCACTATCACTCTGTCCACACAGTTTTGTGTCATCAGCGAATTTTGAAATTTTTGACATTATATCATCATCGATGTCGTTGATGTATATTAAAAACAATAAAGGTCCCAACACTGAACCTTGTGGCACCCCACTTATGACCTCAGCCCAATCTGAATACTTGCCTCTTATACCTACCTTCTGTCTTCTGCTCTGAAGCCAGTTTTTATCCATCCAAGAACTTTACCTCTAATTCCACTGGCATGAAGCTTGACTGCCAGTCTTGAATGAGGTACTTTATCGAATGCTTTTCAAAGTCCAGGTATACTACATCAACTGCCTTTCCCTCATCTAGCTTGTCGTGAATCTCCTCCAAAAAGTCCAGTATGTTTGTTAAGCAAGATCTTCCCTTAATAAACCCATGCTGGCTATCAACTTAAAATCTTGTGTCTCATAAGATGGTCCAATATATTTGCTTTCATTATTTTCTCCAGAACTTTACACACTATACAGGTCAGACTCACAGGCCTATAATTTCCTGGCTCCCCACGGTTACCCTTTTTTATATTGTCCAGTATTTAATTTTCCCAGTGTTCTTTTCAACTTGCAATTTTTTGAGCACGTAGATTGTATTTCTCATAGTCTACAGTTAAGCAGGGGAAAATGCGACATCGATAACTCGATTAAAGGGAAAAGTGAATGAATATCGTTCACAAAGTTTCAATCGTTATATTGTTAACGAACTATTGAGGTAACTATGACAAAGCGATTTTAGAAACTGAAATTTAACATTCAAAAACCTAAATACTTTTGCGGGCCAGCTAGAATCAGCCCCGAGCCAAATTTGGTCCGCGGGCTAAGGTTTTGACACCCTTAATGTAGACTGTAGAGTATTTGTAGCCAAGCAAGTTATTCACGCGAAATCGATAACTCGATTAAAAGCAAAAATGAATGAATATCGCCAACAAGGTATAACGGAGTGATTGATGTGTGAACACACTACGTAAAGGTTCTAGTTGACGGCGATTTCAGCGTCCACGTGCGGTTTGTGCCCTTCAAGGCGGCCCATTTACATACATGACTACTTATGGTTAAACTTATTTTTATTGACCATTTGGACTGCGCTTAGCTTAACTTTTTTCTGTGATTTCAAGTCGACAACAGGCTAAGTCGATTGTCCTGTCCAAACAGTTCCTCTACTTACAATCACTCTTTCTGTATACCTCCGTACGGGCGCGGAGCCTATGAAGCCTATTTACCTGTACCTTTTTCTGTTTACCTAAAACTTGTACTCCTGTGAAGCGGATATTTTCTCACAGCGGCATTCATAATGCGTCAACACGGGGTTAAAATGACTGACTCTTTGTTGGAAACATTGATCTGTCCAAAATGCAGCTTGTCTAATGAATGGCTGACTATGCTGAAAGACTGATAATGTAAAAGACCAAGTTTTTAATCTGTTTATTTCTTCACAATAATTCTTTACAAGTCAACTATATGCCATGCAGCATGTACCAGTAACATTCCCTATATATAAATCTTAGCATCAAACTACAGTTTAGCTATAACAGTCGAGTCCTTGTTCCTGGACCTGGCTTTGAGGACTGAGTTCTTATTAGCATGACTGTATCAATGTAGGCCGTCTGTAATAACGAATAAACGTGATGCGATGACCAGAGGTAGAAAAAGGCACACGATCACAATCTATGAACGGTTCGATTGCATTCGGAGCATCGCCAAGAATGCTGCCAATTCAAATATTAGTCATGTCTACAGTATGCCTCCCAGATATGATGCTATGCTGACACCGGCAAAATCAACTCCAGCAGTCAGGTCGTCTATTGCAACACTTCTGCTTCATGTCCAGAGGTGGTGGTGTCATATGTTGAGCCTATTTCTATTATATGTTGCGGCTATTACTTTTCTTATTTACTTGGTTATGCTGGTTCGGGAGGTGGCAGTCATTGTATCCTCTTGTCTTGCATTTTCGATGTCTTTGCATTTTCGATGTCTTTGCATTTTTGATGTCTTTGCTTGTGGTGTCTGGAATTGAATGGAATTGTAAAAGAAGTCTTTATTAAAATACGTTTATCGATCTTAGTAATCCTTAGCTTTCTCACGACACGAACCGCCCCTTTTTCATCGGGTAAGATGTCTGGAGTAAGTTCGTCGAGACGGATTTTGAAGCATTTCTAGAAAGGGCGACTTTTTTGGTGAGTGGAGCCACGAGTATCCTCTTGTCTTGCATTTTCGATGTCTTTGTCCTCTTCTCGTGGCTCCACTCACCACAAAAGTCGCCCTTCTATGTCCAGCTCTGGAATAAGAATTTTCGTATAAGAGTTGGACGACCCTGGCGTACAAGAAGGGTCCTAGCGGATCTTTTTGCCGGACACCAGTCTGAGACAGTGAGCTAAATTGGATGAATTTGAGTGTGTTAACGCTTTGCAATAAAAGATGGACAATGCCGGTACGGGTATACATTGTATACAGTATATGGTGTGAAGGCGAAGAACTGCCGAGTGACTCAGGCTGTTCAATTACGATCTTAAAGTGCAGCTTCACTAGCGCCCAGTCTGGACCGAAAGCGTCTAGGGAACGCCTGGCTGGGTGGAGGTCTGCTTGGCCGTCGAGATATCACTAAGTTATTATTACTATAATACTATTAAGACACTAGAGAGCAATGATAAGTTAATGTGTAAATATTATTGCATATAGTTTTCTTATGCATATTTTATTGCATTCATTACAAGTGCCGCCCCTTAAAAAAGGCAACAATTTCCGCTGTAGGGCATATCCATATTATTTACATAATATAAGTATAGCTCAATGTTTAGACATTTTTAAGTAGGCTTAAGTTCCGAGCAATAGCATCAGAGTCGTGCCTCAAAATCGTCTAAAATTATTAACGTTAAATATTTTAGTCCAAAAATGCTGCTCACAAAAAGTGGTGCCGTAGGCTTAGGCCTACGCTTACTTCGCCTACGCCTAGGACCGGCCTTTGCTGGCTTTCTAAGGTTGACAGGGTGCCTCCGAAGAGCACAGGCCGCAGTTGCAAACTATCTTGCATCATTATTCGACAAAGGAAGAAATTACAGCAATACAAATGCTAATCGCGTCTATCGCGTCGTTTCGCGTCGCTTTTCGAGTCTTCTCGGTCTTTCGTTTCGGTTTTTGGAAGCGTTTATCTTTCAAAATGCCTCGTCGTCTGAGTGAACGCGCTGGATAGCTGCACTGACGCCGGGAGGCGTCGTTTTCGACTAAAAAATAAGGGTCGGGTGAGCGTTTCCCAGCCGTCATTCGGGACAGCGTCAGTCGCCAGAGGGCCGTCGAACAACAACGTCGAACAACAACAACAACAACGTTGGTTTCGTGTCCTTTTGGATTGTCCTCCTTCCAACCGTCTCGTCGGTCCGTGGGAATCGACCCAGGTCATTGCGCCGACGAGTCGCCGTCCTTGACTCCAAAAAGTCGGTCTATTGACTCCATCGTTCGTCCGCACAGGGAAACATGGTTGGACCTGGAGTATACGTATCGCAACAACATCCTTGGCATGATCGAGCAGAGCCGCGACTGGTACCACGGCAGGATCTCGCTCAGTCCATCGCCGCAATCGGCAAAGAGAAGTGGGAGCAGTGGCGACGGCGGCAGCGACCTGATGACGATGGTCACTGTCGGCGGGAATCTCTGTGGATCTACGCTCGTGAAAGAATCGGACGAGAAACTAGATGACAAGGATGAAGACGACGATAAATAACTTTCTAAAGCGATTTTACCATCCAGCTTAATTAATTAAATTTGTTTAAAGCGCCCTTGACTTTGATATAATTATGTCATGTCGGCACTGTATAAATTGTCTAGCAGTAATAATAATCTATCATATTAAGATCCTTATCTGTATGTCTGTCTGTTACCTTCAAGCGTTCTGATTGGTTGACTATTGGTAGACGGTTTAGACCGTTTAGTCCTTGCGTCGCGATGCGTTGGTGGGCGAGCGTTGACTATTGGTTGACGGTTTAGTCCTTACGTCGCGATGCGTTGGTGGACGATGTTCGAAGACGACGTTGCTATTGGTAACAATTGTTCGTAGAATCGTAGTTTAACACGGTTTAGTCGAGTCATTGCAGCGTCAGAGGGGTGGGCGTGCGACGACGTTGCTATTGGTAACAATTGTTCGCATCCTGAGATAGTTGCGCAATTTTAACGTACATTTTAACGTACACAAAAATACGTGTACAGCGTCACAAATGGCCACAGTTGCGTGATTTTAACGTACATAGGCCTAATTATTACGTGGCGCAGAGCTTGGCTAGGTGGCGATCATTGAAATGTTGTTCAGCATGAATTCAATGATTGGGTATTAGATATAGGTATTGGATTAGTATTATCCTGCACTGCGAACGAAGCGAGCGCGAGCGAAGCGAGCATCTTTCTAGTAATAATAATAATAATAATAATAATAATAATAATAATAATAATAATAATAATAATAAAATAAATAAATAAATAAATAATCGAAATATGTGAACACTAGAAAAGGTAAAGTTAGTCACATACTCGAATGAGCGTAGGGTCCGGCGCTGATCTCCGGTACTAGGCAAGCAGTGACGCAGGTGGATTACGCCACTAATCTAGAGTAGCTTGCCATTACTTTCTCGAGACCCGCCTTTCACCTTCGCAGCTAAACGCTGTTACCAATTGATCGGCGCCTAAGCGATCAACGGCTTGGTTGTCCACCGGTGACACGACTTAATCACGGGATGGTCGCCCATCCAAGTATGAGCCGCGTTCGACGTTGCTTAACTGCTGAGTTCTGATCAGAAGCAGTTGCACAACGCTAACTAACAGACCGACTTTCATAACACTATAAGTGGCTTTTAATCAGTGGCGTAACATGGGTTGTTGCGTCCATGGACAAAGAATGAAATTTGGCGTCCCATCCAACGAGCGTCCCCCCTCCCAAAACAAATCCTTGACAAGCAAAAGAACACGTCACTGCATCATTATTTGGTCATTATTTTAATTATTTTTTAAAATTTGCCGCCCCTTAGGACGTACCGCCCCTGGCAAAACCCATATAAGCCATGGCACGCTACAGCACTGCTTTTAATAATTGCCATTTAGTCCTATAATTTGATTGCTAACCAATTTTATTCATATCTCAGCTATGAAAAAAGTACATAATTTTGAGGATCTGATATAAATTTGTGCACTAGTTCAGTGACGTAGCGTGGGTTGGAGGCGCCCGGAGCAAAAGAGGGACAATCGCCTTCAACTTTTACTTCTTCTGCTCGTATCGATCTTATTTTCAGGTTCCAAGCATTGATTCAGGATTTGGCTTATTTTATGTCACCAAATGCTAGAATGTTTTAGGATTTATTCTTGCTCGCACCTTTTTTACTTGGAATTTTACGCGCCCCCTTTAAAAACTTCCCTCCCGGCAGTCACCTGGCCGCCTCACACCTCGCCACTGCACTAGTTCGATGGCTTTACACTCCTCTCGTGTGAAAACAACTCGAGACGAATCAGTGACCCAGTGAATCTTTATTTGTGGGCCAGTATGCAACAGGGCGAAATTACCCTTTTGCCGTTTGCGCTGCAATGTCTACTTTTGCGAATACGTATGAATGAAATCCACGTACCAATGCGTCATTTCACAATAGGTTCCATTGTATCCACTTTGGCACGTGCATTGAAAGGTTTCGTTTTTGGCGATGCAAGTGGCTCCATTTAAACATTGGTTGGAACCACAAGGATAGTCTACGATAAGCAAGAGATACATACATGTAGCAATTAAACCAACAAGAAACTAGAGAAATTTCTCTGTAAATATAGTTACTTCTAAAACATGCCTAAAGCTTTGCGTAATTCGTATTCAGTTGACGATCCTATGGATTTTGCTTTGCATAATGGTGAGGAAAATATATTCCAAGAAAATTCGACATAACTGAACGCCAGTAATGTCTATGGCGGAGGTATTCAAATAGCGGCCCGTGGGCCAGATCCGACCGGCCAAGGGGTGCAAAATGGCCCGCGAAGATAATGAAAAAATAACTTTTTCCAATAGCCTACTTATGAAATATTTTTAATGTCTTATTTCAACTTACCTGCTTTCTATATTTGATTATTGCGTTTTTCCCATTTACCTACTCTACTGATCTTTAAATGTTGTATCTCTAGTAAATTCGCTGATCTACAACTCACTTTCACGAGTAGTGTGAAGAAATACGGAATTCTTATATCAAATTTGATACAGCGACAATTGAATACCTTCCTTCAGCAGTTAGTTAGCAGAAAGACAAGAAGATCTTACCCTGGTACCCTTGTTTCGTTTCACAACGGGTTCCCGTGTATTCACTTTGGCACGAGCATTGAAAGGTTTCGTTTTTGACGATGCAAGTGGCTCCATTTAGACATGGGTTGGAAACACAAGGGTCGACTACGATGAGCAAGAGATACATGAAGGAATTAGGCCAATAAAGAAAACCACAGAACTTTCTCTTTGAAAGATACAGTACAGTGTATATTATCCCTAAAATATATATATACGCGAGGCTTTGAGCAATTATTCATATTAGTATTCATTTGATGATGTTAAGCAGGAGTAACCTACCTTTTGTTACAAGTGGGCATGAAATTTACATAAAAGGTTACATGAAAAAATTTGGCCCTTCATAAAATTTTGTCGAATGCCTCTGTTCTATGACTTGATTACTTCTTTACAATTTACCTACTCTTCTGATCTTAATATGTTGTATCTCAAGTAAATTCTCTGATCTACGACGCACTTTCAAGAGCAGCGTAACAAAATATACGAGTTTCTTATATCACTATTGATACAGCGACAATTGAATATACCTTCCTTCAGCAGTTAGTTAGCAGAAAGACAAGAAGACCTTACCGTCGCAGATCCAATCGTAGTGATCAACCTCGGGGTTGAACAGCAGTTCCTTCACAGTGTGATCAAAATACCAACAGGCGGAAGGAGTGGGTTGGCGTTGAAAGTCAAAGCCCTTGCAAGTCACGTCGGCGAGACAATTGTATTTACAATCTTCGCGCTCCATTCCATTTCCTAGTTTGCCTCCCGAAGCACTCGCTGAATGAGTATAATTCCATCTGCACCTTAGATACCAAACGTATCAACATAATATGTATACTAGAGAATGAATGACACGGTAACGATTGCCGCGGTAATCATGGCGGTAATGGGGAAAAGTTGACACAAAAATGCGGATTATCGCGGAAACAGGTTCTTGGCAGGCGGTCATGATGTTGGAACGGGAATGTTCATTACGGTGTTACCGCGGTAGCAGTAGTAGTAGTATTATCAATTAGATTGTAATAATATCGATGACGCTGCGCAGGCGTTATTTTTTCTGTATGTGTGCATGTATCTGGAGCAGGGGTGTCAAGATTTTGTTTGCAGAGGACCAAATGACATGTCGCCCATGTCCTCGTGGGCCAAATGCATAATTTTCTGGCAGTATTATTATAAAATCTAAATTTTCTAACAATCTAAAATAAAATTACGAAAACTTGAAATTTATTATTATAAAATTATTATTATTATTATTATTATTATTATTATTATTATTATTATTATTATTATTATTATAAAATCTAAATTTTCTAACAATCTAAAGTAAAATTACGAAAACTTGAAAGGACTTTGAATCGTTGCTTCGATTATAACCGATTGCGGTAAGTATAGCAAACAGGATTCTAGTCTAGTGTTATGGAAAAAGTTAAATTTCCCAGATCAAATTGGAAAACAAATCAAGTTAAATGATAGTCTAAGTTGAAGTGGAAGCTGAGGAGACACGACATTGTTTTTTTTTACTAGTTTATCAACGTCTCATCTTAAATCCGCAGCCAAAGCTACTCTCAAATCTGTCTGTAAATTTCCTTTGGTCAGACGATGGTTCAGTTTTGTCTTTATTAGTGTCATTTTAAGAAGCCTAACTAGCATGAATAAATGCGGAAAAGAGAGATAACATGATTGCTGCCTGTTTTCTTTAAAGATTTAAAAGCGCAAATATTGTCGCGGGCCGACTAAAATCAGCCCGCGGGTCAAATTTGGCCCGCAGGCCCAGGTTTTGACATCCCTAATGTAGAGAATTTAATAACCAAGCAAGTTATTCGCTATGCAGGTAAAGGTGCTCTGAAAATGCGGAGTTAACAGCAGCCGATTGACTTAGCAGTGTACCGAATGTATTGTTCAGCATTTCATTTTCCTGTGTCCTTTTTAACTTGCGTTTTTCCGAGCACGTGCATTATTCTTTCTCATTGTCTACAGTTAAGAATGTAAAATGCGAAAGCGATAACTCGATTAAGAGTTCAAGTGAGCTATTTTAGCTCACAAAGTGTAACGGAGTGATTTATGTATGGCCACACTAGGAGGAAGTTCTAGTTGACGGCGATTTCAGCTTCCACGTCCGGTTTGTGCCTTGTTGCGGTGGGCCATTGAAGCGGAAGTCTCGAAAGGACATCAGTGGACTTAAATTATAATTATATTACCATTTGTCTGTCGAAACCCGGATGGCATGACATTAAAATAACAATTTAGTACTGTTGTGAATTACTATAAATGACTTTATTATGTAAGAATTGGCTTACTGCGGAGACAATGAGGGGCGGAAATGGCTGGTGCGGGATTGGGAAGGGAATGAGTATAAATGCGGCGGGGATGGAGAGGGGACGAGGAGAAGCTTTGAGAGGATGGGGCGGGGACAGGTAGAAATGTTTGGATGCGTGGGTATGGGAATAAAAAGATGTTCCGCGTCACTCTCTAATATATCGCCATGCAATCACTACCTTTTAGCATATATATATATATATATATATATATATATATATATATATATATATATATACCGCCATAACAGGGTTGATAAATTTTCTTTTAAAAGGCACACGCCCCGATCAGGTTCTCCCCATCTCTTTTGGCGGTACCCTGATGGCTTTGCGGAAAAATCTGGGGGCCTGCGCCCAATCGCCATCGGTTACTTCTAGCGTCGGCTTGCCTCCGAATGTGCCTCCAATTTCGCCCTCCATAGGGTGTCGAGACTTGTAGCATCCCTTCAGGTGGGCATGGGATGCGAGGTTGCAGTACATTCGGCCAGACGTTTCCTCATGAAGATGCCTGAAGATCATGCTCTCGTGAAGCTTGCCTTAACGAATGCTTTTAACAACGTATTCAGAGACAGTACGCTGGCCGAATTAGGAAATATTCTACCTGAGCTATCGGCTTACTGCGACCTTTCATTCATATTGCAAGCCCAGCTGTCTCCAATTTTGCAACTTCCCGGGGTTTCTTCAGCCGGGGCCGCAACAAGGGTATCCACTTAGCCCGCTTCTATTCTCCACCCCATATTGAAAAATACCATCGTCAACACTCACTCTATAGGCTACTTTGACGATTTGACCCTGGACGGCCCTACGATCAGCGTCGCATCTGACACTGTAGCAATCGAGAAGGGATGTAGACATCTTGGACTGTCCATAAATTACGAGAAATGCTAAATCATTTGCAATGGTTATCCGTAGCAGAAACCAAACCAACTATGGACCGGATCTCGCAGACCAGCCAAGGTGATGCCATTTTGCTAGGCGCACCCTTAAGCACGTCCACCGCTTTTGAGAATTTGATGTCCTGTCACATTGTGGAGTTGCAGACGGCATTGAGTCGCCTGCCATTAATTCCATCGATGTAATAAACGTCTTTTATGTTTTTATTTTCCCCACGTTTTTTATGTTTTTAAAGCTTTTTTATTTTTGCTAAAGCTTTTTATTACAAAAAACGTTAGCAAAATCAAAACATCGATATTCTAAAACCAGCAACAACGTGCTAATTAATTAGTTTTATCCTGTTTAGCTATAGAACTTAGTCGATTGCTATAATTATTAGCAGGTCATGCGGTATTATTGCTGTTTATTTCATTTCACAGTCGTTTTGCATAGTGTAACTTGACTATTTATTCCTCGTGAGTTGGTAAAACACATTCCCCAAGCTCGCCCAGATAAACGTAGGTAACGTTTTTTTTATTCAACGTTTATAGCGTTTTTATTTTTGTCACGTTTTTTACGTTTTTTAACCTTTTTTATTATTTTTCCAACGTTTTTTACATCTATGATAAATTCCAAGGCAGGGCGTCATTCTTCTTCATAGGAGCTCTGAGTCAGTGTAAGCTCCTGTACTGTACTGCGCTGCACCCTTTGCGTCGTCATGCGTGAAGGCATTATCAATATTTTTAATGGCTTCTGGAGACGTTCCCAATCAGGGACGGGGACCTGAGGATCCGTCGGATGTCCATGCTTGCAACCTTCTGCCTTTTTGGCTTCAGCTTAAGGCACCCAACCCGTCCAGTCCTCCATGCTTGAAAAGGTATGCCATCACAATATCGACTCTCAGGAGTCAGGAGACACAAATTATGTACCAACGGTGTTCCATAAGCCAGCTACCAGGCCGAACGTCCGGTCGCCCCACAAGCAATCCACCTGGGACCGACCGCTCATCCAAAAGGATATTGACACCCTGTCCCAAGCCCACCCAGGACAATATCACCAAGCCCGGCTCAAAGCCGTCTCGGCATGCCACGCCAGTGATTGACTTCACGCGCTGCCCATCTCCTCTTGTGGCTTGCGAATGGATGGATATATATATATGTATATATATATATATGCCATATATATATATGCCATATATATAAATTTATTTTGATGATTAATTTTTCATTAACGATTAATCGATGTTTTTCTCTCCCATCACTGACAAATGCAGCGGAAAGTCCGATATTATTTTAGTTCTGCTGGTTACATTGTGAGTAACACATGTTAACACAAACTTGTAACACACACTTGAATCAAACACAGTTATAAATATGTTGCTGTGCTTGCACAGTTGGTTATCCGACGATATTTGAGCGAGAAAACGCTTGTGCTCTTCTGGACACATAGCCTGGTGGCTGAATTAAGCTACTTTAAGATCAATAGTATCTTTTGACAGTCGCATTTTTACGTATACTGTAAAATTGAGCAGCAAAAATGTAGGTTTAATGTAAAATCGATTTAAATAAAATTTTCAAAGCTCGAAATATAAAGTAACATGAAATAAGATTTTTACTCAGCGTCAGTTAGACCGGAGTAGCATAGCAGAACTCCAACGAACAACCAGAATTGTGCCATCTTTCAGTCTCCAGAGAAAATGGCTAGTTACGGCAGCTTCTAATCATTATAAGCAGATTCACTCTTTAGTCGCTAGGCTACTGCACGTTATGCAACAGTGCTCCAAAATGTACTAAATTACATCTGCTGATTAATCATAGTCTACAGGGTGGCTCAATAAAACCGATACCACCTGTTTTATTGCATATACTTTTACAACCTCTGGATCAAAATAATGCATGAAATATGTATGGTCTTCTTCGGTATTATATCCTGAATGTAGCCACACAAGTTCTTTCTTTCAAATTCCAAAGTACAGCGGCGCCACCTAGCGATAATACAGGATAATATACGACGCGTTCATCACAAATATGAGCCAAGATGTTTGTTAAAATTAGTAACGGAAGGTTTCAATAATTCAGAAAGTAAGCAAGTAAAATCTCGTGAATTTCTATAGCGCTTTCAAGAAATAGCACTGCAGTAGCTTCTTATTCCTAAGCACTTAATCTTAGTATGCACAGCCAAAAGGTGAGAGTCAGGCAGGCAGGGTAATTTAATAAAAAGGGTCAACAGTGTCTAAATACATATTCGTGCTTACTTACATATTATTTTTTTCTTTTATAGCGTCATGGTGACGTCTTTCTTTTATTATAAGTTTGTCGTCTGTGAAGTAAGTTCTAGTACAGGTACGACGGAGAAACAGCAAGGCAATGGTTGTATAATCTCTTACCGAACGCCAACCATTGTCACGCTTGTTCAAGAATTAATATGCTGTCAGGAAGGCAAGCCAAAGATACACAAAGGTTCGTGGGAAATTGCTCGACAGACATAAATTTCTTACCTTTTTACCAGTAAATTTCAGCAATCAAACACAGTAGTCCATATTTTTTATGAACGAGTCTTACTTTAACCTGTGTTTTCGATAGGTGGCGTCACTGCACTTTTGAATTTGAAGAAAAAACTTGAATGGCTGATATTATAATATAGCACTGTATTCGTGATATAATACTGTAGAAATTCAAATTTCATGCGTTTCAACTCGTGGGTTGTGAAATTATTAACAATGAAACAGGGTTGTACCGATTTTATTGGGCCACCCTGTATATTGGCCAAAGCGAGTCTGGTATCAAACTGTTTTTGCATTGATAATTTTGCTTTATCGCCGCGAAAAGGATGTTTTCCTTTGGCCGAAGATGCATTATAAGGTAACGAAGATTAATTAGACTTACTGTCAGGCATGTCTTAATGTGTTGAAAATATGGCTCTGAGCCCAGGGACCTCGCGCTATGCAGCCTTTTCATACTTTAAAACATTTAAAGTATTTTTAAATACGCTATTTCTTTTACCTCATTCAAGTTTAAATTTATTGCTTCACATTTTTATTTCACACTCGTAAAGGTTTTTAAGTGACTATCATTTTTATTTCAGACTATCATAAAGGTTTTAAAATTTGACTATAACTGGTTTAATTTTGGTCCTCTTCGTTCAACTTGTTCATTAACTGATCCTGATATAAATTATATTACTAATAATGCAGACTTCTTCTCTTTCTTCTTTCTTTCCTTCCGTCTTTCCCTATTGGAATCAAACTGTCTGTCTCTTGCTGCTCTGGTCAGACTATCATAGACTACATTTGTATAACGGCATGACTTCAAACAGCACAATCTTGATTTGTTGTCGACGGTTGTCGAAAACATCTTGAACAGTTAAATTGATTTGAACATATAATTGCCGGTTTTGTCAGCCAGTTTGTAAGTTATTGGTTAAAATTTATTTCAAAGACTTGTAAAGAAATGATGTCACGAGTGACTGCAACTTTAGTGAGGAGTCAAAGACATGGCAGCTGGGTTCCTCAAGGGATGCAGTCCTCGAGACCGCGGTCTAGGTCTCGAGACTGATTTCTTGTGCTCTCGGTCTTGTTTTGGTTTCGACAGCTAAGGCCTTGGTCTTGGTCTTGATCTCGGTCTTGATGAATTGGTCTCGGAAATTTTTCGAGTCCGCTGTATTATTAGAAGAAATGTCGCCTATCAGGCTTTCATTCAGGGTTTCACGTTATTAAGTCATCATCCAGCTCACATCTGCTTCTCCTGAATATAAATTACTGATTGGTATCACATAACTAATAATTGCCCAAACTACATTTAGCCATCAAGGTCATGATCTTCAATTGCCTCCAAAGCTAAGTCTAACATTGAAGAACAAGTGTCAGCTCACGTTGCAAAGGCAGCATGTACTGACCAATGACATATGGACTGGCAATGCACTCATACCTGAATAACTGGTCGCACATTCACTGTTTTCAATATCTTGCAACCATTTAGTGACAGATTTGACAGTCACCATCATACCAGTTGCTGCACTTCCCAAGTTATTGTTGTTTACCAAGGAGCCTTGATAACATTTTGAACCAATCCACAGCGTTTCAGTTTTCTTCAGACACTGCAGATCCATCCCGTGATTTGAGACTTGATTCTGCTGCTGTCTTGGATCCAGCGTACGGTATTGTCTGGCTGGATTCGGATCATTCCGAGGCAGCAGTCAAAGCCAATAAGGCCACATTCATTAATCTCCTGCCCAGACTCGAGAAGAGTAAAACGTCGGTATTATATTATTAGGTGGCCTTGGTCTTGGTCTCGATGGTAGGTCTTGGTCTTATTTGGTTTTTCGTCGTTTTTAAACGATTTTAAATTTCTGTCACGTTGTTTAACGTTTTAAACGTTTTGGCGTATGAAAAACCTTTGAGAAATTTGAGATTAATTAATATACTATCGAAAAGAATACACGAATTTTTTTTGTTTCAACGTTTTTATTCCGGAATCTATGATCGAACTGTCAATGGATGCGAACTTATAAAAAACGATGAAAATAATCAAAATAAACCAAAAATTATTAAAATAATAAATTTTAGTTAAGCTCGAGCGCGGTTGACAGGATACCATCCCGGGATCTAATCGCCCCATCATCGTTTTAAAATGTTTTTTGGCCATTTTTGACCTTGTCAACAGCTGTCAACTCAGTGATCTCCTATTTCAAAAACTTTTGACCCCACTAAGATCAACTACGCATATCCCCCTCTATTTTGTTCATTCTGTTTCTTTTTTCTTGACATATGCTTTTTCCGAAGTATTCCATGAAATTTCCTATTTTTCATCATTTGGTTGACCAACGGCGACACTTTCCCACTGAGAGCAAACCTTTTCCAAGGCCCTATTTTAAAAGTGGACAGTAAAAATTTGGGAACAGAAATTAGCTGTTAAATTAATAATTTTTTTGACGATTTTGTGGGTATGATTCACCTTTTGAAATACTTCCATAAAATTTACAAGAGAAATTGCATAGGCTACACAGGCAACTTCTGAGTAACTCCTGGTCTGAATAAAAGTGGATGGATAATGGACCCACAGATGGCAAATTTTTACGTCTTTTATTTTCTTACGTTTCTTACGTTTTGAGGTTTTCATATAAAGAAACGTTGTTGAAACAGCAATAAAAGGTCGCTGAGTCAATCTGGATGCCTCGTCTGGTGGATGCCCAGTTGCCACCGCCCCACCGGCCTGCCTGCACGCCACTGCAAGAGAAAGCAATACCAATAAGAAAAATGCGTCATTTCACACTTTATCATCTTTTCTTTGAGTCTTGATTCCCAGTTGGTGAGAAAAATCTTTAAAACGTCGGTAACGATTCAAAAATTTTTGTTTAACAAATTTTTGCAATTTTTTAAAAACAAAATTTTCTATGATCAAATTAACAATGACAATTTCAAAAATTTTAATTTTTAGCAATTTTTTTTTAAAATGTTTTTAGGGACAAATTTTGAGCAATTTTTCTGTTTCTTGACAAAGTTTAGGTTGCCAATGTTGAGAAATTTTTAATTTTATATATTTTTTGACGATTTTGTGGGTAAGATTTTTGCAAATTTTGCACATTAATACATTAAAAAAAAAAGTTAATAAAAGGTTTCATTTGGATGCCTTCTGGTGGATGCCCGGGCACGGCCCCCCAGCCCCCCAAATGACGCCTCTGACTGCAAGCAAACAAATACTAGACTAGATTCTCTACTGCATTTGCCCATTTACTCTCTCTCTCTCTCTCTCTCATGCTCGATGCTCGTAAGTTCTTGCTACTCGTGCTTTGTCATTAGCCGCCACAAGCTCTGGAATTATAAACGACTGGCAGTTATTTACGAAAGATTTCTTTACGAACCTCAGACAACGAATAATCAGCAGAATTGTCAGAATTTCTAACGAATTTCTCAAATGTAACATAATTTCAGTCGTGCAAGTGTTAATAACTATAGACTATCTGTTAAAATGTACAAAAATGGCATGAGGTCCAAGCAATGAAGCCATTTCATATAAGTCATTGTGATGCGATCATATTAGAAAAGCAAAACCTGCAGCAGCTACAACAATCATGGAAAACTACCGGGCAAGTTATTATTAATGGCTTCGCAGCTCCGATGAGCAGAAAGTGCTCCGATATTTTTGACATTAATTAGTCTGCAAATAAAGGCCCAACTTCGGGCGGTCGAGTTTATTCAGTCAATTTCAGTGGAATGTTGGCAGCAGTGACAGTTTCAACTAACTCGAAATAATAATAATAATAATATAATATAACAAGGTTTAAAGTGGTTCAGTAGGGACTGCCCTGTGTGAGAACCACTGTTGTCCTCCATATGAAAATATTTCAAAAGATCATTCTCTCTGCCATGATACATAAGCGTGGTTCCTGGAGACAACATCCCAGTCCAATCTAATACCCTAGACTACTGAGGTGACAAATGCGACAGATCACGTGCATCACGGGATTCTGTTATTCTCTAAAATGAACCAACAATGATTGTTGGCTTTTTAACACGCTCTTCTTCCGATTGGTCAAGCTGTTTGCGCCTATTGGCAGGCATCTGGCTGCATAAGCAGTTGTTTGTCTATATAACCTTTCCGGGTATTATCTAAAGATGTATTACAGCTAGAACGAAATAGCTTACCCGCAACGGCAAGCAGCAGAAAATTTCGGTACTTTCCCGTTATCCAGACCGCAGTGAAGTGTAATGGCTTTTCGGTCGAGAACCTGACCCTAACCTAACCCTGACCCTAACCTAACCCTGACCCTAACCTAACCCTGACTCTAAACTAACCCTTACCCTAACCTAACCCTAATCATAACCCTAACCCTAACGCCTCTCTAGCCAACTATATAAATAGCCCAGTATACATACATACATACATACATACATACATAAATACATACATACATAAATACATACATACATAAATACATATTGTTTGAATACAATACATTCGAGTCAGTACATCCCCATTTCTGATGACAGTAATTGCAGTGTCCCTGTCCAGTTCGAAAACGGTTTAACAGACACCACATACATACATACAATACATACATTAAACATTTCATGGGCCCGCTCGGGCCCCTTACACATCGCTTACCCATGGGAATTTGCCACCTGCCCCTTTCTCGACGGCCCTGATGGCGCGTTAATCTTGATGTCTGATATTGCAGAATATATTTTCTTTGAACTTATCATCATTTCGTTGTTTCGTTTTATAAAACAATTCAATATTTATTGTAAATTTTATTTTTAAAAATAAGCTTACGACATGACAACACTTCTACCGCCCCCTGATTTCTTGCACTTTGGTTTCCGAGTACAATAGACCGATATCATTAGTTGAAAAACGACTCATTACAATATGACTTGCAGAATGTGGAAAAGTCAAATATTGCTCCAAAAAACATTTACTATTCAGTTGTTTCATACATGCTTGCAAGAGAGAAAAATTAAGAATACTTAGGCCTAAGCCTATCCGAATCTAATTACTTGCAAGCAAGAAGTTTACATTCTTGAACTGAAATGCAACAACGGATAACAAAATGTACCAGTTAATGATGAAAATACCACTGAAGCTAAGCTCGCGCAAAACAATATCTTGAAAATGTGATAACGAAAAATAAAGAAAACTTAATAAAGCAGTTCGTAAACCTAATAGTATGTCAACTAGTTAATCAATCAGCTGTTAATCAGTTTATCAATCAGTGGGCCAATAAATAATAGAAAAATTAAGCTCCCATTGCTCAGTAGTTTAGCATTTAGACCTATGTCAACATAGCTTCAACTAAAACTGGAAATCAGGCTCATTTCTGCGTTAGAAGAAATTAAAGATTCAGCGACGAAGTTGTTCCAAATTGATCACCATCTGGTCAAAGAAGCTGGAATAAAAAGGAATCTCGTTTTCAATATTGGCCAATTAGATTCCTCCTATTTTAATACATCAATTAAAACAACTATAGCGTAACGACATACATTTGTTTTACTTGATATACGTTGACAGATAAAATTGTGCGGGGAGTCGAGAATTTGTGATCTTTGAAAATGGTGTCCTGGCATACCAATGCCTATTTTTTAAAAGTTTAAGTCCATCCTGGATGAAAGCTATTTAACTTTTTCCGTGGTCGCATAGATGTCGAGAGTACAAGACATGCGTACATCCGAAATTTAGTTTGCAGGCTCAGCCGACGTTGCTGCCATATTCGGTCAAGGCGTTGCATGACAGATGAGGCAATGCCCATGCGACGGATAGGCTCATCATGTGAATTGGCCATACTACACATATTTGATTCAAGGTAACAAAGGCTGTCAACTGAGTACACAGTTTCGGAACCGATGAGGATTAATTCCCCCGCAAGATCAGACCAAAGGTTTTGAACCTTGGTCTTCATTCATAAAACATGACTGTAAATGAACTCCAGGCCTTCTCTTCGTTTAATTTTTCTTTTAAAATAAATTGAATTATTTCACACAATCAGTAGACTATGTAATTCCAATTCTACAAGATTGTATGTTCTCCTATAGACCGGCTGAACCCTAACAAAACTCGACCTGTCTGGCTTGGTACTCACTAAACTTCCTCTTTCCTGATCTATCTTTCTCAAATGGTGTCAAGAACCTTGGTATTTACTTTGACAGTAACTTGACCTTCAAGGAGCATTTTGCTAGACTCTCTCGACCCGGCTTTTGCTTTTGTCAACTTATGCAAAATAGGGTTATTCGTTCTTCACTTTCTCTGTTTGCAGCCATATCTCTGGTTATTGCTTTTGTGGCAGCTGGATGATGTTGTTTTTGTTCTGTGAAGACTTTATCAGTAATCATAAAGTGTCTAGTAACTACACTATTGCAATTCTCTTTATCTTGGTCTACCCAAAAGCCTGCTCTTCACTCTGCAATCTTCCTAAATGCTGCGGCTCGTCTTGTGGCTAAAGCTCCTCGCTACTCTAGCATCTCATGTACTGTATAATGCTTAGCACCCTCCACTAATTAAAGAGATAAAGAGAAGAATAGCGATGGGAAAACAAAGCATTTTTGGACAGAGGAGAACTAATAAGAGGAAGGCTAAATAGAGAACTAAAGAAGAGACTGATAAAACCGTTGATATGGAGTGTCACTTTATATGCCTCAGAAACCTGGACTTTCCAAAAGAAGGACATACAAAAGCTGGAAGCATTCGAAATGTGGATATGGATAAGAATGGAAAACATCAAGCGGACGGACAGGAAAACAAACGTTGAAGTACTGTAGATGGTGGACGAACAAAGATCGTTAAAGAGCACCATCAAAAAAGACAGAGGAACGGGATTGTGCACGTACTAAGAGGAGAATCATTACTCAAAACAGTAATTGAGGGAAGTATATGAGGAAGAAAGACAAAAGGAAGACCAAGGAAGATGCTACTGGACTGGTTGATGAAAACATATGCACAGAGTCACAAGATCTATGCCGAAATCAAAGAAGAAGCAAGATGCAGAGAAGAATGGAAACAATGGAGCCCTGAACCTGTCCCAGGACAGAGAACGTGATGATGATGATAATGATGATAATGATGATGATGATGATGATGATGATGATGATGATGATGATGACCCCCTCCACTAGCTTCCATTTTCTGACAGCATTAAATTTGAACAAGTAACTACTGTATTGTCTCTGCAGCACTTCGAGGTTAAGCCCCGTCTTATATTACTGAGCTTTTCAAATAACCCTCTTCCACTACACATCACCTGCTCCGTCCACTGACAGGAAGAACGTTTGTGTCCCCAGATCACGCACTTCTCTTATTCAATATCGAGCATTCGCAGTGACTGGACCCTACATTTGGAATGCTTTGAACCGATCCATTATGCCTCACTTCTTACTCTCTCTCTCATTGTGTTCAATGCGAAAACTAAAGTCTCAGTACTTTATCATGCGATTCTAATGCCAAAATCGTCTCTCAGTAGACATTTAAGAGGCGCTATACAACTGCTACTTTACATTATGGACTATGGATCTTACCCAAATTGAGCGCTCGTAAATAAGCTGGTGCACTGCACCAAGCTTTCGGGCAGCGCTCTAGAAATTTCGTTTTACTTACTTACTTATACGACTTATACGAGTATAACAATAAGGAGACGTGTGTTTATTGTCATTTTTAAACGTGCTGTGGTCAGCTCTCCGCAGAGTGTTGCCACTCATTGGGCCTATAAAGCGAAAATCTACAAATCGTTCTATTTCTGTACAGGTGTGCCAATAAAGCCCTTGTGTTGCCACGGAGAGTTTCGAACGCTAGCCAAGACCGGAGCACCCGGACGCTTGTCAAAACATCTAGCAGTCAAATATGAAACACACACGCTCATAAATATTGATAATAATAATATAATAATATAACAAGGTTTAAAGTGGTTCAGTAGGGACTGCCCTGTGTGAGAACCACTGTTGTTCCCGTCCAATCTAATATCCTAAACTACTGAGGTTTATTTTGAACTCGTTTACAGTTGTAGCCATTACTATCCCCTCATCCAGTTCATTCCATCTGTCCACCACTCTTGCACTAAAAAATGCTGTTTATGTCTCCCAACCCGTTTCTTGAACAGTTTCATGTTGTGTCCTCTTGTTCTATCATACTGCTTCATTGTAAAAAATCTTTCTCTTGGCATTTCCACTTTGTTTGTTAGTATTTTGTATGTCTCGATCAAATCCCCTCTCTCTCTTCTTTTTTTCCAGGGTTGTCAATCCACAGTGATTTAGCCTTTCCTCATAGGTTAGTTTATGATATCCCTTGATCATTTTTGTTGCTCTGTGTTGCACTCTTTCTAAGGTCTCTATGTCTTTCTTCAGGAATGGACACCATGCTTGAACACAATACTCTAAATGTGGACGTACCAATGTCTTGTAAAGTCTTATTATTACATCCTTCTCTCTGCTCACTATCGTTCTTTTGATCATACCTAGAATTTTGTTGGCCTTATTAGCTGCCTCTGCACATTGCCTAGATGGCTTTAAGCTGTTGTGCATGATGACCCCTAGATCTTTCTCCTCGTTTGTAACTTTTAGTCCCTTCCCACATAACTTAAATTCATGATCTGTTCCCTTCTTCCCAATGTGCATCACCGAGCATTTATCTGTATTAAAAGCATTTGCCAATCTGCCGACCACTGGGATAGTCTATTAAGGTCTTGTTGTAAAATTTTTGCTTCTGCTTCACTATCACTCTGTCCACACAGTTTTGTGTCATCAGCGAATTTTGAAATTTTTGACATTATATCATCATCGATGTCGTTGATGTATATTAAAAACAATAGAGGTCCCAACACTGAACCTTGTGGCACCCCACTTATGACCTCAGCCCAATCTGAATACTTGCCTCTTATACCTACCTTCTGTCTTCTGCTCTGAAGCCAATTTTTTATCCATCCAAGAACTTTACCTCTAATTCCACTGGCCTGAAGCTTGACTGCCAGTCTTGAATGAGGTACTTTATCGAATGCTTTTGCAAAGTCCAGGTATATTACATCAACTGCTTTTCCCTCGTCTAGCTTGTCATGAATCTCCTCTAAAAAGTCCAGTATGTTTGTTAAGCAAGATCTTCCCTTAATAAACCCATGCTGGCTATCCTTTAAAATCTTGTGTCTCATAAGATGGTCCAATATATTTGCTTTTATTATTTTTTCCAGAACTTTGCCTATTATACAGGTCAGGCTCACTGGTCTATAATTTCCAGGCTCCCCACGGTTACCCTTTTTGAATATAGGAGTGACTACTGCATCCCTCCAGTCCCTAGGGACTATTCCCGATTCAAGTGACATATTGAATATTGTGGCTATTACCTCACTAACCTCATGTCTTACCTCATACAGAAATTTTGGATGTATATTGTCTATTCCAGGGCTTTTGTCAGTTTTCATTTGACTCAGAATTTCCAGGACACACTCTTTATTGCAATTTATATCTGATAATACTTCGTCCTCTTTTCCACAAAATAAATTAATGGGCTTTGGTATGTTGGTTGTATTTTCCTTTGTGAACACTGATCCAAAGTAATCGTTCAGAATTGTTGCTGTTTCCATGTCATCCGTCACTGTTTCTCCAGAATCAGCTACTAATGGTCCCACTTTGTCTTTTCGCTTCATCTTACTTCTTGCATATCCATAAAAACTCTTGCTGTTCCGTTTGATGTCTTTTGCTAATTTGTTCTCATACTCTGCAATAGCCGCTTTATTTGTAGCTGTTGATTTGTTCCTCTTTTGCACGTAACTGGACTGTAACTGTTTTAATCTCACCTGTTCCAAACCTTCATTGCTTTGCATTTTTAGTCGGTGCTTTCTCAATTTCTTCCACGCTTTGTTTTTGGCCCTTCTCTTCTTCTGTACCTCTCTAGTAACCCATGAAAGTTTTTTGTTAAGTGTCCGCTGTTTTTGTATTGTTGAGTCCATAACCCTTGACATGCAATTTTTAAATATTTCCCAGCTTTCTTCTGCATTTTTATCCTTTATCATGCTTCCTATGTCCAAATCTTCGATCATCTTCCTAGCCAGATCGTAGTTTCCTCGGAAATAGTTTTTGTTTTTTGGCTGTGTGTGCTCTCGATGTCTTCTGCTAAAATTACATCAAATGTCACTGTATGGTGGTCACTTGTGCCTAAGTTTTGTCCAACCATCATATTCTTCACTAACTGATCATCTGAGGTAATTATTAAGTCCAGTGTGTTACCTCCTCTCGTTGGTTCAGTGACATGTTGTGATAGCGATTGATCATTTGCATTTGAGTCATTTTCTCTAAGTTTGATGAAAGAATACAAATGTATTTATTTACCAGCATAATGGTATACAGATATATATATATATATATATATATATATATATATATATATATATATATACATATATATTATATATATTAGAGCTGTTGTGCCATTAAAATTTTTAATCGAAATTAATCGCACGATTAAAATATTTAATCGTAATTAATCGCTGTTTAATTGCATAATTTATAAATTGCAAATATTTTGTCTTAATTAAAAAATGCAATTTTTTAATATGTTTTCTTTACACTTTGTACCTGTTAGTCAGTGGCGGCTCCACCAGGGGGGCCAGGGGGGCCCGTATCCCTATTGAGTGTCTGACCCCCCCAGTGGCCCCCCAGTTGGGACCCTATACTTAATACTACATACATTAAACAACAAATGGTTGGCCCCCATGATTAGAAGTTGCCACCACAACGGCCCCCCCACTTGCCAAATCCTAGAGCCGCCACTGCTGTTAGTCATGTAATGTATGAATTTGGCATACCAGAATTTTAATCTGTCGTGGTTGACATTGGCAACCTGTCTTGACCCACGTTTTAAGAATGTGAAATGTTCGAGAAAAGAACAACAGGACGAGGTATTGGCTAAGCTCCAGACTGTTTTCGTTGTTCCATATCAGCCTTTAGAGACTCCTTGAATCGTATAATAAATGTCGGATCATCATCAGACTCAAACTGAAGATGACAGAGAGTTGGAAGAGTTATTGAACAAGAAATATACTTATCTCCACCTAAAAATTCAGTAGCAGACATACATGGAGTAAGGACTTTCTGTAGATAGCCAAATTGACCGGAAGCGGAAATTTACTGTAAACTAAGCCACTGAACTAATAATATTTTAAGCATGACTATGCTTTCGTAAGTGTTCATGTAGCGGCATTTTACCTATAAATTTTCTTTACTTTTAAGAAATTATTCAGCGATAGACTTGCGCTAAAATAAATAATCCAGCGCTAAAATTTGAATCACCGATACCTTGCGTTAAAATAATTAATCGGCGTTAAAAAATTTAATCGCGATAAAAATTTTGCGTTAATCGCATGCGTTAACGGCAACAGATTAATCAATATATATATAATATATATATATATATATATATATATATATATATATATATATTCATTCCCGAGGGACTTATGAAAAATTGTCCGGAGACATATAGAAATAGTGTGCTGCTAACTCTCGTCCGGTTCGAGGTGTGGAAAAGAACCTCGGCAGGCGATTGCGTTGAAGCGTTGAATTGTAACTGACAAACGATGGAAGAGGAAACTGCCTTCCCTTTTGTCTCCGGATTGTTGAGCTAACCGTCGACCCAGCCTGCGAAGAAAACAGAGAGCGTCATTGTTGATGGGGCCTAGCGTCTCGAATGCAATGGGCAGGAAGGTGTACGTGGCTGCCAGAGTTTGATATTTGGACGTTTTTCTGTCAGCAGCGGCTTCTACGGCGGCTCCTGCAGTGAGCGAAGTGGTGGGTAGGTATATGGGAGCAACGGTGTCTGCTACCGTTGCTTCCCAGACAAGGCTTCGGCCAGCTTGCCAGGGGATCAGGGTCATGCCGTCTGGCCTTTTCCCCTCGGATCGACAGAGACCATCCGGCTCCTTGATGGAAGAGATCCCTGCCATGACTAAAGCCCTCTGGATCAGGTCATTCAACACGGAGTGTCGAGGGACACGGCCTGGACCCAGGTGGCACGACAGCCCGTGCGAACCATCTTCCGATAGCTGGACGCCGCAAGGACAAAGGTGTTTCTCACACAGGTTGACTCCGAGACGGAGGCCAACGACGACTCGCTAACAGTCTCGTCATCCATGCGCAGGCTGCAGGCGGTTAATGGCAGCGCGTGCAGCCAATCGCTGGCGTGGTTTGCCGAGACTGCTTTGAGTCGCGCTTGGTGATACTGTCCTTGGACTGTTTGGGACAACTAAATCGGTACAATCAACTGAATTATCAACAGCATTAGATAATACATTGGTGACATAATAAGGACCCGTCCACTTCCTGGTTAATTTAGGACTCTGGCCTTTTCGTTTACGTAAGTCCAAGAGCCATACCAGAGACCCTGACACATAAACTCTTGTGCCTTGTGAATCTTGATCATACTTCTTTTTATAACCTTCCTGAGCTTCTGCAATGTTTTGTTTTGCCACTTTATGTGCAACCTCCAACTTCGTTATTAACTGTTGAACATAGCCATCGGTACTTGTAACACCAGTACTATGATAATTAAGTGATGAAATTTCAAATGGTAAATTCATTTCTCTTCCAAACATTAAGTAATAAGGACTAAAGGCTGTGCTGGAAGCTGATGGAGTGGCTCTACGCGCCATCATGATTCCCGAAATAAATTCGTCCCAATTCTTTTGATCAAAACAATGAATTGTTAATGATTGCCAAACTGTGGCCCACTGACGTTCAATTATTGAATTTGACATCGGATGGTAACTAGAGGTCCATATTCTCTTTACATTAAATAGCTTACGCAGTTCTGCCACTATGGAACTTAGAAACGATTTTTCTCTATCAGATAAAAGCGAAGCCGGAGGACCTAGACGAGTAAACACTTGTTCATAAAGAACTGATGCTATAGTACTACTTTGCTGATTTGGAATTCCAAAACATTCAGGCCACTTGGTGAAAGAATCCATAACTAAAAGTAAATGACGATTACCACGATTAGTTACAGGTAAAGGACCGGCACAGTCTATTTGAACCCTTCGAAAGACTCAACAATGGGCAAAGGATGCAGTGGAGCCAGAATCAAATGAGTAGGTATTTTAGAAGCTTGACAATCCTCACAAGTTGCTATGAATTCAGAGACATCGCTAAAAAGTCTGTTCCAATAATACATTGAACGTATCAAAAGATAACAGCGATCTAATGCTGGATGATCAAAATTTGAATGACAATCAGTCAAGACAGTTTCTCTCAATGATTTTGGAACTACTAGTTGAATAATAAGAGGCTTGGCTACAGCAATATTTTTTGTACGAGGTTGAAATAAATGATAGAGAACACCATTGATCAAAGTAAATTGTTCTATTTGTAAAAGCAATTTTCGAGCTTGTTTATCATCCTTAGGTAACATAGGAGATTCCAAATAATCAATGAATAGACGCAACTCTTCACATTGAAGTTGTGCTTCTCGAATATCCACGTTATCAAAGATATCATGTTGCCAAATATTACCAACTGATGATGCCTGCGAAATTGAATCCTGAACAGCAGAACAAACTACCCCAAATTCTGACTCAAAATTAAGTTTAACTTCCCACCATTGATTTTCTTCTATTGACTCGTCAACTTCCTTGATTTTAGACAAATAAATATCATCCCTGAGAAAAACATCGTCGACAGGTACATCAGGAGGAGGAGGATAATTAAGTCTAGACAATGGCAAGAACCCGTTACCGCGTTAATACCGCACTTTTGGGCCAAATTGTTCCCCATTACCGCGATAATTATCGCGGTAATTGGGAACAATTACCGTTGCCGTGTCATTTTCTATTAGCGATTTAATTTTTGGTAATTTAGTTCGCAAGCGAATATGCCAACATGGCGGCTAGACGGGTCATTAAATTCCACTATTAAAACAACCGAAAATATCGAAAAATATAAAACAAAGCATACGAGCAAGAAATAAGCCTGAAGATGGAAGTTGACCTGTTTCATAGTATTTATCAAGTGATTGATCCTATAGCTAGATGCATGCAATAACTTCGCATATCGATTACATGTACCATAATGTACTCTACCATATATTACATGTGCAACTAAATGAATAAAAGTCACTGTAGATTTGTACTGAATCGTTTTCAGTATAGTCATGCAATAAGAGAAATTAATAGACATTTACTTATATAATGAAATGTCCAAATGTCAGTTCTATGCTTATGCGATGGTCGTTATCAGAATTGTAAATAATTTGGTCGTCGAATTTTCGAAACTGCTTTCATTCTGAAACAGCAAAATTATCTTCTTAGCTTAATTCTATTATTTGTAAAAAATTTTTCAAGTTTAATCATTTGGCCCAATGCAGTAAATAGCAAAAGAAGTAGAACCTAGATTCTGTTGAAAGATTCATAGAATACAAAGCATTGCATTATGCTTAAAGCGCGCTGAAATCTAGATATACTATTCGATTCCTAAGAGGATGTTTTGCATTCAATATTTGTTCTCACGCTGTTTACCTCTTGTCTTCAATATCACAAAAAATATATAAGCAGTTTACTGCAGGACATTTTAGCCGGAAGATTCATGCTTCTCATACCATGATTCTACCGTGTTAATTCATGCCCAACCAAATGCAATATGACGTGTTACAATCATCGATTGAAATGTCAACCAATTAATAAACATACAGATTTGAATGCCAGACAATCATCTTTAATCAAACCACAACCAGCAATAGTTTTCAATATTTTTACAAGGGACTGCCCATTAAAACCTAAATTTATATCGTGGATTTGAAAGGACGTCGACGTTGTCCATGCGAAGAATTGGGGCTGTATTATTATTATTATTATTATTATTATTATTATTATTATTATTATTATTATTATTATTATTATTATTATTATTATTATTCCAGGACAATTTATATAGCGCTGTATGCATGGTTTAAAATCCAAAATCATAAGCGCTTTGACACCGCTGACATGTCAATGAAGGTCAGAAGGGGCGATGTTAAAATCCACTGTGATGATAGAAAGAACTTTGTTGCCGTGAAGAAGTCCGGTGCAGAGTCCTTTAGAAGCGGTCCTTCAAAGAAACTTTATCCCCATTGACATGCCAACGAGGAACGGAAGATGATGTAAGACTCCTCGCGTTGGTAGTAGGAGTTATCCACGCAGATGTAACCACCGGTGAGTTCCTAAAGAAGCGGTCTTCAGCAAGAAGATAGTTCCGTCGTCGAAATCGTCAAATCCGACGAAGATGGAAAATCCGACAACGTCCATAACGACAGTCAATCGCAAATCCGCTGAATTTTCACGCTGAAGCCGACTAAATCAATAATGACTGACATTGGCGCACACTCTTGACGGAAAGCGACCGACTTCAACTTCCAGACCGACGTAGAAGGTAGAGGACGGATCGAGACACGTCGGAAACCGAAGATCAGAACGCAGTCCTCACGTAGATGGAGCTCCAGATTCTACTCGAACTCTATTATGCGGATGGCTGAGATAACAAGAAACGGGATGGTTCCAATGATTATTATTCTTGACAATTTTTATAGCGCCGTAAACATGACATAGATCAAAATCAAACTTCTTTTGGCAAATTTAATTAAGCTGGATGGTAAAAGCGCTTTAGAATGTTATTTATCGTCGTCTTCGTCGTCGTCATCTGATCTCTCGTCCGGTTCTTCCATGAGCGCAGATCCGCAGAGATTCTCGCCGATAATGTCCATTGTCATTGCGGCGGTGGATGGCGCAGGATCTTGCTATGGTACCGGTCGCAGTTCCGCTCGAATGTGACCTGGATACGTTGCAAATACAAATACGCCTGATCAACCATGTCTTGCGCAGCGGATGAACGACGGAGCCAGTAGAACCGACTTTTTGGATCGAAAGACGGCGACTCGTCGGCGCAATGACAGGTCGTTCCCACAGGCTAACGAAATGGCTGGTAGAAAGCCAACGAGGCGCACGGAAGATGAAAAAAACCGCAAGACAATCCGAGGAACACGAACCGAAGCCGAAACGGGCGTAATTAAGAGTCACCGGTCGTTGTCGTTGTTGTTGTCATTGTTGGTGTTGTTGATGGATTATTCAACGGCCCTCTGACGACTGACGCTCAATCGCAATGGCGGCTGGTTAACGCCCACCACGACCCCTTTAGCGTCGAAAACGGCGCCTCTCGCCGTTGTTGCAGAGGTCTGGCCCGTTCACCCGGACGACGAGACGGTTGGAAAAGCGGACGTTCCCAAAACCGGAACAAAAGACCGAGATGACTCGAAAACGACCCGATAGTTTGCAGGTGCAATTTCACCTACGGTCGCTTTGGTTAGCGCCCTCTATCGAATCTATCGAATGATCTCTGGCTTTAATTTCTTAGAGTTACCTGTGTCAGTTCCTTAATAACTAAGGGGTTGGTTTCCAAGTCCTCAGTTTTCCTCAAATTTTTCAGACACGTGGTGAGATATTTTCAGGCTCTTAAATATGCTTGAAGGCTGGTCCATTTCCACACATTTTGACGTATTTTGGGATACTTTAGCTTAGGGGGCTAATAAATAATATTATTGAGGGTTTCAAGGGATGGACACAGCACCAGAATATGCCTTAATTGAGTATCTGTATTAAGCCTACTTACGTGAACATCAGTGTAATTAAACTTAACCCTAATTCTGTCATGTAGTCGTAGAACATCCAATAGGAACAGTTTTGGCAAACTAAGTGCAATACCAGAGTCGCAAACTCCTCTTGAACCAAGAAATTCAACTGCGATATGCAATGCCTGAATGCACAATTATGACAGGCTTACAAAAAGATCGAGTATAATGTTAACATAGCCAAACTATGACGTAGAGACACTGCAAAAGTGCTGTGACATTCACTATATGCGCATAAATTGCAGTGGACAGTGACCAATGTCGTGTTCAGATCTTCCTCCAAAGTCGAACGAGATGCGATGGACATAATTAGGTGCACTTTTGAGTAAGTTGTTCACCACAGATTTGCTCAGCACTTACAATTCTTCACTCTGTGAATGACTTAACGTGCGTCAGTAACCACATGATGATGATGATGATGACGACGATGATGATGATGATGCATTGGAGATAACGGCTCCTGCGCGCAACGTAATAGTCATCGTTGTTAAACTTACTATCGCAGACCAAGGTATAGTGATTGTCGCCTGGGGATGGTACAATCGGGATCGGATTGGTATGGAACCAACAGGAAACTCTGTCGATGTAATGCCAATCAATTCCTTTGCAATTGCTGTATAGAAGACAAGCGGTCAGACATTCCTCCAGCGAAAATATGGTTGGGCTCAAAATGCCTCCAACAACTTGTGAGTCACGGTGGACATCCCAGCGACACCTTATTTAACACAGACAATCTCTCTAAACACTGTGACAATGCATAGAAGGTTAGCAGACAATCGTTAATCTGACTAAGGAAATGAGTCAATAAGTACAATTTCTGGATTATAGGTCTATATAGCGCTTTCGGGAGTAGGCTACCACAGTAGCTGCTTATGCTTAGACGCTTAATCTAAATCTGAAACGGTCATAGCCGAAAGGTGCGGATCAATCAGACAAGAACTACTACATCGAAAGAGGTATCGTGGTTGGGATGTTACAGCTACGGAGGAAATGATTTAATTTAAAGGTGTGTCAAATCAATATTTCTATTGCGCTAGACGAGTAAGAGAGATTTGAATACAGCAATTACCCTATAAATATATATGTCATGTCATGAAGCCGTCGTCGCTATGCGAAGGTTGGCTGCAACGTTGAACAATAATTCTCCACTGCTTCCTTTTTTAGCTGCTTACATTAGTGGAGCTCCTTTCATGTTAGTCCATGTCATAATGTTGTCTATCCAGCTGGTTCTGGGTCTGCCTTGCTTCCTGATTCTTTCCGTCAAACCCGTTATTATTGAGTTTTCAATTGAGTCTTCTGTTTTTCTGGTAACATGTCCAAAATATCTCATTTTTCTTGAGTTGATATGTTTTAGAAATTCCTGATTTACTGCAGCCATTTTGTATAGTGTGTCATTGGATATGATAACCGTAAATCGAATCCTCAACATTTTTCTCAAGTATTTGTTTTCATATAATATGTATATGTACATATATATTATAATTATATGGTATGGTATGGTATCATTCATCCTTATTGCTGAGAGTCGGAAGCTATGCAGGTTGATGACAAGGTTCTCCACGTGACTCTGTCTTTTCAGTTCTGATGCAATTGATACTTGGTTGTTTTGTCCATACCGCAATATCATCCGACCATCATCTACGAGGCCGGCCTCTCTTTTTCCTGTCGTTAATTCTGCCATTCAGTATCGTCATACATAGATTGTCTGCTCGTACTATGTGACCAAAGTATCTCAGTTTCCTAAATTGGATTACTGAGTATAGGCATCTATTTCCCCCAAGTTCTTCTATGATCGAGGCATTTGTTCTACGTTTTTTCCAGCTGGTGGACATTCTTCTTCTGAAAGCTGTCATCTCGAAAGCAGTGTTTCTTTTCTGGCCTGCCTTCTTCACCGTCCAAGCTTCAGCTCCATACGTTGCAATGGGCCAGACCAATGCTTCCATCAGGCGTCTCTCTATTATCTGCAGACTGAGCGACCGATCATTCCAAACGCTAGTGTGTCTTTATGGTTGAACGCCCCATGCCTAGCCTTGTTCTTATTTCAGAGCTGCAGTCATTGCCCTGTGTAATTAATGAACCAAGATAACGGAATGTTTCAACTTGTTCAACAGGATGTTCATGATACGTGATATTGATTTTGATCTTTCATATATTATAATATTAATATTATAAGAAGAAGCAAAAAAGTGAATTAACAACGCTAGTAAGTTCATTACGAGAAAGTTCATATTTTAGTGCAATTGGAGAATTACTTGGCGTTAATTTACAAATACGGATCAACATTACTTTTGTATTTACATTGAAAACAGGGAACCTTGTAGGCTACTACGACTGCTAAGCAGACTATCGACCATCACAAGCAGACCATTGATTTTTTATTTAAATATATTTTAAATGTGAGAGTTTGCCTTATTTATTATAGAAATTATAAATGATGTATCCCTAATGAAAAAGTGATGTAAACAAATATTTTAAGATAAGGCGACTTTTTGAATAGGCACATAATGCAGTGAGAACCCGCTAAAGTGAGAAATAACTCGACGTCGAACTGTCTGTGAATGCGTTGTAACGCTCGGTGCGTTGTAATGTATTTATGAGTATTTAGGATAGAAATTATTTACCAATATTTCTGTTCACAATAAATTCCCGCATAGCCAAGTTGGCAATAGCACGCGAAGAAGATTATGTCTGTGACGACGCATGTTCCTCCATTTTGACATGGCTTGGCACCGCAGGGGTCGTCTACAATTAGGAAGAATTGCATAACGGTATGCTGGTTAAAATAAAAGAAAACCAGTGAAAACCCTCTCCGACATATATCCTGGTCTCAACATACACAAAACCGAGATAATCCTTATTCGTTTTTTGTCCTCTGCAAAAAGAGTTATGAAGATTTAATCGTCACAAATTTGAGAATTCGGGCTATTTCGGAGAGCAGTCTATGGCTTCAATTCATCCGTTTAATATCCACTCATTCGGTCCTTTATATCCTATGACTCTAGTAAATTCACTGATCTGCTACATCATATTAGTGAGCACCAGTGGCGTAGCAGGATTTCCATAAGAGCGTTTGGTTTTATACGTGACCAAACACGAAAAAAGCCCTCAACATACCAGCCAAGTGTATTTTCAACCCAAAATCGCGTCCAAAAATAAAAATATGCATGAAAGCACGTTAAAATATTTCCCGTCGACGGTCAAGGGAGTTTCACCCCTAAACCCCCCTTGGCTACGCTATTGTTGAGCACTGAGTAGTCTACTGCAATTAACTTTGACATGTGATACAGTGTCAAGCGAAACCTACCGTGTGAACTTAGCAGATAGACAAGATCTTACCGTCGCAGATCCAGTCGTAGTGATTCGTAATACCGTCAATTTGCAATATCGGTATTTCTTTGAAATAATAACAAGCTATACCGTTCATTCTTTGAAAGTCAAAGCCCTTGCAAGTGGGATCAGCTCGACATTTGGCTTTGCAATCTTCGCTTTGTGTTTCTTCTCCTTACGGAACGTCTACTGAGGACCTTGATTGATATTGGATTCTCCAATCACACCTTAATTGGCAATAGTATTATACATAGACCTACAGTATGTAATATATAGGATTATGCTGCCAAATGTATACCATTTAATGCATTATTGAGTTGTGTTTTGTTTTGTCAAATATAGTTGCCACAAACAAAGTCATTATTGCCAGAATAAAAGGATTTGGTGTTAATGAATCAGAATTAAGGTTATTAATGGTCTTTTGTAGTTGTCATCATCAGCCCCTCTTTATGACTAGTCAATCACATAGTGCTTGTATATTAAACACTGTTAACCATACTTGCCTACAATAAGTAGTTGTCATTCTTAATTGGTTAGGCCTAATGTCTGTTGTGTATTAATCCATGTGGATTAGTTGTCAGAAATGAATGTAGTCCTCGAGACCGCATTCTTAGTCTTGATACCGCTAGAGACCGATTTTTGTGGTCTTGTGTTTTCCGTCGCTTATGAGTACTCCTCCTACGTACTTGAATGTTTCAACTTCTCCCAATATTTGTCCATTTAGTATGTTTTCTACTTCATCGTTGCCACCTTTCGAAACAGCCATATCTTTTGTTTTTTTATTGTTAATTTTCGGGCCAAATTTTTGCTTGTATCATTTACTTCATTAGTGATAGTTAGTAGATCGCGAATATTTTCACTCATCAGGCTGACATCGCCTGCAAACTTCAAGTTGTTTAGATCTTCCTCACTGCATTTCACTCCTGTTTTTATATTCTTTAATGTCAGTCAAAATATGCACTTCAGAATTATGATGAACAGTGTTGGCGACAGCATACATCATTGTCTTGTTCCTATATTCGTGGTGAACTATTCGGATATCTCGCCATCTACTTCGATAGCACTTTCCACTTTCTGATATATTATTTGTATCATTTTGATAAGTTTTTCTTCAATTTCGATGTGTCTCAACGTCTGCCAAAGTCCTTCCCGCCAGAGTGAGTCAAATGCCTGTTTGTAATCAATAAAGTTGATGCAACAGGGTCTGTTTTCTTCAATATATTTTCTCATAATTTGTCTTATTGTAAACAGCTGGTCTACTGTGCTTCTTCCTGGTCTAAATCCTGCTTGTTCCTCGCTTATTGCTCTTTCAACATAGTTCTGTAGCCGTTGTTGTATTTTTATTAATTATTGTTGTTGTATTATTTTGGTGCGTACTTTGCCTGGTATATTTAACAGGGTTATCCCTCTGTAGTTGTTGCAATCTGCTTTATCTCCTTTTCCTTTTTATAGATACAATCACTCACTTACACTAGTCTAACTGAATGTTCTCTTCATTGCATATTTTATTTATTGGCTGAAGGAACGAATACTTAACGGAAATGTATGACTACCCGATAGATACAGATCACAAAATCCTGCAAGAAATGCCAAGCAGAAATAAAGGGGACAATACAGACTTAACATTGGAGGCATTCCTACTCCAAAAGTCATTTCCTCCACAACTATAACAACCCGTCCCGCCACCTTATGAATATACCGACCTTTGCTTGGCCGACAATCCACCTTTTCTATGGCTATTTCAAGAAAGATTAGACGCCTAAGAGTATGCAGCTACTATTGTACTATTTCCGAAACCGCTATATAAATCCATGAGAGTCTATTTACTTACTTCGTGAAGACTTTATTTCTAATTATTTAGCATTTCAACGGCATTGCTCTGACCGCTAAGCTTCTGAAGGTCAGAACCGTTCCTTAAACCTAAATGAAAATTACAGCAGTTAAATAATTTCAATACTTTAATTCCATTTAAATCAACCTCTGTCAGCGTCGAATACAAAAGTAATACGAAATGAAAATGTTTACGTGGCGTTGGTTAGACCGAAGAGACATAACAGAACGCCAGCGAACAACCAGATATGTGTAGGCATGTTCTTCCAACTAATTGAAAACGAGCTCTATATGCTATGAAGAAAAACGATGCAGATATGCTAGCTACTCGCTACACTGCGTCTGGCAACAGAGTATTCTAATGCCTTCTAAGCAACGTCTGCAGCTTATTCAAATGATGTCAAACTGATGCAACGAGATTCTTTTGCAAAGACGAATATATCGACCGAAATTAATTGTATTCCGTGCATCTCAACAGACGGAATAGTCTTGAATATTTAAGAACTGTCGGATCAATTTAAGAGAGGAGTTTTTCTTAAGATGAAGATTAATTAAGCCTACTGCTGCATGATTCGATGCAGATGCTATCGCAACTCATATTGATAATGACAGCGCAAGTACAAGACATCCTCGAGGTCATTTATCGCAACGGATTTTATGCCTGTAAAAATATCGAGGTTGATTAGTTGTATATATATATATATATATATATATATATATATATATATATATATACAACTAATCAACCTCGATATATATACTACCATATATCAACCTCGATATATACTAGAAAGATGCTCGCTTCGCTCGCGCTCGCTTCGCTCGCAGTTCAGGATAATACTAATCCAATACCTATACCTAATAGCCAATCATTGAATTCATGCTGAACAACATTTCAATGATCGCCACCTAGCCAAGCTCTGCGCCACGTAATAATTAGGCCTATGTACGTTAAAATCACGCAACTGTGGCCATTTGTGACGCTGTACACGTATTTTTTGTTTACGTTAAAATGTACGTTAACATCCTCAAGCTACGAACAATTGTTACCAATAGCAACGTCGTCACACGCCCACCCCTCTGACGCTGCAATGACTCGACTAAACCGTGTTAAACTACGATTATACGAACAATTGTTACCAATAGCAACGTCGTCTTCGAACATCGGTCCACCAACGCATCGCGACGTAAGGCCTAAACCGTCTACCAATAGTCAACGCTCGCCCACCAACGCATCGCGACGCAAGAACTAAACGGTCTAAACCGTCTACCAATAGTCAACCAATCAGAACGCTTGAAGGTAACAGACAGACATACAGATAAGGATCTTAATATTATATAGAAGATACGGTGTCCACAAATAACTGGCCCTTAAACATCTGGTAATAACAGGCGCAAACCTGAATGGAATTACATAAAATTTTATCAGCATATGCTCACATATGTTGATGTTAAGGATTTTACTTTTCACGTGAATCAACAGAGCCGTTTTTTTAAATTTTACCTTTTTCCCAAAGCGTTCAAAATTTTCATTCTCCATTACGACTTATTTAAATGAGGCTGGAAATTACGTCGTCATTGATGCCCACGTCTTCTGCGTACACCTCCGACGTTTTCCGAATCCCTCATGTTATCTGCCGTTGTTTCGGCACTTGGGTGCCCACTTTTGATTTTCATTGACCCTGGTACAAAGATCAACGAAACTGGACGAATATGACGAATGAATTTGCTCTAAAATTATATAGAATAGACCAAAAGCGTTAGTAGGAGGGCCTCCGAAAGCGGGGGTAGGGGGAGATGCACAGAGGCTCGGCGGTCTGGAGGGGGCCCGGGCCGATGATGAATATGCATAATTAGCAATAATACCATAAAGAAAGGTGGCCCGGCGAGTAAAAGGGGGGCCCGGACCTGAGGACATCAAAAGCATCAAATAAACAGTGTGAACAGGGGCGTCATTTGGGGAGGGGCAGGCGGGCCCCCAAGGAGAATGAAGAAATAGTGTATTAAGTAAATGAAAACTGTAAATGTGAAATGTGCAAAAATCGCCAAAATTGTCCAAAACTTGCCAAAAAATGTCAAACAATTTCAAATTTGACAAAATTGGTCCAAAAATTGCCCAAAATTTGCCTATAATTGCTCAAAGTTTGCCCATAATATGCCAAAATTTGGCCAAATTTGACAAACATTATCTCACCCCGAAGAAAGGTGTGAATTGACGCTTCTGAGTGTGAGAAAGTGCGACAAGAAAAAAGGTCATCACTAGTTTTCGAGAGTGGCAACATGACATCGTGTCGGTTAATTTGGGTTAAACCAATGACAAGCAAAAAAAGGGTCGTCAGCAATTTTTTAAATTTTTTCGGGGCCCGCCGGCCATTCTGCACAGGGGCCCGGAATTTCTGTCGCCGGGCCTGGTTAGTAGACCCCTATTATGGTTAATGATTATTTGATCGCATAATGAGATGCAGATTAAACGATACGCATGCTTAATTTTGACAAGGCCTTCAGTCACAGAGAAATCCGCCGGATAGAATTTTCCATATCAAATGTCAAACTGTGAGAAAACAGGATTCCCGAATTGCAATTTAATAACTTTTTTCTAAATTTTAATGACGTCTAATCAGTAATGTACCAAGGAGCGCTGCATGTCATGATGAACACCTGCGTGTCAAATAAATAACAGAACGTGTTTCGAATCTCTAATTTGCAAATAGTGATCGCAATCTTTGAACTCTGCCAGGTTTTACACTTAATGAATTTTTAATTTTTGATTTTTAAACTTACATTTTCCGCTCTAGTGTAGAAAGCAATGGCGAAGCCACGGGGGGCAAAGGACCGGGCCCTATTTTGGCTGAGACCGGTCGTGAGATTTGCGCCAAACCGTTTAGAGATGGGGGGGGATTGGTACGCGATCGAAGAGAATAAGTTAATGTGCGAAGAGTTTCTTGACGACCTATTTAAATTGCTTGTCGGAGACTTTTTACACAAAAATGTTGATTTGCCTCCCTCGGGATTCAAAGAATAGTCCTCCTGATGAAAGGTCTGGAGAAGAATAGTCCTTGACATTAGTAGTGTGCGATGAACAGTCCGGCGATGAACAGTCGGTATGCCGCCTACGATATTCGGGAACCCTGGATAATGGCTATGCAACTGACCTCTTCCCATATCTTCATCTACCATCTGACACCATTGAGTTATACCACCTTTAGTCGGTTTTCGTTTGTTTTAAAGTCCCCTTTTTGAAGTAGGCCTAGCTATTGATATGAATCTTATCTGATGGCAAAGTTAATTGCAAAAATGTTAAATTATGAAGCCGATACATCAATTTGCTTATCCTATGCTTTTCTTAAATATATTCAATGTGCAATGCAAGACTATAAGAGGGCTGCAAAAGCACTCAGACAACACAAGATCTTCTAAATATGCTGCCTTTACTGATATGCTGGGGACTCAATCAGTGATAATAAATGAGAATCTCTCAACTCCCACTGATCTGTCTTGTGGTGTCCCTCAAGGCTCGGTTCTTGGTCCTCTGTTATTTACTCTCTATACAACCCCCTTGGGTTCAATTCTTGATGAACATCAAGTGGCATATCATCTTTATGCTGATGATACTCAAATTCTCATCTCTTTTGATCAATCTTCTTCAAACTCTTCTCTTAAGACTCTATCCACTGTCTTTACTAATATTCAGTCATGGATGGATTCAAATAAGCTTCTTTTGAATTCATCAAAAACTGAGTTCTTGCTATTAGGTACTCCAGCTCAATTGTCTAAATTTGAATCTCTGAAATCCGTAGTATTAGGAGATTCCACTGTTGTCCCTAAAGTACTTCTGCTCGCAACCTTGGTGTGATATTTGACTCTTCTCTCTCTTTTACTAGTCACATAAATTCAGTCTGCAAAATTTCTCATTATCACATTCGGGACATCTATCGCATCAGACATCTCCTCCTAAGCCTGTTCTTATTCAGTTAGCCAATGCATTGGTATCTAGTCGCCTCGATTATTGCAATTCCCTGCTTTTCGGCATCAAATTCAAATATGCAGAAACTCCAGAGAGTACAAAATTCCTTAGTTAGAGTAATATCCAAAACTCCAAGATTTGAACATATTACTCCAGCGAGACAGTCCCTACATTGGCTTCCTATCAAATACCGAATTAATTATAAAATTTGTCTTTTGGTATTTAAAACCATATTATATAATGAACCCTATTACTTAAGATGCGACTAATCCCTCGACCTACTATTCAGTCAACTAGGTATTCGGCAGGACTTTCATTTGTTGTTCCTTATTCTCGCACTGTCATTGGCACTAGTTGTTTCTCAGTGTGTGGCCCTAAGCTTTGGAATTCATTACCAATATCACTTCGCAAAACTAAAAAGTTATCATCTTTTAGATCTGGTCTTAAAACTTACCTGTTTGACTTGGCTTATCCCCCTTAGATTGCTCCCCCGCTGTTCTGACTGATCTTCCGGATTGACCTGGCTCTAATTCTATTTGGATTTGGTGCGCCATCGGCTGATGCCCTGGGCATTATGATAGTGGCGCCATAGAAGTTTATTGATTGATTGATTGATTGCCTTTAAATGTTATTCTACAAAAGGTTCGGCTCAATCGGCGAAGCAATAAAATCGCCGCTGTTCTTGAATTGGTGCGAATTCAATCGTTTGCCTATTTTAAGCGTAATAGCATAATCACATTTGACATTCGAAAGGAAGAGGAAATACGATTTCAAAACATACATATTTTTACCCTCCTCGTATTAATAATACTGTCTAATGAAGGGGAAAACGTCGCTATACTATTTCACGATATGCTCTACAAGCCTAATGAATAAGTAGGGCAGTGACGCAGACTAGACGCTTTGAAAATTTTGCTCCGTTTAATTTGTTTTTAATTTGATTTTTTAAATACTTTTCTTGCAAATGTTAAAATTTTTGCTCTTAATTTTTAAGTCGTTATCCGAGGTTTATGTCGGTAGGCCTATATATTTCTTTAACTATTTTGATTTAACTGCGCTAGAATCAACTTGACCTACAATCGCTCAACTCATTACCGTTATTGACTGCATTCGAACATCAGACCTTCTCTTAGGACTTAGGTTTTCTATTAAATTATTTCATACCACAGTAACATCGGCTTCACTATTCACTTCGTGCTGAGCTCGTGATTCGCTGCATTAGCTGAAGGGCAGCTTGACTTTTCTAACAACTTAACTTGCTTCAACAATCTCAGCCTGACTATGAAGACAAAGTATATATCCAGACTTGTCGTTGAAAGTAGGCAAATAAGCATCTTGTTAATTTCTATAGCGCTTTAAAAAGCGGCGACGCAGCAACTCCATATTCCTAGATGCTTAGTGTGTGAAAGTGTATGTGCTTGTCAAAAATACAACCAAGAATTATTGACAGTTTGTGCAAAACAATATAAGCACATCCATCTCATTAACATTAATTATAGTTGATTCACTTTGAGACAATTTGACGAAGTAGCTGATTCTGGAAAGACGTGTCCAATCTATCAGTAATGTAACATTTATTCGAGCTAAGCTTAGAACAAAATAGGGGTCCGCGATTCAAAAAGTTTGGGAACCTCCACTCTAACCCTCCGTCGTTCTGCGTTCACATCCACGTCTTTGCGGTTCACATTTCAGATATCATCTTTCATCTCGCTTGTGTGAAAGTAAAAAGTGGACTGATGTTTAACATTTAGTATCTCGGACGCGTGTATAGTGATCAATAAAATTTATAAAACCTATACCTCGGGATGTGTCTAATGCAAATGCCAAATTTCATGCCGATATCTTTAGCGTTTGCTGAAATATGGCCAAAAAACTAGAGACAAAATTTAAAATTAACAACGTAATATGTAATGACATTATAAAGAGATAATTATTTTGTTTATTTTTTGGCCATGAAAATTTTTTCTAGATGATTTGTTGCGGGAGCAGATGCTCAAAATGCCCACCCTTAACCCACACTTGCCGACAAGCGTTTCTTCACTGTCGATATCGGCTTCTTGATCTGTTCCTTAAGCATACTCTCCCGGATATTGTTCAGCACAGTCTTCTTTTGAACTAGAAGGTCTAATTTGCAGCCATAAAGTTATTTTTGGCTTGTAGCCCACGCTACTTTATCGCTTATCTTTGCTATTAAGTATACCATATACAGTATTAAACATTATACCGAGCACCATATGGGAGATCGAAGATTGTTAAACCGCATGAAACACGATGCAGTCCAACTCGCGCCAAATAACATTGAACGCATTCAGAAAATAGGAAGGAGTATCAGAAACAACCAGACTAAATCTGAAATGCCTTGAACCCATGGAGTTATTATTAGAGGAGACGGCATTACGGCATTTCTAACCAGGCTGCGTGAAGCCAGTAGCGCGTAGGCTAAAAATAGTGCCTTCATTGTTAGCGGCCATTGTGATTGAATCGGACGAATACAGAAGTATTAATTCAGAGTTATATAATTCTTTTTAAAATTTTTTTGATAAATAATAACTTTGTTATTGGGACCTGTCTCTCATCTTGGGAGGGGGAAGTTTTGACATAATTAATGGGGGTTGGGTAACTGAAAGTTGACAGTTGATGACAAGGGGAGGAGGTCAAAAATTGCCCAAAATTGTTGACATAATTAATGGACAGCCCCTATGCCTTATTGAAAACACGATTGATGTCATCCAATATACTGTCCACTTGCTATTTTTCAAACACAAATGTCGAACAATAGCATCTTAAACAGTGGCGGCTCCACAGGGTGGCTAAGGGGGTCCGTGCCCTATTGAGTGCATGGCCCCCAGTGGCCCCCTGTTGGGACCCTATACTTAATACTACATACCTAACAACAAACGGTAGGCCCCATGATTAGAAGTTGCCACCCCAACGGCCTCCCCACTTGCCAAATCCTGGAGCCGCCACTGGGCCCAGGGGGGTCCGTGCCCTCTATTGAGTGCCTGGCACCCCCCAGTGGCCCCCCTGTTGGGACCCTATACTTAATACTACATACCTAACAACAAACGGTAGGCTCCCATGATTAGAAGTTGCCACACCAACGCCCCCCTCCCCTACTTGCCAAATCCTGGAGCCTCCACTAATCTGAATCTCCATTTTCAATACATAGTAATAAAAAGTTCTTAGAACACTGGTAAAACATTCCCGCAGCTATTCCCCGTGGCTCAGCTGATGATGTTTTGAGTCTACCAATGTGGCTGCCGTTTGGGAATTTCCCAAATAGTTGGCTTCAGCCAAATGACGTAATGCCGTCTCCCCTAATAATAACTCCATGCTTGAACTCATTCATTCGGGCCTCACTTCTTACTCCCTTGCTGTCTTCAATGCAAAAGCTAAAGTCCCCCTATACTTTATCATGCGACTCCATGCCAGGAGCGCCTCTGTGTAGAAATATAAGAGGCGCTATACAAATGCTATATTACAAGACATTGCATTACATTACATTCTTGACCCTTCAAATTACTATCCTTAGTGAAATCCTATCCTATCGATAGTATTATTCTCAATTCAACTGTTAAGAAGCAAAACATATTCTCATTCTAGAGGTTTAATCAAATGTCAATATTATATCTATGTTGTTGGGATTGCGTAGCCAGAAATAAAATTTCAAAAACTACATTTACTGTACGTGACTTAATAATAATAGCCCATTATAGTGACTGAATTACTATTTAAAGGCAGCAAGTCATTTCAATATAATAATAATAATAATAATAATAATAATAATAATAATAATAATAATAATAATAATAATAATGTGATTTTAAGTGGTTTAGGAGGCTAGAAGCCTGTATGAAAACAGGCTTATGTATGTGTAAGAATATGTAAGAATATGTAAGAATATGTAAGAATAGCTAACGAGGTAATGAGGTAATAGTTAATGAGGCTTCGATTCAAGAGGTTAAATATCTAATAAAAGTGTGGGATAACAGCTGAGGCAGGATCCTACATATAAAGTTAAGCTGAAACACCCGTACTAAGCAGTTTAAAATATTTTAATTGAACAGCTACTCTTACCATCAAGCGTTCTAACTAGCTGAATCCCATACGGCTGATTAAATATGAGTAAAAGTGTGCGAATGGATCTATCAATAATTTCCAAAGGACCTATAGGACCTTTGTAATGTGTTCACACAGTTCGTTTAAACGAGTTACCGCATTAATCAGTACTTTAATAATAATAATAATAATAATAATAATAATAATAATAAATAATAATAATAATAATAATAATTTGCCTAAGAAAGCAAAGGGCTTTCAGGACACGAAGGACAGCAAGACTTCTGCTGTCAAGTCCGTATAGCAGATCTTTCATGAAAACAATAACAATAATTAATAAAATAATTAATAAAATAATTAATAAAATAATTAATAATAATAATAATAATAGGGGCCTAATAATAATATAGGATAGTGAACGTCGGCAGCGATGATCTCATTGTATTAAAGTATTATTAGTAGTATTAAGGGTGGGATTTTGAAAATAAAAACAAAATAACCCATACAAACAGAATAGAGAATACCAAGAAAAATTGGTGTGATTATGGTGTTTTTCACAAACATTTTTGATGTATTTTATATAGTTTGCTGCAGTGATGGGTAATTGCCCTTTTTTATCTAATTAATTAGAATTAGAATTAGTTGAAATTTTACAATTACAATTAGAATTAGAATTAGCAAAATTTCACAACCAATTAATTAGAATTAGAATTAGATACTTTCTAATTTAATTAGAATTAGCAATTGGAAGTGCAGTGATAAAAATTGCGATGCATTTTAATATAATGGCGAAAATTAATTTCATCCTCCGTAATCTAGATTATATCAGAATTGCATTTTGCAAGTAAAAGTGACTCAAACAAAGTATCATCTAGTCGATTTCATTTTCTCCTATCATTAAGAATAAATCCACTGCACTAAATGATCTTTCAATAGCAGCAGATGTGGCCGGTACAATATGATGCTGCAATTGTAGCTGGTATAAACAGGGAAAGTTCAATTTATGGTCCTCCCAAAAAGAAATACAATTAGTGTTCATATTGGTTGGAGTATATAAGTAACTTCGGAGCTCTTCAGTTTCTGTTGACGTCAGCAAAGTTTCTTCCATACATCCAAATAGATCGTTGTTGGACTTAATTTGAGGTGTGACTGATTTGTCATTGTCCATAGCTGGTGTCAAAGGTGTATTGTTTATCTGCTTTGAAACTGAATTTACTTGATGTTTAATTTGTCGTTGAACAAAATATCCTTCCTCAGCACTCTCTATCCACTTGAGTTTGAATCGTGGTTCCAAAGCACTTGACACAAGCAAGTGTGCTAATTAGGCAACTAATTGTTTTTTTCACTTACAATTAGTAAGCTAGTCATTAGAATTAGAATTAGAATTAGCAATATTTTGGAAGTAATTGATTAGAATTAGAATTAGACAGATAGCTAATTCATTAGCTAATTGATTAGAATTAGAAATTGAATTACCCATCACTGGTTTGCTGGGCAGTTCTCGCCCAATTTCTCAAATTTTTGTTACAGGCCTATTTTTTATTATTACAATATGCGCATAAATATGGCAACTATCGAATACTGAACTGAACCGAATTCGGTATTTAAGTGTCGGTTTTCTGTACTTTTTGGTATTTCGCACACCCAATTCGGTATCGGCGCCGATTTTTCGAAGTATCCGACATCGATGTCGGTTTTCGGTATACCAAACTACCACCACTCTAGGAAAATAGTTTATTGTTAAACGAGGGATTCAAATACTCAATATATTCAATTAAACAATACAATAATACAATACATCATTTATTTATTGATGTCACCTTGACAAAGCGCTAGGTCAAAAAATAAAGTAACAGTGTCTTAAGCCGCTACTGAAACTCAGACACAATTTGCAGTCCGTTCTCTAATAAAAGTCGATCGAAACTTCAATTGTTGTCGGGTATTTAAGTGCATCTATGAACGATTTTCGACGATCGCCATTGTTGACATCGTTCGTTCTGTGCCTTTCAAAAATCAACCGTCGAATCACGTGATAAGCGGCGTGACTATCCAGTTGGGCCAGAACTCGTCTGGCTTTGCTTGTGTTGCCACGGAGATTTTCGAACGCTAGCCAAGACCGGAGCACCCGGACGCTTGTCAGAAAACATCTAGCAGTCAAATATGAAACACACACAGCGAACGATCATAAATATTGATATCGATTGACCATTTGCATTTGAGTCATTTTCTCTAAGTTTGATGAAAAAACCCAAATGTATTTGTTTACCAGCATAATGGTATATATATATATATATATATATATATCCGAGGGACTTAATGAAAAATTGTCCGGAGACATATAGAAATAGTGTGCTGCTAACTCTCGTCCGGTTCGAGGTGTGGAAAAGAACCTCGGAAGGTGATTGCGTTGAAGCGTTGAATTGTAACTGACAAACGATGGAAGAGGAAACTGCCTTCCCTTTTGTCTCCGGATTGTTGAGCTAACCGTCGACTCAGCTCGCGAAGAAAACAGAGAGCGTCATTGTTGATGGGGCCTAGCGTCTCGAATGCAATGGGCAGGAAGGTGTACGTGGCTGCCAGATTTTGATATTTGGACGTTTTTCTGTCAGCAGCGGCTTCTACGGCGGCTCCTGCAGTGAGCGAAGTGGTGGGTAGGTATGTGGGAGCAACGGTGTCTGCTACCGTTGCGTCCCAGACAAGGCTTCGGCCAGCTTGCCAGGGTATCAGGGTCATGCCGTCTGGCCTTTTCCCCTCGGATCGACAGAGACCATCCGGCTCCTTGATGGAAGAGATCCCTGCCATGACTAAAGCCCTCTGGATCAGGTCATTCAACACGGAGTGTCGAGGGACACGGCCTGGACCCAGGTGGCACGACAGCCCGTGCGAACCATCTTCCGATAGCTGGACGCCGCAAGGACAAAGGTGTTTCTCACACAGGTTGACTCCGAGACGGAGGCCAACGACGACTCGCTAACAGTCTCGTCATCCATGCGCAGGCCGCAGGCGGTTAATGGCAGCGCGTGCAGCCAATCGCTGGCGTGGTTTGCCGAGACTGCTTTGAGTCGTGCCTGGTGATACTGTCCTTGGACTGTTTGGGACAAGGTGTTTATATCCCTCTGTATTGACGGGCGGTCCCAGGTGGATTGTTTGTGTAAAGAGTCGGAAGACAGTTTTGACTGCTGACTCAGGGAGCACCAGTCATTACTAACCCGAGCTTCATGAGTATCCATGCTCCGGCCTGCCTTTTCGAGGATGGAGGACTGGAGAGAACGGGTGCCTGCAGCAGAAGCCAAGAAGGCAGAAGGTGCAAGCATAGACACCCGTCGGATCCCCAGGCCGCCGTCCCTGATTGGAAGTGTCGCCTGAAGCCACTGACTGTCGGAAAGTTGGATGTTGAGCATCTTATCTAGGCCTTCGCGCATGGTTGCGTCAAAGCGCTCTAGCAAAGGATGACCAGCGCATGGGGTGCAGCGCAACAGATAGAGCAACTTCGAGTGGCTCAGAGAGCTCCTAAGAAGAATGAGGGCGTCCTGTCTTGGGATCGAACTTAGGCGACTGAAGGCCGACTGTCGTTCCTCTAGGTGGCTGGACATGAGTGCCTCGAAAGCTACTGTTACTTCAAGTGTTGCGCCTAGCAGAGTGGCGTCCTTGACCTCAATCTGAATTTCATCACCCAACACGTGATAACGAGGATACGTCTACCCTGTAATACGCTAAAGATGACAAATTCCAGGTCTAAATAACTTATACAACACAACCCTTAATTACTATCTACGACGCTTCCTTACTCTACCTGTCAGTGCACGACTTAAATGATAATCATTCTTCAACTTATCCGACAAATTACATTCAGGTTCCCACGTGATGCTTCTTGGTTGACACGCCCACAAAATCTTATAATGTCTTATTCCATTAATATTTTTACACGCTAATACTTTCTCTTCTCAACATCATACCATTGAGAATTAGAATTCTTGAAATCTTCAACTAAAACAGAATCCTTCTTAACTAAATCTGTACATTCAACTGAATTATCAACAGTTGTCTTAGGAGAAATATTAATATTTACATCCGACTTTGTTTGATCCTTATCAAAAGGCGTTGAATCCTTACTTGACCCCCTGTAATGACGCTATCACGAGTAAGTGACTAGCTTTCGTCATCATCCAACTCAACAAAATCCACAGGACTACTAAATCTTACATCTAAATCCTCTGATGACTGAACACCCTGTGTTAAATAATTACCGTTAACAAACTTTGCTAACAAGTCTTCACGACCTTATAATAATAATAATGTGATTTTAAGTGGTTTAGGAGGCTAAGTAGACCTGTGTGAAAACCACTGAAGATTGACCTTGATTGAATGGCTTCAAACGATTCTGATGAACAGGTGACGGGTGTTTAATATTGGTCTTTGAATGTTTTATAATGTAAACGTCATTAGATAATACTTTGGTGACATAATAAGGACCCGTCCACTTCCTGGTTAATTTAGGACTCTGGCCTTTTCGTTTACGTAAGTCCAAGAGCCATACCAGAGACCCTGGCACATAAACTCTTGTGCCTTGTGAATCTTGATCATACTTTTTTTTATAACCTTCCTGAGCTTCTGCAATGTTTTGTTTTGCCACTTTATGTGCAACCTCCAACTTCGTTATTAACTGTTGAACATAGCCATCGGTACTTGTAACACCAGTACTATGATAATTAAGTGATGAAATTTCAAATGGTAAATTCATTTCTCTTCCAAACATTAAATAATGACTAAAGGCTGTGCTGGAAGCTGATGGAGTGGCTCTAAGCGCCATCATGATTCTCGGAGTAAATTCGTCCCAATTCTTTTGATCAAAACAATGAATTGTTAATGATTGCCAAATTGTGGCCCACTGACGTTCAATTATTGAATTTGACATCGGATGGTAAATAGAGGTCAATGTTCTCTTTACATTAAATAGCTTACACAAATCTGCCACTATAGAACTTAGAAACGATTTTCCTCTATCAGATAAAAGCGAAGCCGGAGGACCTAGACGAGTAAACACTTGTTCATAAAGAACTGTTGCTATAGTACTACTTTGCTGATTTGGAATTCCAAAACATTCAGGCCACTTGGTGAAAGAATCCATAACTAAAAGTAAATGACGATTACCACGATTAGTTACAGGTAAAGGACCGGCACAGTCTATTTGAAACCTCCCGAAAGACTCAACAATGGGCAAAGGATGCAGTGGAGCCCGAATCAAATGAGTAGGTATTTTAGAAGCTTGACAATCCTCACAAGTTGCTATGAATTCAGAGACATCGCTAAAAAGTCTGTTCCAATAATACCTTGAACGTATCAAAAGATAACAGCGATCTAATGCTGGATGATCAAAATTTGAATGACAATCAGTCAAGACAGTTTCTCTCAATGATTTTGGAACTACTAGTTGAATAATAAGAGGCTTGGCTACAGCAATATTTTTTGTACGAGGTTGAAATAAATGATAGAGAACACCATTGATCAAAGTAAATTGTTCTATTTGTAAAAGCAATTTTCGAGCTTGTTTATCATCCTTAGGTAACATAGAAGATTCCAAATAATCAATGAATGGACGCAACTCTTCACATTGAAGTTGTGCTTTCAAATATCCACGTTCTCAAAGATACAGTATCATGTAGCCAAATATTACCAAATGATGGTGACTGCGAAATTGAATCCTGAACAGCAGAACAAACTACCCCAGATTCTGACTCAAAATTAAGTTTAACTTCCCACCATTGATTTTCTTCTATTGACTCGTCAACTTCCTTGATTGTAGACAAATAAATATCATCCCTGAGAAAAACATCATCGACAGGTACATCAGGAGGAGGAGGAGGATAATTAAATCTAAACAATGGCAAGAACCCATTACCGCGTTAATACCGCACTTTTGGGCCAAATTGTCCCCCATTACCGCGATAATTATCGCGGTAATTGGGAACAATTACCGTTGCCGTGTCATTTTCTATTAGCGATTTAATTTTTGGTAATTTAGTTCGCAAGCGAATATGCCAACATGGCGGCTAGACGGGTCATTAAATTCCACTATTAAAACAACCGAAAATATCGAAAAATATAAAACAAAGCATACTAGCAAAAAATAAGCCTGAAGATGGAAGTTGACCTGTTTCATAGTATTTATCAAGTGATTGATCCTATAGCTAGATGCATGCAATAACTTCGCATATCGATTACATGTACCATAATGTACTCTACCATATATTACATGTGCAACTAAATGAATAAAAGTCACTGTAGATTTGTACTGAATCGTTTTCAGTATAGCCATGCAATAAGATAAATTAATAGACATTTACTTATATAATGAAATGTCCAAATGTCTTTTCTATGCTTATGCGATGACCGTAATCAGAATTGTAAATAATTTGGTCGTCGAATTTTCGAAACTGTTTTCAATCTGAAACAGCAAAATTATCTTCTTAGCTTAATTCTATTATTTGTAATTATTTTTACAAGTTTAATCATTTGGCCCAATGCAGTAAATAGCAAAAGAAGTAGAACCTAGATTCTGTTGAAAGATTCATAGAATACAAAGCATTGCATTATGCTTAAAGCGCGCTGAAATCTAGATATACTATTCGATTCCTAAGAGGATGTTTTGCATTCAATATTTGTTCTCACGCTGTTTACCTCTTGTCTTCAATATCACAAAAAATATATAAGCAGTTCACTGCAGGATATTTTATCGGGATGATTTATGCTTTCCAATACGAATTTTACTCATACCATGATTTTACTGTGTTAATTCATGCCCAATCAAATGCAATATGACGTATTACAATCATCGATTGAAATGTCAACCAATTAATAGACATACAGATTTGAATGCCAGTCAATCACCTTTAATCAAACCACAACCAGCAAAAGTTTTCGATATTTTTTACAAAGGACCGCTCATTAAAACCTAAATTTATATCGTGGATTTGAAAGGACGTCGACCTTGTCCATGCGAAGAATTGGGGCTGTATTATTATTATTATTATTATTATTATTATTATTATTATTATTATTATTAAAGTTAAGATTACTGTGGTAACTAATCTATAAAGACTTCGTGAACACATTACAATGTCAAAACAGAATGATAACTAGTTAGAAATAGCCAGGTCTTTAAGTGCTTCTTAAACGCATCTAGTGATGGTGAGAGTTGAATGGCCAGTGGTAAACCATTCCAGACCTGTGGTGCTGCCACGGGAAAAGCGCGCTCACCCACGGTGGAAAGACGCATTCGCGGGACGAGTAGAGCTGCAGTGGAGGCCGATTTCAGACGTTGTCGACCATCGAGATCTGAGACACGCTGCAGTTCTGTTTTTAGGTATGCTGGACCCATGCCATTCAGACACCGGAACACCAGTGACGCCAGCTTGTATTTGATACGTTCTGGCACTGAAAGCCAGTGTAGGTCTACCAGTAGAGGTGTTATGTGATCACTCCGTCCGATCGGTGAATCAAACGCGCGGCAGCATTCAGCACTGTCTGAAGACGACTGAGGAACTAGGAGTTCCTGCGAGGGTGGCGTTGCCATAGTCCAGTCTTGTCAGCACTAAAGCACTGACTAGCGACTTAAGGACTGTTGTGGAGACGGATCGTCGGATACTCCGTATCAATCGTAGAGCAGCGAAACATCCGGCGACGGTATTGGCCACGTGTTGTTTCATCGATACAGTAAAGTCTAAGCAGATGCCTAGATTCCGAACCGAGGTAGTCAGCTGCAGCTCCAGGTCGTCAATACGAACACACGCCGTGGGTAAGAGGTGCTGCTGCCGGTCAGTAGCGATCCATAAAACTTCTGTCTTGGCAGCATTAAGCTGGAGTCGATTGGATCTCAGCCAGTTTGTCATCTCTGCGATGCACAGTGTCACGCATTGCTGCAGTTGTTGGGTGGCCGCTGAAGTACAGCTCACATAAATCTGCGTGTCATCATCGTAGAGATGTGTATTATTATTGTTATTATTATTATTATTATTCCAGGACAATTTATATAGCGCTGTATGCATGGTTTAAAATCCAAAATCATAAGCGCTTTGACAACGATGAAGTGTCAATGAAGGTCAGAAGGGGCGATGTTAAAATCCACTGTGATGATGGAAAGAACTTTGCTGCCGTGAAGAAGTCCGGTGCAGAGTCCTTTAGAAGCGGTCCTTCAAAGAAACTTTAGCCCCATTGACATGCCAACGAGGAACGGAAGATGATGTAAGACTCGTCGAGTTGGTAGTACGAGTTATCCACGCAGATGTAACCACCGGTGAGTTCCTAAAGAAGCGGTCTTCAGCAAGAAGATAGTTGCGTCGTCGAAATCGGCAAATCCGACGAAGATGGAAAATCCGACGATGTCCAGAACGACAGTCAATCGCAAATCCGCTGAATTTTCACGCGGCAGCCACTAAATCAATAATGACTGACATTGGCGCACACTCGACGGAAAGCGACCGACTTCAACTTCCAGACCGACGTAGAAGGTAGAGGACGGCACGAGACACGTCGGAAACCGAAGATCAGAACGCAGTCCTCACGTAGATGGAGCTCCAGACTCTACTATGGACTCTATTATGGGGATGGCTGAGATAACAAGAAACGGGATGGTTCCAATGATCTCTGGCTTTAATTTCTTAGAGTTACCTGAGTCAGTTCCTTAACAACTAAGGGGTTGGTTTCCAAGTCCTCAGTTTTTCTCAAATTTTTCAGACACGTGGTGAGATATTTTCAGGCTCTTAAATATGCTTGAAGGCTGGTCCATTTCCACACATTTTGACGTATTTTGGGATACTTTAGCTTAGGGGCTAATAAATAATATTATTGAGGGTTTCAAGGGATGGACACAGCCCCAGAATATGCCTTAATTGAGTATCTGTATTAAGCCTACTTACGTGAACATCAGTGTAATTAAACTTAACCCTAATTCTGTCATGTAGTCGTAGAACATCCAATAGGAACAGTTTTGGCAAACTAAGTGCAAAACCAGAGTAGCAAACCCCTCTTGAACCAAGAAATTCAACTGCGATATGCAATGCCTGAATGCACAATTATGACAGGCTTACAAAAAGATCGAGTATAATGTTAACATAGCCAAACTATGACGTAGAGACACTGCAAAAGTGCTGTGACATTCACTATACATGTATGCGCATAACTTGCAGTGGACAGTGACCAATGTCGTGTTCAGATCTTCTTCCAATGTCGAATGAGATGCGATGGACATAATTAGGTGCACTTTTGAGTAAGTTGTTCACCACAGATTTGCTCAGCACTTACAAATCTTCACTCTGTGAATGACTTAACGTGCGTTAGTAACAACATGATGATGATGATGATGATGATGATGACGACGACGATGATGATGATGATGATGCATTGGAGATAACTGCTCCTGCGCGTGACGTAGTAGTCAGCGCTGTTAAACTTACGATCGCAAACCAAGGTATAGTGATTGTCGCCTGGGGATGGTACAATCGGGATCGGATTGGTATGGAACCAACAGGAAACTCTGTCGATGTACTGCCAATCAATTCCTTTGCAATCGCTGTATAGAAGACAAGCGGTCAGACATTCCTTCAGCGAAAATATGGTTGGGCTCCAAATGCCTCCAACAACTTGTGAGTCACGGTGGACATCCCAGCGACACCTTATTTAACACAGACAATCTCTCTAAACACTGTGACAATGCATAGAAGGTTAGCAGACAATCGTTAATCTGACTAAGGAAATGAGTCAATAAGTACAATTTCGGAATGATAGGTCTATATAGCGCTTTCGGGAGTAGGCTAGTACCACAGTAGCTGCTTATGCTTAGACGCTTAATCTAAATCTGAAACGGTTATAGCCGAAAGGTGCGGATCAATCAGACAAAAACTACTACATCGAAAGGGGTATCGTGGTTGGGATGTTACAGCTACGGAGGAAATGATTTAATTTATAGGTGTGTCAAATCAATATTTTCTATTGCGCTAGACGGGTAAGAGAGATTTGAATACAGCAATTAGCCTATAAATATATATGTCATGTCATGAAGCCGTCGTCCCTATGCGAAGGTTGGCTGCAACGTTGAACAATAATTCTCCACTGCTCTCTTTTTAGCTGCTTCCATTAGTGGAACTCCTTTAATGTTAGACCATGTCATAATGTTGTCTATTCAGCTGGTTCTGGGTCTGCCTTGCTTCCTGGTTCTTTCCGTCAAACCCGTTATTATTGAGTTTTCAATTGAGTCTTTTGTTTTTCTAGTAACATGTGCAAAATATCTCATTTTCCTTGATTTGATATGTTTTAGAAAATTCCTGATTTACTGCAGCCATTTTGTATAGTGTCTCATTGGATATGATAACCGTAAATCGAATCCTCAACATTTTTCTCAAGTATTTGTTTTCATATAATATGTATATGTACATATATATTATAATTATATGGTATGGTATGGTATCATTCATCCTCATTGCTGAGAGTCGGAAGCTATGCAGGTTGATGACAAGGTTCTCCACGTGACTCTGTCTTTTCAGTTCTGATGCAATTGATACTTTGTTGTTTTGTCCATACCGCAATATCATGCGATCGTTATCTACGAGACCGGCCTCTCTTCTTCCTGTCGTTAATTCTGCCATTCAGTATCGTCATACATAGATTGTCTGCTCGTACTATGTGACCAAAGTATCTCAGTTTCCTAAATTGGATTACTGAGTATAGGCATCTATTTCCCCCAAGTTCTTCTATGATCGAGGCATTTGTTCTATGTTCTTTCCAGCTGGTGGACATTCTTCTTCTGAAAGCTGTCATCTCGAAAGCAGTGATTCTTTTCTGGCCTGCCTTCTTCACCGTCCAAGCTTCAGCTCCATACGTTGCAATGGGCCAGACCAATGCTTCCATCAGGCGTCTCTCTATTATCTGCAGACTGAGCGACCGATCCTTCCAAACGCTAGTGTTTCTTTATGGTTGAACGCCCCATGCCTAGCCTTGCTCTTATTTCAGAGCTGCAGTCATTGCCCTGTGTAATTAATGAACCAAGATAACGGAATGTTTCAACTTGTTCAACAGGATGTTCATGATACGTGATATTGATTTTGATCTTTCATCTTATTATATAATTCTCGATGTCTGTCGCGTCCGTCTGTCCGACGGCAACACGGCGGGTATTGCAAGACGCTGTTGTCATTGACAAACAAATATTGTTTAATCAAAACTGTATTAAAATCAACGGAGCGTTTAACGAAGCGTCTTAATTGCAGCTTAAACCCCCCGTCTCCCTTCCCTCTCCCTATCTTTCTCCCAATCGCCCCGACCCCAACCCATTCCGGTCCCGCCCCAAATCCCCGTTCCCTTCCCGCTCCCCATCCCCCTTTCCTCTCCCCATATCTCTCCCAATCGCCCCGGCCCCAACCCATTCCGGCCCCGACCCCAAACCACCGTTTCCCTTCCCTCTCCCCATCCATTTTCTCTCTCCCCATCCCTCTCCAATCGCTCCGGCCCCAACCCATTCCCACCCCGGCCCCAACCCATTCCCTGCCCTTGCCCCAAACCCCGTTCCCCTTCCCTCTCCCCATCCCCATCCCCTTTCCTCTCCCCATTCCTCTCCCAATCGCCCAGGTCCCAACCCCATACCCGCCCCACCCTGCCCGACAGGCCCCAAACCCCCATTCCCTGCTCTCTCCTCACCCCGCTCCCAATCACCGTATCTCTCTCCATCCCTCTCCCAATCGCCCCGGCCCCAACTCATCACCGCTCCGCCACACCCCACCGGCCCCAAATCCCGTTCCCAAACCTACACAACGCTGCTCCGAAAACCCGTATAACCCACTTTCCTCCTCCCAAACATCTCTTCTCTCTCCCAATGCTCTGCCCCCATTATATATAAATATATTTTTATTTATTCCTTCCTAACCTCAATACCTATTTTTTATTTTTAACCCCTCAAGTGGGGATTAAATTTTCAGACGCCGTCACCGTACTGGGGATTTAATTTTTGGAAAAGCGTTCTTCAGAAATGATTGCTGTAACGTTTTAAATTTGCAATATCTCAGGCTATATAGAAGATAAAAAGATGAGGTTTGAAACATTGTTTAGATTGTTTATTCCTCTTTCTAACCGTCCGTGCAAAACAAAAAAATTTGGGGGTAGAGTCCACTTTACGGTCTAAAATATCACCCTCTCCCCCAAAAGTTTTTGAAGCCCCCTAGCAAAAGATTTTTAGCGGAAACCCCACTTTTGTCAGCGGCAAGGTTATAAAGGGATGTCAGAGGAACAAAATAAACCAAAAAATTTGAAAATCGGTTGACATTTGGCAAAGATCTATCAATTCTAACCCCATGACCCCAATGTTTGAACACAAGTATTATCGGTGAATTTCGCGAAAGTTTTGAATTCTGATAGTTTCCAATTTTGTTGAATTTGCTATATCTCAGGCTATATAAGAGCTAAGAAGATGAGGTTTGCACCATTGTTTAGCTTTTTTATTCCTCTTTCTAACCGTCCGTGCAAAACAAAAAAGACAGCCTGCTCCTCATTCTCACTTGATTGTCGGGAGACAATCAAGTGAGAATGAGGAGCAGGCTGTTGCTCGGCGTGTAAAATCAGCACAGCAAACAAGAGAATCAAGCACTGCATGTCGTTCGACACTGCCAAATCAGTACACTTACGTTGACTATCAAGTTTCAGAAAATTTATGCGAATGGGCGTTAACTCGGTTAAAGGAAAAGGCGGCGAGTTAAGGACAATTAATTGGGCAAAATGCTATTGCATTTGCGCAAAATCGGGTGGTAAAACAGCCAATCTCCCCCATCATAAAATGTTACTGCATTTGCACAAAATCGGGTGGTAAAACAGCCAATCTCCCTGTCATTTTTGACGGGTAAACACCTAGTATATTATAATATTAATATTATAAGAAGAAGCAAAAAAGTGAATTAACAACGCTAGTAAGTTCATTACGAGAAAGTTCATATTTTAGTGCAATTGGAGAATTACTTGGCGTTAATTTACAAATACGGATCAACATTACTTTTGTATTTACATTGAAAACAGGGAACCTTGTAGGCTACTACGACTGCTAAGCAGACTATCGACCATCACAAGCAGACCATTGATTTTTTATTTAAATATATTTTAAATGTGAGAGTTTGCCTTTTTTATTATAGAAATTATAAATGATGTACCCCTAATGAAAAAGTGATGTAAACAAATATATTAAGATAAGGCGACTTTTTGAATAGGCACATAATGTGGTGAGAACCGGCTTAAGTGAGAAATAACTCGACGTCGAACTGTCTGTGAGTGCGTTGTAACGCTCGGTGCGCTGTAATGTATTTATGAGTATTTAGGATAGAAATTATTTACCAATATTTCTGTTCACAAAAAATTCCCGTATAGCCAAGTTGGCAATAGCACGTGAAGAAGATTATGTCTGTGACGACGCATGTTCCTCCATTTCGACATGGCGTGGCACCGCAGGGGTCGTCTACAATTAGGAAGAATTGCATAACGGTATGCTGGTTAAAATAAAAGAAAACCAGCGAGATCCCTCTCCGACATATATCCTGGTCTCAACATACACAAAACCGAGATAATCCTTATTCGTTTTATGTCCTCTGCAAAACGAGTTATGAAGATTTAATCGCCACAAATTTGAGAATTCGGGCTATTTCGGAGAGCAGTCTATGGCTTCAATTCATCCGTTTAATATCCACTCATATGGTCCTTTATATCCTATGACTCTAGTAAATTCACTGATCTGCCCTATCATATTAGTAAGCAACAGTGGCGTAGCACGATTTCCATAAGAGCGTTTGGTTTTATTCGTGACCAAACAATAAAAAAGTCCTCAACGTACCAGCCAAGTGTATTTTCAACCCAAAATCGCGTCCAAAAATAAAAATATGCATGAAAGCACGTTAAAATATTTCCCGTCGACGGTCAAGGGAGTTTAACCCCTAAACCCCTCTTGGCTACGCTATTGTTTAGCACTGAGTAGTCTACTGCAATTAAACTTGGACATGTGATACAGTGTCAAGCGAAACCTACCGTGTGAACTTAGCAGATAGACAAGATCTTACCGTCGCAGATCCAGTCGTAGTGATTCGTAATACCGTCAATTTGCAATATCGGTATTTCTTTGAAATAATAACAAGCTGTACCGCTCATTCTTTGAAAGTCAAAGCCCTTGCAAGTGGGATCAGCTCGACAATTGGCTTCGCAATCTTGGCTTAGTGTTCCTTCTCCTTTGGGAACGTCTACTGAGGACCTTGATTGATATTGGATTCTCCAATCACACCTTAATTGGCAATAGTATTATACATAGACCTAGAGTATGTAATATATAGGATTATGCTGCCAAATGTATACCATTTAATGCATTATTGAGTTGTGTTTTGTTTTGTCAAATATAGTTGCCACAAACAAAGTCATTATTGCCAGAATAAAAGGAGTTGGTGTTAGTGAATCAGAATTAAGGTTATTAATGGCCTTTTGTAGTTGTCATCATCAGCCCCTCTTTATGACTAGTCAATCACATAGTGCTTGTATATTAAACACTGTTAACCATACTTGCCTACAATAAGTAGTTGTCATTCTTAATTGGTTAGGCCTAATGTCTGTCGTGTATTAATCCATGTGGATTAGTTGTCAGAAATGAAGGTAGTCCTCGAGGCCGCATTCTTGGTCTTGATACCACTAGAGACCGATTTTTGTGGTCTTGTAATCGAGGGCTGTGCACGGGGCAGCTAGCCGGCTTCCTCTGGACACGCGCTCAACTTCTGAATACTGCGAATATCATATGGCGTCTATATGGTAGCTCATAGATGTCACGGGTTCATTTTTTAGAACAAAATCTAACCCAACCAATCAAATCTCTTACCCAGCCTAACCCATACCGGTAATAGGATTACTTGACCAAACCCAGCGTAACTCACCGTAATACATTACAAGTTCTTTATCCATGACTTATTTTCTGACTCAAACCTACCCAACTAACATTTATTATGGAAAGTCTGACCCAACCAACCCAATCCAACGCAACCCAACCGATGGGTTATTCCAACTCATGGACATCACTGAGGTAGCTCCGCAAATCAGACAGCTGAAACTATCAGCCAACAACTTTGCATTCTTAAGATCCCCACCTTTGGTGGGCCTTCTCAATCACGGTTCACTACAACTGTATATAGACCTATAGAGATTTTACTATGCAAGTGTATATTCTGAAAATAGCCAATACAAGATAATAACTAAATATAGTTCACTTCATTCATCAGAATCTGTCTACCAGCGAAAACTAACAAAACGACACAGGCTACTCGACCCTCACGACCATCGTCTCATCTCACTCTCTTACGTCCGCTGAATCAGTCATCGCTCAAGCTATGCAACCGAGTTTTTTTCATACGCCGCACCAGACCTTTGGAACTCGACTTCAGTTTCCCTTCGCAGACTGCGACACGGTGAAACAACAAGTTTAGAATCTTCATTTCCTTTCATTTATGTATTATTTCCTCAAGTCTTTCAATCTAAACTTAAGACTTCATCATCTTCATCATCTTCACTTTCTGACTGCATGGCGGCATTAGTTAGATACGAAACCTTTCCACTTCGCTCGATCTTGTGCTACTCTGCATCCTTCAACACTGTTTGTAATCTTCTAAATATTTTCATTTTCACGTCCTCTGTGTGTTTTCCGTCGCTCATGAGTACTCCTCCTACGTACTTGAATGTTTCAACTTTTCCCAATATTTGTCCATTTAGTATGTTTTCTACTTCATCGTTGCCATCTTTCGAAACAGCCATATCTTTTGTTTTTTCCATTGTAAATTTTCGGGCCAAATTTTTTGCTGGTATCATTTACTTCATTAGTGATAGTTTGTAGTTCGTGAATATTTTCACTCATCAGGCTGACATCGCCTGCAAACTTCAAGTTGTTTAGATCTTCCCCACTGCATTTCACTCCTGTTTTTATATTCTTTAATGCTAGTCTAAATATGCACTTCAGAATTATGTTGAACAGTGTTGGCGACAGCATACATCATTGTCTTGTTCCTATATTCGTGGTGAACTATTCGGATATCTCGCCATACACTTTGATAGCACTTTCCACTTTCTGATATATTATTTGTATCATTTTGATAAGTTTTTCTTCAATTCCGATGTGTTTCAATGTCTGCCAAAGTCCTTCCCGCCAGACAGAGTCGAATGCCTGTTTGTAATCAATAAAATTGATGTAACAGGGTCTGTTTGCTTCAATATATTTTCTCATAATTTGTCTTACTGTAAACAGCTGGTCTATTGTGTTCCTTGCTGGTCTAAATCCTGCTTGTTCCTCGCTTATTGCTCTTTCAACATAGTTCTGTAGCCGTTGTTGTATTTTTATTATTGTTGTTGTTGTATTATTTTGGTGTGTACTTTGCCTGGTATAGTTAACAGGATTATCCCTCTGTAGTTGTTGCAATCTGCTTTATCTTCTTTTCCTTTTTTTATAGATACAATCACTCACTCTAATCTAACGAAATGTTCTCCTCATTGCATATTTTATTTATTGGCTGAAGGAAGGAATACTTAAAGGAAATGTATGACTACCCGATAGACACAGATCACAAAATCCTGCAAGAAATGTCAAGCAGAAATAAAGGTGACAATACAGAATTAACATTGAAGGCATTCCTTCTCCAAAAGTCATTTCCTCCACAGCTATAACAACCCGTCCGCCGCCTTATGAATATACCGACCTTTGCTTGGCCGACAATCCACCTTTTCTATGGCTATTTCAAGAAAGATTAGACGCCTAAGAGTTTGCAGCTACTATTGTACTATTTCCGAACCGCTATATAAATCCATGAGAGTCTATTTACTTACTTTGTAAAGACTTTATTTCTAATTATTTAGCATTTCAACGGCATTGCTCTGACCGCTAAGCTTCTGAGGGTCAGAACGGTTCCTTAAACCAACATGAAAATTACAGCAGTTAAATAATTTCAATACTTTAATTCCACTTAAATCAACCTCGGTCAGCTTCGAAAACAAAAGCAATAATACGAAATGAAAATGTTACGTGGCGTTGGTTAGACCGAAGAGACATAACAGAACGCCAGCGAACAACCAGATATGTGTAGGCATGTTCTTCCAACTAATTGAAAACGAGCTCTATATGCTATGAAGAAAAACAATGCAGATATGCTAGCAACTCGCTACACTGCGTCTGGCAACAGAGTAGGCCTATTCTAAAGCCTTCTAAGCGACGTCAGCAGCTTATTCAAATGATGTCAAACTGATGCAACGAGATTCTTTTGCCAAGACGAATATATCGACCGAAATTAATTGTATTCCGTGCAACTCAACAGACGGAAAAGTCTTGAATATTTAAGAACTGTCGGATCAATTTAAGGGAGGAGTTTTTCTTAAGATGAAGATTAATTAAGCCTACTGCTGCATGATTCGATGCAGATGCTATCGCAACTCATAGAGATAATGACAGCGAAAGTACAAGACATCCTCGAGGTCATTTATCGCAACGGATTTTATGACTGTAAAAATATCGAGGTTGATTAGTTATATATATATATATATATATATATATATATATATACGGTGTCCACAAATAACTGGCCCCCTAAACATCTGGTAATAACAGGCGCAAACCTGAATTGAATTACATAAAATTTTATCAGCATATGCTCACATATGTTGATGTTAAGGATTTTACTTTTCACGTGAATCAACAGAGCCGTTTTTCGAAATTTTACCTTTTTCCCAAAGCGGTCAAAATTTTCATTCTCCATTACGACTTATTTAAATGAGGCTGGAAATTACGTCGTCATTGATGCCCACGTCTTCTGCGTACACCTCCGACGTTTTCCGAATCACTCATGGTATCTGCCGTTGTTTCGGCACTTGGGTGCACAGTTTTGATTTTCATTGACCCTGGTATAAAGATCAACGAAACTGGACGAATATGACGAATGAATTTGCTCTAAAATTATATAGAATAGACCAAAAGCGTTAGTAGGTGGGCCTCCGAAAGCGGGGGTAGGGGGGAGATGCACAGAGGCTCGGCGGTCTGGAGGGGGCCCGGGCCGATGATGAATATGCATAATTAACAATAATACCATAAAGAAAGGTGGCCCGGCGAGTAAAAGGGGGGCCCGGACCTGAGGACATCAAAAGCATCAAAATAAACAGTGTGAACAGGGGCGTCATTTGGGGAGGGGCAGGCGGGCCCCCAAGGAGAATGAAGAAATAGTGTATTAAGTAAATAAATACTGTAAATGTGAAATGTGCAAAAAATCGCCAAAACTGTCCAAAACTTGCCAAAAAATGTCAAAAAATTTCAAATTTGACAAAATTGGTCCAAAAATTGCCCAATAATTGCCTATAATTGCTCAAAGTTTGCCCATAATATGCCAAAATTTGGCCAAATTTGACAAAAAATATCTCGCCCCGAAGAAAGGTGTTAATTGACGCTTCTGAGTGTGAGAAAGAGCGACAAGAAAAAAGGTCATCACTAGTTTTCGAGAGGGGCAACATGACATCGTGTCGGTTAATTTGGGTTAAACCAATGACAAGCAAAAAAGGATCGTCAGCAATTTTTTTAAATTTTTCGAGGCCCGCCGGCCATTCTGCACAGGGGCCCGGAATTTCTCTCGGCGGGCCTGGTTAGTAGACCCCTATTATGGTTAATGATTATTTTTATAGCATAATGAGATGCAGATTAAACGATACGCATGCTTAATTTTGACAAGGCCTTCAGTCACAGGGAAATCCGCCGGATAAAATTTTCCATATCAAATGTCAAACTGTGAAAAAACAGGATTCCAGAATTGCAATTTAATAACTTTTTTCTAAATTTTAATGACGTCTAATCAGTAGTAATGTACCAAGGAGCGCTGCATGTCATGATGAACACCTGCGTGTCAAATAAATAACAGAACGTGTTTCGAATCTCTAATTTGCAAATAGTGATCGCAATCTTTGCACTCTGCCAGGTTTTACACTTAATGAATTTTTAATTTTTGATTTTTAAACTTACATTTTCTGCTCTAGTGTAGAAAGCAATGGCGAAGCCACGGAGGGCAAAGGACCGGGCCCTATTTTGGCTGAGACCGGTCGTGAGATTTGCGCCAAACCGTTTAGAGATGGGGGGGGGGGATTGGTACGCGATCGAAGAGAATAAGTTAATGTGCGAAGAGTTTCTTGACGACCTATTTAAATTGCTTGTCGGAGACTTTTTACACAAAAATGTTGATTTGCCTCCCTCGGGATTCAAAGAATAGTCCCCCTGATGAAAGGTCTGGAGAAAAATAGTCCTTGACATTAATAGTCTGCGATGAACAGTCCGGCGATGAACAGTCGGTATGCCGCTTGCGATATTCGGGAACCCTGGATAATGGCTATGCAACTAACCTCTTCCCATATCTTCATCTACCATCTGACACCATTGAGTTATACCATCATTAGTCGGTTTTCATCTGTTTTAAAGCCCCCTTTTTGAAGTAGGCCTCGCTCTTGATATGAATCTTATCTGATGGCAAAGTTAATTGCAAAAATGTTAAATTATGAAGCCGATACATCAATTTGCTTATCCTATGCTTTTCTTAAATATATTCAATGTGCAATGCAAGAATATAAGATGGCTGCAAAAGCACTCAGACGACACAAGATCTTCTAAACATGCTGTCTTAAAAAATGTTATTCTACAAAAGGTTCGGCTCAATCGGCGAAGCAATAAAATCGCCGCTGTTCTTGAATTGGTGCGAATTCAATCGTTTGCCTATTTTAAGCGTAATAGTAGGCCTATAATCACATTTGACATTCGAAAGGAAGAGGAAATACGAATTCAAAACATACATATTTTTACCCTCCTCGTATTAATAATACTGTCTAATGAAGGGAAAAACGTCGCTATACTATTTCACGATATGCTCTACAAGCTAATGAATAAGTAGGGCAGTGACGCAGACTATACGATTTGAAAATATTGCTCCGTTTAATTTGCTTTTAATTTGATTTTTTATACTTTTCTTGCGAATTTTTAAATTTTTGCTCTTTTACTTTTTAAGTCGTTATCCGAGGTTTATGTCGGTATATATTTCTTTAACTATTTTTATTTAACTGAGCTAGAATCAACTTGACCTATCATCGCTTATCTAATTACCTTTATTGACTGGATTCGAACTCGAATTTCTAGTCATTTGAATGCTCATCAGTCACTCTCAAACTCAGTCACTCTTACAAAACTTACTATTTTCAACATTTCATCATCATCAAAATACTCAGCCTCATTCATGAAATTTCTCGATGAATTTACTTCCTTTCTGGGGTCTGCAGCTCTACCACTACTACGCAACCCATTTCTCCTCATCACCCATCTCCTCCGCAATCCTCGTGCAATTTATCCAGCTTCACTTCTACAACTGAAGAAGAGGTATATAAACTTCTACTCTCCTTTCCAAACAAACAATGTGACCTGGATCCCATACCTACCTTTCTATCAAACAGTGCGCCATCGAGCTTGCGGCTATCATATCTAGTATCATTAACCTTTCTCTTTCCTCAGGCACTTTTCCATCCTCGCTCCAAAACTCTTTTGTCACTCCTCCTAAAAAAGCCTGGCCACGACAGAGAAGACCCTAATAACTATCACCCCTCCTCAAATCTTTCTCTTCTATCAAAATTCACCGATAACATTGTGCTTCCGTGACTGACGGAATACCTTTCAAATAACTCGCTATGTAAGCAGTGGCGTAGCAGCCACATGGACAACCTGGCCAAATGCCAAGGTCGTCGACCTGCAAAGGGCCCCCGACCCGAAGTACAAAAATTTTTTTCGCAAAGTTGTAAAGATGTTAGATCGAAAGACCGAACAAGCAAAAAAGTTCGTCAACATTTTCGTAAACTTGTCAGAACGTCTCTGGAAAGGGCCGCCTGCCCGTTTTTCGCCAAGGGCCCCCAAGCATTTTGCTACGCCACTGTAGGCTATATAGGCCTAACACCCGTCAGTCTGCCCACACTACACATCATTCAACAGAAACCGTCCTCGTCTACATCTATGACTGTTCCGCGACAATTAGTCTACAGTCGTTTGGTCTACGACAATTCGTCTACAGACATTTGGTCTACCGACAAAAGGTCTACTACGATAATTTAACCTATCCCTAACCATAACCCTGCCCCTAACTCTAACCCTAACTATAGCAATAACCCTAACAATAAGCCTAACCTAAACCCATCCTTAGCTCTAACCCTAACCCTAAACCAGATATTGTAGTAGACCTACTATCGGTAGACGAAAAGTCCGTAGACGAATTGTCGTAGACGAAAAGTCCGTAGACGAATTGTCGTGATACCATTTATGACAGACTCAAAACTGCTTTTGGTCTCCGACAAGTTACAGGCATTTGCCTCCTTGAACTTTGTGCTGCATTTGATACCATAGTTCACAAAAGTTTGCTTGAGCGACTCTCCCTCTGGTTTGGTATATCTGAAAAAGCTCATCACAGGTTTGCATCTTATCTCAAATCTCGGCCCCCAAGGAAATGAAGAAATAATGTATAATGTATTAAATAAGTAGATAAATGTTAAATGTGCAAAGAATCGCCAAAATTGCTCAAAATTTGCCAAAAAATGTCAAAAATTTCAAATTTGCCAAAATTGGTCCAAAAATTGCCCAAAATTTGCCTAAATTTGACCAGAATTTGCCCAAAATTTGGTCAAAATTGGCCAAAACATTACCTCGCCCCAAGAAAAGTGTGATATGACGCTACTGCGAGAAGATGCTATTTGCACTCAATTCTCGAACATTGAACTAGTGAAGCCAGTTAGTTAGTGGGGCTATGTGGCTACGACGTCCAGCAGCAAAGACAAGACTCGCCGAGCGTTCTGCACCGACTTCAGGAGATATAACTCGTAGTCAAGTAGGCCATAGAAAAGACTGTTGCAGTAATCCATTTTAGGCGTGACAAAACATGTTACCGAGCTGGCAAACTCAGTTGTTGGAAGGAACTCTCGTATGTTTGCTTTGAACTCATCGCCCTCTCATTATTTCAATTTATAAAATAACTCATTATAATTATATTATATATTTTATCAAAAAAATAAACTAACGACACGACATTACTTCTCGCTTTCTCGTGATTTCTTGCACTTTGTTTTTCGCGCATAATGGGTCTATATCATTAGTTGAAAAACAGTTCATTACGATATTGTGGCGAACCGGGTCGCTATATTCAATACCATCTCTTCCAAAATGGCTAGACCCGGTGTAACATATTATATTGACACCCATATAATAATAACTACCCCTCATAATTATACAGGGTGTAACAGTAAAAGTGGACCGATGTTTAACATTTAATATCTCAGCCGCGTGTGTAGTTATTTAAATAAACTTTATAGGACATATACCTTGGAATGTGTCTAAAGTAATTGCCAAGTTTCATGCTAATATCTTTAGGTTTTGCTGAAATATGGCCAAAAAACTAAAGATACACAAATTTTAAAATTGACAACGTAATATAATGGCATTATAAAGAGATAAAAAAATTTAAAAAAACTTTTTGGCCGTCAAAAGAGTTTTTTAGATGATTTGTTGCGGCAGCAGATGCTCTATATGCCCACCCTTAGCCTTCACACATGCCGACAAGCGCTTCTTCACTGTCAGTATCGGCTTCTTGATCTGTTCCTTAGGCAAACTCTCCCAGATATTCTTTAGCAGTCTTTATTTAACTCTGTGATGTTCTGTGGCTTTGGCTGATACTTTTGATATCTGTCGAGCATAATTCCCTAGACGTAGAAGTCAAATGGATTGATATCTGGGGAGTTAGGTGGCCAGTTATCTTTCTTGATGAAATCTGGACGATTTTGCTCCAGAAAATCTTGGGTCCTGAGAGCAGAGTAGGCAGATGCTCCGTCTTGCTGGAATTTAAAATCTTCTCCTAGCAAATCATGACAATCTTGCAGGAGATCTGGTAGCACTCGGCGTTCACATTGGATTTGTCTGGTACGAAGTGCAGGCGACCATTGCCCTGATGGCACACTCCAGCAGACACCATGACAGGTCTGGAAAACTTTTCCCGCTGTCTGACAAGTCGTTCTGAACTTCTGATGGCAAATCTCTTTTCCTTCCCACACCTCACACTCGCTTGCCTTGACTGTTGACTGACGGATCAAGGTAGAAGGCCTTTTCGTCAGTAAAAAGTCAAAAGACCTTCTTATGTTGCATCAAACGTCTGCAGCGAGACAAGCGCTTGTTCCTGGCTGCGACGTTGTCAATTTTAAAATTCGTGTCTACTTTTTTGGTCATATTTCAGTAAAAACTAGAGATATCAGCATGAAATTTGGCAATTGCGTCAGAAACTTTTCCAGATATACAGTATGTCCTATAAATTTTATTGAAATCACTACACACGCGGCCGAGATATTAAATGCTAAACACATCGGACCACTTTTACTTTTACACTAGGGGTGCGCAACTGCGGCCGTACGGCCGAATCCGGCCGCGGGCAACAACTTGTGCGGCCGTGCAGTGTATTTTAAAATGTATGCGATGGTGGCCGTAAGCAGCAACCGTAATCACTAAGACTAAGCGATGCGGGAGGTTCACTAACTAGCTAAGGCAGTAGAGGCACTTGGCAGCAGTAATGATGTCAGCAGTGCATGCGTCAGTATAACTGTGACAAATTTTTTGTAAATCTTAGGCATTTATTGCAAATTTGTTGCAAAATTTTGTCAAATTTGGGCAAATTTTGGGCAAATTTAGAGCCAATGTTAGCAAATTTGCAATGTTTGATATTTTTCGGCAATTTTTTTCATTTTTTGCGCATTAATACATTATAAATTATTTTTTTTTAATTTTTGGGGGGCCACGGCTCCCCTACCCCCAATGACGCCAATGCGACTCGCTGGTGGCCGTTATGAAGAAAAAATCTATAATGCAGCCGGCAGCACCGTAAAGGTTGCGTATCCCTGTTTTACACCCTGTATATATAATAATAACTCTCCATCATTTTATATATATATATACTGTGTTTACCCGTCAAAATTGACGGGGTAGATTGGCTGTTTTACCACCCGATTTTGTGCAAATGCAATAGCATCTTATGACGGGGAGATTGGCTGTTTTACCAAAAGATTTTGCGCAAATGCAATAACATTTTATGACGGGGGAGATTGGCTGTTTTACCACCCGATTTTGCGCAAATGCAATAGCATTTTGCGCAATTAATTGCGCTTAACTCGCCGCCTTTTCCTTCAACCGAGTTAACGCCCATTCGCATGAATTTTCTGAAACTTGATAGTCAACGTAAGTGTAATGATTTGGCAGTGTCGAACGACATGCAGTGCTTGATTCTCTTGTTTGCTGTGCTGCTGTTGCACGCCGAGCAACAGCCTGCTCCTCATTCTCACTTGATTGTCGCAAACCTCGTGAACGCTGGACTTTTTTTGTTTTGTGCAGACGGTTAGAAAGAGGAATAAAAAGGCTAAACAATGGTGCAAACTTCATCTTCTTAGCTCTTATAAAGCCTGAGATATAGCTAATTCAAAAAAGTAGGAAACTAAAATTAAAATATTTAATGGAACAGAATTCGATTTAGGAATTCAGTCATGATCCAGCAATAGTATCAATGGGAATGGACATAATGCCTTCGCTGGATCATGTAATTTTGATCAGAATTCTCAGAATTCAAAACTTTCGCGAAATTCACCGATAATAATTATGTTCAAACATTGGGGTCATCGGGTTAGAATTGATAGATCTTTACCAAATGTCAACCGATTTTCAAACTTTTTGGTTTATTTTGTCCCTCTGACATCCCTTTACAACTTTGCCACTGACCAAAGTGGGGTTACCGCTTAAAATATTTTGCTAGGGGGCTATAAAAATATTTTGGGGGAGAGGGTGATATTTTAGACCGTAAAGTGGACTCTACCCCCAACTTTTTTGTTTTGCACGGACGGTTAGAAAGAGAAATAAACGATCTAAACAATGGTGCAAACTTAATCTTTTTAGCTCCTACATAGCCTGAGATATAGCAAATTAAAAACGTTACAGCAATCATTTGTGAAGAACGCTTTTCCAAAAATTAAATCCCCAGTACGGTGACGCGTCTGAAAATTTAATCCCCAATTGAGGGGTTAAATTTAAAAAAATAGGGTTTGAGGTTAGGAAGGAGTAAATATATATAATAACCGGGGCAGGGCATTGGGAGAGGGAAGGGAGATTTGGGAGGAGGAAAGTGGGTTGTACGGGTTTTCGGAGCAGCGTTGTGTAGGTTTAGGAACGGGGTTTGTGGCCGTAGGTTTGGAACGGGGTTTGGGGACGGTGGGGGTAGGGCGGAGCGGTGATGGTTTGGGGCCGGGCCGATTGGGAAAGGGATGGTGAGAGGGAATGGGAGGGGGTTGGGAGAGGGATGGTGAGAGGGAATGGAAACGGGGTTTGGGGCTTGTGGGGTAGGCGGAGCGGGTATGGGTTGGGGCCTGAGGCGATTGGGAGAGGTTTGGGGAGAGGGAAGGGGTTGGGAGAGGAATGTGAACGGGGTTTTGGGGCCTGTGTAGTAGGGTGGGACAGGTATGGGTTGGGGCCTGGATGGGGATGTGTTGGGACCGGAGCGATTGGGAGAGGGATGGGGAGAGGGAAGGAGATTGGGAGAGGGATGGGGAGAGGGAAGGGGATTGGGAGAGGGATGGGGAGAGGGAAGGGGTAAAGGGGTTTGGGGCCGGGGCGGAAATTGGTTGGGGCCTGGAAGATTGGGAGAGGGATGGGGTGAGGGAAGGGGGACGGGGTTTAAGCTGCAATTAAGACGCTTCGTTAAACGCTTCGTTGATTTTAATACATTTTTGATTAAACAATATTTGGTTGTCAATGACAACAGCGTCTTGCAATACCCGCCGTGTTGCGGACGGACAGACGCGACAGACGGACATCGAGAATTATATAATAAGATATAATAATGAGGGGGAGTCTTTATTATATATAATAATGTCTACAAGCGATGCCTGCTAACTCACCGAGCGTTACACGACCCCACTTGTCCGGACTACATTGCCTCCCTCCTACAGCGAACCACGACGCTGGAACGACGTCGGCTGCTCAGATCTGGTAGTCGCGTTAAACTGCTAGTGTCTCCCCCGTCTAAAACGGCTAAGTTCGGGGACAGGTCGGTTACACGGGGCAATCCAGGACTGTGGAACTCACTATACCGGACAATGTCACAAACTCTGACTCTCTTGGAATTTTTCTACGTAATCTTAAGACTTACTTATTCACCATCGGATATTCGTAGTTTTGTAAAGCGCTCTTGTCTTTGGCCACTTTTGCCATGCTTATTGCGCTATATAAATCGTCTAGCTAAAAAATGAGGGGGAATTATTATTATATGGGGGTCATTATAATATGCCACACCTACCCCTTTATCATGCCCATAACCCTTTATTTATCCCTTTAACGTCGGGGAAGCCTTAAAAATAAAATTCCATGCAGCCGAAAGAATCCGTCCTGGAAAAGTGCTGGACGCCGGGACTTTTTGGCCCTTTTTCACGCAAAGCCAAATTTTTTTCAACTTGCAATTGCTGGGGCTATCTGAAAGCTATAAAACTGTGGCATACCTCATTTTTTAGGACTTTCATTTTCTTTCTAACCATCCGTGAAGGAAAACGATAAAAAATTGGGGGTCCTCCGCACACCCAAAAACAGGCCACCCCTCCCAAAAATGCACAACTTTTTATTCAAAGCTCGGTAGCCAAAATATTTGAGTGACAAGCTATCTAAGTTGAGCGGCAAACTTGTCAGGAAATCAAAATGAAAAAATATGTTACAAGAAATTTGCAAATTGGATCACATTTGTCGTAGATATAGGGTTCCAAATCAATGTCCCCCTCTTGATCTTCGCCGGCGCCGTATCATCCTCTCATAAAAGACAGATCAGACGATTGAAAAGATGGTTCGTACTCGTCCAAACTGCTTTTAAAGTAACTTTAAACATTTCGCCATTTTGCAGAAAACAGATAAAATTTATATTTAATATTCGCGTCACACGGCGACTGTTTACATCGCCGTGACCTACTTTCATAAATTAAAAGTCTTTTAAATGCCAGCTGCAATTCGCTGATATGCTTGTCTTATCTCACTCAGGATTGGTTGCTAATCGTCTGAGCCACGGATTTCTATTTATAGACCTGGATGTAGGATACTAGCTTACAGCCTGAGGCAACAGGCCACCATCTTGAAACTCGTAGTGTTGTGAATGTTGTGCACTAAGCAATCGTGTAAGATGCCGATTTGTGCGGCGATTCGAAAACAACAATTTAAAGGAGCAAAGCAATCATTTCACGCGTAAGTGAAGATTTCTATGTCTATTCACGCTGAAATTTGATGCGATGAAATGTAAAATCTCGCTAATTTTTATAGCGCTTTCAAAATTAGCACCGAAGTAGCTCCTTATTCCTATGCGCTTAATCTTAGTATGAAATTGCTGTAGCGGTGTAGCCAACGGTGGGGTCATTTATGCAATTCATTTAATCCAAAGGGTCAGTGACTCAGTGGTTGATAAATTTAACTCACATGATGTTGCGTTTTTAGTTGTCATAGTTAGTTAGTTAATATGCCAACTTATATAGCGCTATAGTCACAGCAGGCCGAGATCAAGAGCGCTTTACAGATTGCACTTAAATGAGATGTTAAACAAGTGCGTCTTTAGTCTGGTAGCAAACATTTCTAGACTAGTCGCATTAGTCACAATGTCGGGCAGCGAATTCCAGAGGAGGGGATTCCCCCGGGTGAAAGACCTCTCCCCAAATTTCACTGTCTTAGATGGAGGGGGTACAACCAATTGGACCCGATTACGTGAACGAAGCTGCCGCCGACAGTCAGTAAGCGATGGCCTATGCACAAGTTCAGCCAAGTAGACTGGGCAGGCGGGATCATTGAGGGCCCGGAATGTCAGGCAGCATCTCTTGTAGATGATGCGCTCAGGGATGCGCAGCCAGTGCAGCTTGTCCTTGAGTAAGGGGGTGACGTGCTCGCCCCATCTGACACCGTAGATCATGCGGGCAGAAGCATTGAGGATCATCTGCAGACGGCTCAGTTGGGCATCTGGTAGGCCAAGGAGGATGCTGTTGCAGTAGTCGATCCTCGTGATGACAACGGCACGCACGAGTTGGATCGCTGCCGACGTTGGAAGGTGCCGACGTATCGCCCTGATCCTCCGAAGCTGATAGAAGGAACTCCGAGTGACATTGCTGATGTGGCCATCGAGCGAAAGCGATTCATCTAACAGGACCCCGAGGAGGCGTACTTCAGCCGACGGTACAATTTCAATCCCATCAATGACAAACGGTACACGGCTAAGCAAGTGCCTCCTCCTAGGAGTAGAGATCCACAGCACTTCGGTTTTGTCGGGATTCAATGCTAGACGATTGACTTCAGTCCAATGTCTGATCTTTGTGATACAGGCGATGACACGATCGCGTAGTAGGTCCATGTCCTCAGGGAGGCATGAGGCGTATATCTGCACATCATCAGCATAGGCATGCGCCGCCAGCCCGCACGATTCAATGATTTGTCCAATGTCTGCGACATAAAGGGCAAACAGAAGTGGGCCTAGAACAGATCCCTGCGGTACTCCGCTGAGAACAAGGCGCGCGGCAGACGCGGAACGATTCCAACGGACTGACTGCAACCTGTCTTTGAGATAGTCATGTATCCAGGAGAGGACTTTGCCATTGATTCCAAAGGTCAGCTCAAGGCGTCTGAGGATTATTTCGTGATCCACTGTGTCGAAGGCGGCAGATAGATCGAGTTCGCAAAGGAGCGCCACCTGACCATTCGTTATCGCGTCGACGATGTCATTAAAAATACGCAGGATGGCCGTTTCCGTGGAGTGGCCACGCCTGTAAGCCGACTGGTATTTCGGCATTAACCCGTTCATCGACAGATATCCGACCATTTGCATATTCACAATTCTCTCTAATACTGTCATGCAGTGTTTGGTGCAATTGTATAGAAATATTTCTAATGTAGGGCATTATAGAAACCCTTAAATGTGTAAACAATTACCAAGGCACTGTTCGGCTTACTGGACGGCAGCAGCCGTTCATACCAATCATGGGACAATTGATCAATAGCATAGTGATATAGTGTTATACTCTGTTAACTATGTCCGACTTGTACAGTGTAATTTCAACTGCATAACGGGCGGCTACAATCTGTAACCTGTGCAGATGCTGCTAATCTTTTTGTGATGTTTGCTGTTAGAAGTAGAAATAACATCCATTGCAATATTTGCAGATTTCCTCACTCTCATCCAGATCTTTTGAAGCAATTGGTTATAAACATGCACAGAGAAGGCTTTAAACCATCAAAGAGGGCGGTTGTCTGCTCAGAACACTTTGAAGCTGCTTGTTTTGACAGAACTGGACAGACAGTTCGACTTCGACCTGGATCTATTCCAACGATTTTCACGTTACCTCAGCATCTTGTTAAGGTCAGCTTATATGTTTGATGTTCTTGTTTTTTCTAGCAATGTAATGTATCTTCTTTGCTCTCAACTCGCATTTTGTATGGTGCTCTCAGCCGTAGGGTTACACAAATTTTTCACGTTCTGGCAAAATATTTTCATTGCATTCAGGATTAGATGAAGCCAAGTAGCACATTGTATCTAGCCTAGTGGAACACTTCTAACGAAGCTTGTGAGAAATAAACTGTTGGTGAACTTTAGGACCGAACAGGGGATGGATACAGGACCCAAAGGCTTCAGACCGGACCATGTTCAGCATGTTTACAAATTGTACAGTAGATTAAAACCAATCAATGTCTGACTATTATGTTGAGAATGTGTAAAATTTGAATTACTATAGAAACGCCTGGGGCCGGTCATAATTTGGGCTGCTACGGTCTGTACGTAATTGAAATGGGTTGGGTCATGTGAAATATTTAGTCTGAATTGAAGTAAAATATGTTTGTGAACTGCACCACATGTCATGCGATTGGTAACACTGTGTGAAGTTGGGGATGACAACATTATGTAGTGTTTCAATGAAAATATTGCAGATGTCTGGGATGCCTCCGCCTTAAAAAGTTTTTTGAATTCTATTGGTGTATTGACAGGCTATAATAGTAGGCGATTTTTTGTGTATTTTTGACATGTCTTGGGGTTGGGGTGATTGTTTATATGGGACCCATCCGACCCGTGCATACATGGACGATGTGGACGTCTAGGGTCTGGAGTCCTTTAAGACGTCTCTAGATTGAAACGATGATGATTATTATGATTGCATATTGTTGTGCTTTTGCTTATAGGTCACCAAGTCACGAAAGCTGCCAAAGCCGAGACTTCAATTGATTGACGATGTTGATGTCATCGACATCCCGGGCAATTGTGCTGACGTTAATTTGTCATCACCTGTTCAGTCTACATCGACAGCCGAAGCTGACCATGCCTATGTGACCAAAGACAGTCTGAAGGCTATGAAAAGAAAAATGGATGCCATAATTCACCAGGCAACAGTTGTTCAGAAGCGACTGAATTTGAAATTTTGAACCAGTTTAGGAAGAATTCGACCATTTCTGTTAAAATCTTTGGTCATTCTTATAGTTAGGTCCTTTGTCAATGCATTTGCATTTGCACTTGGAGACCATGTGTTGCTGAGTTTATATAAGTCAGTATTTTTCAGTTACTGTATATATCTAAAACTCCAATGGCAGTTACTGGTAGTATGGTAGGCTGTTTGGTAGGCTGTTGGCTGTGTTCAGTGCTGAATTGATTAAATGAACAGTGTTTGTAATCTTGTTATGTATTCATAAAAGATTTTAATTAGTAAGAAACAATATTTAAGTTTGGTTTTTATATTATAATAAAGGATTTTTGGAAATATATTGTGATGATGTTTGTTTTAGAAGTGTTAGTCTCTGTCTGAAAAGGCCAACATATATCAGGACAGAGATAGATTTAGCACAGGAAGAAAATACTTCTCTAAACGACAATCGAGTCAAAAGAGAAGAATGAAGGCTTTTGTCAGTTCCCCCTGGCTTTTCCAGTTCCCCCCGGAGTCCAGGAGTCTAGATTATACACTGGGTACAGACTTCCAAATTCCGACACCCCCAGATTTTCCCGACAACCCCCAAATTCACAATCCTACAATCCTAAAAATAACCACCCGCCCCAGATTTTCCCAACACCCCCAAATTCACAATCCTAGAAATAACCCTGCATCTAGGCTTAGACATACTGCACAATGTGATCCATTTGTCAAGAGATGTTTGTCTGATGGGGGTAAAAATGCTTAACATCCAACTGCATGCTATTCATCAATGAAAGACGCCTTAGGCCTACTAGATAAAAGAGCAGTGTGAAAGAAAATGAATGTAAATGAGTGATACAATTATTGACAAATGAATTGAATATAGTGCCAGGAACGACCCTAGAATATCAGTCCAGCCTCGCCCAGTGACGGCTCCAAGATTTGGCAAGTGGGGGGGGCGTTGGGGTGGCAACTTCTAATCATGGTAGCCAACCATTTGTTATGTATGCAGTATTAAGTATAGGGTCCCAACAGGGGGGCCAGACACTCAATAGGGGCACGGGCCTCCCTGTGGATCAGTGGCGGCTCTAGGATTTGGCAAGTAGGGGGGCCATTGGGGTGGCAACTTCTAATCATGGAGGCCAACCATTTGTTGTTTAATGTATGTAGCATTAAGTATAGGTCCCCACTGGGGGGGCAGGCACTCAATAGGGGGCACGGACCCCTTGCCCCCTTATCCCGCCCACCCACCCCCGGTGGAGCCGCCACTGCTGTGGAGCCGCCACTGGCCTCGCCACCTTCCTAGTATAGCAGTATCAGCTGATGAATACGAGTAACAATATGGCCGCTCTGGCTGGCGCGCTGACCTCACTGCTGCGTGCGGCGGCTAAAGGCCAAGCGCTATCCAGTTATAAATAGAAATCCGTGGTCTGAGCCACTAATATTTAGTCCACAGACTTGAGAAAAATAGAGTTCTGCGTAATTAAGATTAATTAAGCTGGAGAGATAGGAAAACCAATGAAGAGGTTTTGAAAATGTCAGGCACGGAAAGACGGTTCCTCAACATGTGCAAAAGAAGGAAGCTGCAATACTTCGGACACGTACAGCGGAACAGCGACACTAGGTCAACATTGGAGAGGACAATCCAACAAGGAATGATGTCGGGAACTAGACGAAGAGGGCGACCAGGGAGACAATGGGCGGATGACGTGGAAGAGCGGACAGGAATGAAAATGTCAGCAGCAGTCAAGAAGACAGAGGATCGACATGGTTGGAGGAAAGAAATTCATGCTGTCACCTTAACTTCAGTTCATGAAGGAACAAGGAGAAGATGATGATGATGATGATGATGTAATTAAGACCTCTGAAAATCATGTAACGCCAAATTTAAATACCGTTTAAATACCTACTGTAATTCGCTAATATATTATTTTTGCGTCTTATTTTACTCAAAATTGATTGTTAATCATCCGACCAACTAATATCTAGTCCACGCAGTGGCGGCTCCACCGGGGGGCCAGGGGGCCCGTGTTCCCCCTATTGAGTGCCTGCCCCCCAGTGGCCCCCAGTTGGGACCCTATACTTAATGCTACATACATTAAACAACAAATGGTTGGCCCCCCATGATTAGAAGTTGCCACCCCAACGGCCCCCCACTTGCCAAATCCTAGAGCCGCCACTGAGTCCACTGACATAAGAAAATTGAGTTCTGCATAGTTAAGACCTTTGAAAATCACGTTAACGTCAAAGGCGGGTTTGGCCGGCCTCGTCGTACGGCGTCAGGGCGGGTATGGCCGGGCTCGTAGTAAGGCGGCAGGGCGGGTTTGGGCGGGCTCGGCGTTACCTAAAAGAAGGTGTGCTAATTCCCATCTATCTGCAAGCTCCTATCTCTTTAACTATTAGCGCCATCTACTGGATATCTTTATCAATTACTATATGTACTTTTTAGCTATAAACTATTATTATTGGACCTCAGATTTAGTTTGTATTAATATTATTATTATTCATTAGCCTAGTTGTATTTTCGTTACAATATGACTTAGTAGGCCTAATTGTGGTGTAGCCCAACATTGCACAAAAAACAAATCATTGTTCAAATTATTTCATAAATGCTTGCAAGAGAGAGAAATTAAGAATACTTATACCTATCGGAATTTAATTACTAGAAAAAAGAGGTTTACATTCTTAAACTAAAATGCTACAAGGATAACAAAATGTTCCAATTAATGAGGAAATACCAATGAGGAAAGTTCGCGAAATATCATATTTTGAAAATGTGATAACGAAAAGTAATGAAACGTTACTAAAACAGTTCATAACCCAAATAAAAAGTCAACTTGCTAATCAATCAACTGTCAATCAGTTAATCAACCAATGAGCCAATAAATAATTCAGATATTGAAAAATTAAAATCCCATTGCCCATTAGTATAGCATTTAGACCTATGTCAACATAGTTTTAACTAAAACTGGAAATCAGGCTCATTTCTGCGTTAGAAGAAATTAAAGATTCAGGGACGAAGTTGTTCCAAATTGATCACCATCTGGTCAAAGAAGCTGGAATAAAAAGGAATCTCGTTTTCAATATTGGCCAATTAGATTCCCCCTACTTTTAAATAATCTATAAAAATAACCACATCGTAACGACATATATTTCTGACATCCATTGACAGTAAAATTGTTCAGAGAGGCGAGAATTAGTGATCCTTGAAAATGGTGTCCTGGCTCACGAACGCCTATTTCTTAAGTTTAGAGCCATCCTGAATGAAAGCTGTTTAACTTTTTTGTGGTCGCTTAGATGTGCTATTATTCGCATTAATTCTTCAGTCTCAAACATATTTCACCATATTTTCAAATTTCGAAAGAACGGCAAGCCTATATTGAATCGTCTTCATTGATTCTAAAGCACCAGCGGCAACACTTGCACGAACGTTTTAGTTCGACATAAAAATTAGCAACGAAGCTGTTTAGGTATATCATGCTTTTGGCTACAAAACTCAAATCGTTATCAATAATGCAAACGATTTGTGAATCATTACCTTCAAAGAACCAACTCTGTGAGATGAACAAGATTTCTTTCATCTCAAATCATGCTAAGGTCTATTTGCGAAGAATTTCGACAACTTAGGAAGACCCAATTGTCGGCGTATGTTTGCCAAAGGAATACCACGCTCTTGTTCTGCAGTGCAAAAAATCGACAAAAACAACTACAATTTCTGTTTAAGATAGTTGTGTTGCCTTACTACAATCGTGTTATAGGTAGCCTAGATATAAGTAGTAAATTCTCGCGAATGAATGCATGGTGCTTTCGAAGCGGTAATAGCATTGGGAGCGCTTCGGAGTGACTCTTCAGAAATACGCAATAAGCCTACAAATATGTTGCGTGGCAGGACAAAATGTCCGAGGACAAAATGTCACGGACAAAGTGTCACAGACAAAATGTCACGGACAAAATGTCACGGGTTAGAGTTAGGCTTAGAGTTATATTTTATCCCCATTACATCTTGTGCGTGACATTTTGTCCCCGTGACATTTTGTCCGTGACATTTTGTCCTAGCACCATATGTTGCTATATTAAATGGAGAAAAACCATCGCAACTGGTTCTGAAAGGTTTGTCTCTGCTTCTTCAGAAAAATTAAAAAATGTCTTGAAATAATTTTACTTCCGTAGTCTAGTACTCAATTGAAACCAGAATTGGTTTTTAGAAACAGCTCGCTCTCAGCAAGTAAGTAAGTAAGTAAAATCTCGTGGATTTCTATAGCGCCCTGAAAAGCAGCCCAACAGTAGCTGCTTATTCTTAGGCGCTCAGCCTGTCTTAAAATAGCTATGGGGAAGGTATATTATCAGCCAGGCAATAGTCAACATCCAAAGGGCAGTGAGGCTAGGTTGTTACAGCTATGGAGGATATGACTTTAGAAAAAGGAAGGACTTAAGCTAGTTCCAAAGTTCAGGTGAGGCGTATGAGAATGCACGGTTGTAAAGTTTCAGGGATGACTGATTCAGTGGGTGTGACAGAGTGAGGTAAGATGATGAACGTGTGGGTCGAGGAGGCTGAGGGGTTAATAGTGATCTAAGGTAGACAGGTTTTGATGACTGAAGTGAGCTATATGTAAGTGTTATTATCTTATATTGGATACGTTCAGTTATTTTACGCCAATGTAATGATTTTAGTATGGGTGAAATATGGGAGAATATAGGTGACTTAGTAACAGCGCTAGTGCATTTTATAATGATTGTAATTTTTTGATGGAGGCTTTGGGAAGGTTATAGTAGAGGGAGTTTCAATAATCTAATTTGGAGTGGACTATTGAGATGGCAATTGAGGAGACAGTTTTGGTATCTAGGCAAGGACGTAGGCGACAATGAAGGAATATCGCAGAAGGAATTACGAGATGAAAGTAAATAATGTAAGTGTCGCCGATGATTTAGCTTACTTGGTACAGCGCAAATGTCTCCTCCCAAGCAGAAATAGCCATTGTCGCCAAATAAACTGCACTGAGTTCCTGCTACGCATGTAGATGATGAACATGGATCGCCTGTAGAAAAAATATTTCAGCAGTTCACTGTAAGCCATAGATGACATCTTGGGCTACAGAATTGGGCGTGGAATCTGTTCACCGCAGCACCCATCGGTCGCAGTTGCCGCAATTCTGATCAAATCGATTGATTAATTAATTATTAAACTGTGTCCCAGTCGTTACACATTTTATTAGACAAACTAATATATCGTGTAACGAACATGATACTAAAGCAGCATATATATATATATATACTAGGTGTTTACCCGTCAAAAATGACGGGGGGATTGGCTGTTTTACCACCCGATTTTGCGCAAATGCTATAGCATTTTGCGCAATTATTTGTCATTAACTCACCGCCTTTTCCGTCAACCGAGTTAACGCCCATTCGCATGAATTTTCTGAAACTTGATAGTCAACGTAAGTGTAATGATTTGGCAGTGTCGAACGACATTCAGTGCTTGATTCTCTTGTTTGCTGTGCTGATTTTACACAGCCGAGCAACAGCCTGCTCCTCATTCTCACTTGATTGTCGGAAAGGTCGTGAACGCTGGACTTTTTGTGTACTTTGAGAACGCCGAACAGCTAGATTCTCGGGACTTTTTCGAGAATTTTGCTTTCGCTCTCGCGCCATTCGCTGTCTTCGTTCTTCTGGAATCTCGCCATTCATTCGCACTTCATCCATTGTCAGTTATTTAAAGAGAGTATCCAGACTTTGTTATAGCGTAGTCTACATATACGAATAAGTTTATTGCGATCGAGGAATTACGCGCATGCATCAACTGGTTCAATGCTAATCCAAAAGAATAACGCTATACGAACAACGTTTCAATATTGTACTTATGTATATATAGATAGGCCTATTATATATGCACAGTTGCATTTGTATATACGTAAAAATCACGCCACCTAGCCAAGCTCCGCGCCACGTAATAATTATGTATGTAAAAATTACGCCACTGTGACAATTTATGACTGTACACGTAGTAATTATGTACGTTAAAATCACACCACTTCCTCAAGCTCCGCCCACCAACGCATTGTGACGCCGTGCACATTATGTAAATAATAACGCAATAATGAACACATATAAATGAACATATGTATAGTATTTATTAAATTTAAAAAACAGGTATTGCGGTTAGGAAAGAGTAAATATATATAATAACGGGGGAAGGGCATTGGGAGAGAGAAGAGAGGTTTGGGAGGAGGAAAGTGGGTTGTACGGGTTTTCGGAGCAGCGTTGTATAGGTTTGGGAACGGGGTTTGGGGCCGGCGGGGTAGGGCGGAGCGGTGATGGGTTGGGGCCGGGGCGATTGGGAGAGGGATGGGGAGAGATAATGGGGTTGGGAGAGGGATGGGAGAGGTAAGGCGGTTGGGAGAGGGATGTGGAGAGGGAAGGGAACGGAGGTTTAGGGCCTGTGGGGTAGGGCGGGGCAGGTATTGGTTGGGGCCTGGGCGGGGATGTGTTGAGGCCGGGGCGATTGGGAGAGGGATGGGGAGAGGGAAGAGGGGTTGATAGAGGAATGGGGAGAGGGGAGGGGAACAGAGGTTTGGGCCTGTGGGGTAGAGCGGGGCGGGTATGGGTTGGGGCCTGGGCGGGGATGGGTTGGGCCGGGGCAGTGATGGGTTGGGGTCGGTGCGATTGGGAGAGGGATGGGGAGAGGGAAGGGAGAGAGAAGGGGAACGGGGATTTGGGGCCTGTGGGTAGGGCGGGGCGGGTATGTGTTGGGGCCTGGACGGGGATGGGATGAGGCCGAGGCGATTGGGAGAGGAATGGGGAGAGGAAGGGGAACGACGGTTTGAGCTGAAATTAAGACGCTTCGTTAAACGCTCCGTTGATTGTACAGTTTCGATTAAACAATTTCGTTGTTAATGGCAACAGCGTCTTGCAAAATCTGCCGTGTATCGTGACCGACAGACCGTCCGTCCGTCAGACATCGAGAATTATATATATAGATATATTCTGATTCGGATCTAGACGACAGCTGAATGAAGAGTTTATATTTATCTGTCTCCGGACACTTTTTGTAATAAGTCCTTAGGGAACTAAATACCGAGGTCATATATATATATATATATATATATATATATATATATAAAAGAGGTGGTTTAGGGCCCATAATATATATATATATATACAGTTAAGTGCTCTAAAAATGGCCGTATCACTGCATGACAGGGTTAGTCCTTTCAGAGCTCTCCGTTCCAATGCCTCAGGTAGGCGACTGGTGCAAATTACAGGATACGGGGCCAGTGCTCTCATGTAATGCGCCTGTTTACTTCGCGTCTCAGCTTTTGTCAAGGACAAGCAAGAAAGTTGGAATGGATTCTACTTCTAATATGAAGTTCTACAGTAGTTCTAAATTGACACCAAAATTAATTTTGAGAACATCTCTGTCTCTCCCTCTCAGCAGAAGAGAATCAGACAATGAAGCTAAATAACAATATGCAGTATGCGTCGTCTCTAACTTAACTTTGCAAATGACTCCTCCTAGGCAGAAATAGCCATCGTCGCCGAATGCACGGCACTCAGTTCCTTCATCACATGTAGATGATGAACAAGGATCCGCTAACAATAAAGAGAGCAACATCAAATTTGTTATATTTCAACGAACTCGATTCAGAGTTTCGGTTCTCTTAGGTACTTCCTGGTCATATTCTGTTCAAAATTAAATCGATTTATAACGACATTTTAAAAACAAAAACAATTTCATATCTTCATGACACCGTCTATTTTAGAGTGACTGAACAAACTTCATCGCTGCACGTGATTATTCTTTCCATTTGATTATGAAGAGACAAGATTATGAAAGTAACGAAATAATTAGAAAGTCTGACAATCTAATATATTGTGTGTGTCCCTAAATTCTTTCCAACTGATCTGGTAGCACTAATGTCTGGTCAACTTTAAAATGGACTTGAATATAATTCCGTGTTTTAGGAAAAGTGAATGAGATCCTACATATAAAACTAAATAATTTATATGACGGTTTTTAGCTTGCCTTTGCAGATGTCTTCTCCTAAGCAGAAATAGCCATCGTCGCCAAATGCACTGCACTGAGTTCCTTCTTCGCATGCAGATGACGAACAAGGATCAGCTAACAGCAGAGAGATAAACTTAAACTTGTTGTATTTCAACGAACCCAATTCAGAGTTTCGGTTCTCTTAGCTAATTACTGATCAAATTCTATTCAAAACTCAATCGAGTTTTAACGACGTTTTAAAAACGAAAATTAATTTCTTATCTCAGTGACAACATCTATTTTATTGCGACTGAACAACTTAATCGCTGCACATGATTATTCTTTTCATTATATTATTATGAAGAGATAGGAATATGAAAGTAACTAAATAATGAGAAAATAGCGACGAGTTAACAGCGATTGAGTGCAAGGCAGGAATTTCTACGAATCGGGTTAAAGAAAGAGCTAAAGAACTGAATAGTGAGGGTGCTGGTATGGACGGTGATGCCATACGGAAAGGTGATCTCGACATCGAAGAAAATGACACTATAGCATTTGAGTCATTCTAAATGTGGATAAGAAGAAGGATAGAACAATCAGTTGCACAGAATATATCACAACTGACTACTTACTGAAAAGAAAAGAATACAAAACAGATGAATATTGTATGCACCTAGACCACAGATCTATAATGCATAATATGTACACCTCAGAGAATTTGAAATGAAACCGATTATTGCAAGACGGCTATAGAACACTCCTTTCTAGGGTTGCCAGATTTCCAAAGTCGAAATACGGGAGATTTTTCCGCGATCAATGCGCCCACTTCTCGGTCCAGTTCATTTAGAATTATTATGGCTAGAGCTATACTACACTACATTACTATAGGGTATAGACTAGAAAAAAGCAACACTGTTCAATGCATTGCATCATCTGCATGTAGTGAATCAATAATATTACAAAGAAGTTATAAAAATATTATCATAGACCTCCTAACGAGTCCTAAGTTCCAATTCCTAACGTCAAACGGTTTACAGCCTTACAGTACATAAACAGGTAAGTAACAATTACGAATATACACATTTTATAGGCCCTATTCTACACTCTGTACTACTGTAGTGTAGTCTGTAGAACTTTGTACGCCCGCAAGACACTTTTTGGCTACTTCAGAATCACGAAAATATAAAAGAATATGTACACCTCAGAGAACATCTTTTATATTATGGGTTGGAACAGGGGCAGTGACGCAGATTAGTCGCTTGAGATTTTGTTCTCTTCAGTTTGTTTATTAACTCGACAAATTTGAATGTTGCTCTTGCGAATTGTTAAAATTTTTACTCTTAATTTTTAGGCTGTTTCCTGCAGTTTATGTCGGTATATTTTTCTTTAACCAGTTTTATTTAACTTTGCCGGAATTTATAGACTCAGAATCAACATGACCTATTATCGCTCATTTCATTACCGTTACTATTTGTAATTGAATTGAATTTAGGCCTTCTCTTAGTTTTTACAAATTAAATTTTTACTCCACACTAATATTGGCTGCACTTTTGACCTCGTGCTGAGCTTGTGAGCCGCTGCATGAGCTGAAAAGATAATTGACTTTTCTTCACAACTTTATTTTACTCGTTAATCTCAGCCTGACATCATGACATTATTTCCTCTCTATTTGTTTATTCTAACTGTTCATTTCTTTTCCCCTAAGCAATATACGAAAACCGATTAATCATTGGACCTACCGCACTGCCGTTGATCAATACTCACATTTAAACAAAATTCCTATCTCCTTTTTTTAACCCTCCGTTGTTCACATCTTCGTCTTCGCCGTTCGCATTTCCATCTCACCCGACGCACAGATATCATTATCATCCTTCTCGCTCTTTCAGGCGATATCCACCCAAATCCCGGACCATCCCAATCACACATGACACTATGCACTCTCAACATCAGATCCCTCACTAATCCTCAACAACACATTCACTACACGAACTTGCTAACACAAAAACATAGACCCCTTCTTTCCAATACACATGCTTCACTCCTCAGCCATAGACATAGTTGCACTAACTGAAACCTGGGTATCTCCGTCTACAACTTCATGCCAGTTGATCGAGGCAACCCCACCTGGCTTTTCCCTCTTGAGCTTTCCCCGTTTGAAAAATTTACCAACTGTTCTTCTAATCTAGGTGGAGGCACTGCTTTTCTTATTCGTGATCATATACAAATTAGCAATTCCTCTTCAATGAATTTCTCTTCATTTGAATGCTCATTAGTCACCCTCAATCTTCCTCTCAAAACTAACTATTTTTAACATTTATCGTCCCCATTATCATCAAAATACTCAGCCTCATTTGTGACATTCCTTGATGAATTTACCTCTTTTTGGGCTCTGCAGCTACAACTCCACACGAATTCTTAATTACTGGCGACTTTAATTTACACGTGGACAAGAGTGATGATCCTAACTCTACCCAATTCATGCAGCTGCTCACACACAAACAAACCTCACGCAACACATATCTCTTCCAACTCACACTTTTGGACACACTTTAGATCTACTTATCACGTCATCTTCTTCATCATTATCTCCAATCTCAGCAATTAGTCAAGTCTCTCCATCTGATCATTTTCCCATCTTCACCATTTTAAGTATCTGCTCACCAACTCCTCCACCTCGTGGCACCTACTCATTCCGCCGTCTCAACAAAATTGACATTGCCTTGTTCTGTGATAACATTAAGTCATCTGACCTAATTACTAACACCCTACTACCCTGTCATCACTGATCGATAAATACAATTCTGTGCTTTCTGGTCTTCTCAATAAACATGCTCCTATCATCACTAGACCTTTTTCGTCTCATAACAACAAAACCCTGGTATAACTCTTTCATTCATGCTTTCAAGTCATTTCGCAGACGTCTTGAGCGAACCTACCATAAAACACATTCTCCATCTGACCTTTTAAATCTTCGTTCCACCACCAACCGCTATCATAATCTCCTTACATCTGCCAAAAGAAGTACTATTCTAACATCATTTCAACAAATAGCTCAAATCCACGTAAGCTCTGGAAAACTGTAAATGATCTTTTCCATCGCAAAGACTCAAAACCTCTCCCTCAATCCATTTCCCTGTCAGAACTTGCTGAATCTTTTGCTAAGTTCTTCTCTGTAAAAATCTCCAAGATTCGCAGTGTCCTCAAGTCTTTCACTATTACTCAAACCACCTCTCCTCATTATCCTCCTCCCCACAACCTCCATGCAATTTATCCAGCTTCACTCCTACAACTGAAGAAGAGGTATCCAAACTTCTACTATCCTTGCCAAACAAACAATGTGATCTAGATCCCATACCTACCTCTTTACTCAAACAGTGTGCCACCGTGCTTACGCCTTTTAACTTATAACTAGAATCATCAACCTCTCTCTTATCTCAGGCACTTTCCATCCGCATTCAAAAACTCTTTTGTCACTCCTCTCCTAAAAAGCCTGGTCTTGACAGAGAAGATCTCAATAACTATCGCCCCATCTCAAATCTTTCTCTTCTATCAAAACTTACTGAAAAAATTGTGCTTTCCAGACTGAATGAACACCTTTCAAGTAACTCACTATATAATGCTCATCAATCTGCCTACACTAAACATCACTCAACTGAAACTGTCCTCGCCTACATTTATGACAGACTCTTAACTGCAATTGGTCTTCGCCAAGTTACTGGCCTTTGTCTCCTTGATCTCTCTGCAGCATTTGATACCATAGATCACAAAATTCTGCTCGAGCGACTCTCTCTCTGGTTTGGCATATCTGAAAAAAGAGCTCACAACTGGTTTGCATCTTATCTCAAATCTCAGGTCTTTTCAAGTGTCCTGTCTTGGCCAAATTTCTCTTTCTCATACTATAGATTATGGAGTGCCTCAAGGATCTGTTCTCAGGCCTGTACTGTTCAGCCTTTACACCACACCACTTTCATCTCTAATTAATTCTCTCAAATTAAACCACCAACTCTATGCCGATGACACTCAGCTATTCCTTTCCTTCTCACCTCTTTCATTCAATGCTTCTATTATTGAGCTTGAATCTGCATTCTCGTCAATCTCTGCATGGATGTCATCTAATCTCCTCGCTCTCAACCCATCTAAGACAGAGTTTCTTTTAATCGGACTACCCCAACAACTCAAAAAAATTGACAATCCTAAACTAGTTTTGGCTCCTGACACCACAATAATCCCTGTTCCAACTGCTAGAAATCTCGGATTCAAATTTGACTCTTTTCTAAACTTCGAATCACAAATCTCCCAACTTTCAAAAATATTATCATAGACCTTCATATTCGTGACCTTCGTCGCCTACGTCCTTGTCTTGATATTAAGACTGCGTCCACAATCGCCACCTCTATAGTCCACTCCAAATTAGATTACTGTAACTCCCTCTACTATAACCTTCCCAAAGCCTCCATCAACAAATTGCAATCAATACAAAATGCACTTGCTCGTGCTGTTACTAAGTCACCTAAATTCTCCCATATTTCACCCATACTAAAATCATTACATTGGCTTAAAATAACAGAACGTATCCAATATAAGATAATAACACTTACACATAGCTCACTTCAGTCATCAAAACCTGTCTACCTTAGATCACTATTAACCCCTCAGCCTCCTCGACCCACACGTTCGTCATCTCATCTCACTCTGTCACGCCCTAAATCAGTCATCCCTGAAAATTTGCAACCGTGCCTTCTCATATGCTGCACCTGAACTCTGGAACTCGATCCCAGCTTCCCTTCGCACACTTGGACACTTTAAAACAATAAAATCTGATTCCTCATTTCCTATAATTCCCGCACTATCTCCTCAAGTCTTCAGGTCTAAGCTTAAATCCTTCCTGTTTCTGAAATCATTTCCGCCATAGCTGTAACAACCTAGCCTCACTGCCCTTCGGATATTGACCATTGCCTGGCTGATCCCACACCTTTCCTATAGCTATTTTAAGAGAGGCTGAGCGCCTAAGAATAAGCAGCTACTGTTGTGCTGCTTTCCAAGGCGCTATAGAAATCCACGAGATTTTACTTACTTACTTACTTACTTTATGGCGTGATAAATTATGGTCATTTCGGCATCCAACACTTTATGATGTTCGACAGAAAACGACTTAACGAAAAACGTCTCAATGCCAGCAAAAGTTGTAGCAGATCGGTCATTGTTATTGTGCTCAGAACTCGCAGCATGCTGCTTAACATCGCTAAGACCGCCGTGTGCTACGGAAAAGTATCGCTTAGAGTCTACATAATGTATAGTAAGCTCTCAAAGAATTACCAGAAACACTGCAGAGGTACGGATATTCTGCTGTCCATGACACACTGTTACCGTCTGTACTGGCAGAAATATTGATTCTTTTTGGCTGTTACGGGAGCGTCCGAGTCCATCGCATTGTCGGTAACATTCTTTTTATTCGACATTTGAAAACGTGAGTCAAGCGAAAACGAAACTCGTGACGTCATGGATATGCGAAGCTGCCGTTAAAGTAAGTAAGAAGCAGAGGGCATTGCTGCCTGCCTCAGAGCCTCTTTTATCTTGTTTGATATTGTACTAAACTAACTAATTGTACTAAACTAGAGCAACTGCTTCTAAAAACTCTAATTTATTTGTTGGGTCTCAATACTAAAAGTAGTTTCAGAGTTTTATTTAACGTTTTAGTACGCCGGAAATGTTGTATTCTTTCGATTTTAATTAAGCTGCGTCTCAATTAAGTCTATTGACCTAGCCAAATACGGGAGATTTGGTCTCCCGTGTGGCATCCGTCCGGGAGACGGGAGATTGGGCTGAAATACGGGAGACTCCCGTAAAATACGGGAGATCTGGCAACCCTACTCCTTTCTGCTTTTTCAAACATAACGAAAATTGTATCGAAGAAATTTGACATTAGGTATGTTTTCCGGATCAGACGAGAACATGGTCCCGTTTTAAAACACAAACCCAACCTGTAGCGCTTGAGACCCAACCAAATCCACGAAGGCAATAGGGTTACTTGACCCTACCCAACCGACCGTAATACATTACAATTTTTAAACATTTACTCATTTCTTACCAAACCAGCCAACCATAAACATGGAAAGTAGTTGGACTAACCTTATCCAACCAACTTAGTAAAACCCACGAGTGGACCCACCGATGTCCATGTCTGGACAACTTTAAAATGGACTTAAATATAATTCTGTGTTTTAGCAAAAGTGAGTGAGATTCTACATACAAAACTAAACAATTTATAAGACGGTTTTTAACTTGCCTTTGCAAATGTCTTCTCCTAAGCAGAAATAGCCATCGTCGCCAAATGCACTGCACTGAGTTCCTTCTTCGCATGTAGATGATGAACAAGGGTCAGCTAACAGCAGAGAGATAAACTTAAACTTGTTGTATTTAATATAATAATATAATATAACAAGGTTTAAAGTGGTTCAGTAGGGACTGCCCTGTGTGAGAACCACTGTTGCTCTCAACGAACCCGATTCAGAGTTTCGGTTCTCTTAGTTATTTACTGATCCAATTCTATTCAAAACTAAATCGAGTTTTAATGACCTTTTTAAAAACGAAAATTAATTTCCTATCTCAGTGACAACATTTATTTTAGTGCGACTGAACAACTTAATCGCTGCACATGATTATTCTTTTCATTATATTATTATGAAGAGATGGGAATATGAAAGTAACTAAATAATGAGAAAATAGCGACGAGTTAACAGCGATTGAGTGCAAAGCAGCAATTTCTACGAATCGGGTTAAAGAAAGAGCTAGTGAACTGAATAGTGAGGGTGCTGGTATGGACGGTGATGCCATACGGAAAGGTGATCTCGACATCGAAGAAAAGGACACTATAGCATTTGAGGCATTCGAAATGTGGATAAGAAGAAGGATAGAACAATCAGTTGCACAAAATATATCACAAATGACTACTTGCTAAAAAAATATAAAACAGATGATTATTTTATGCACCTTGACCACAGATCTATAATGCATAATATGCAAACCTCAGAGAATGCGAAATGAAACCGATTATTGCAACATGGCCAGGAAACACTCGTTTCTACTTTTTCAAACATAACCAAGAATGTTTCAAAGAAATTTGACATCAGGTATGTTTTCCGGATCAGGCGAGGACATGGTCCCGTTTTAAAACACCAACCCAACCCGTGGTGCTTCAGACTCAACCAAATCCACGAAGGCAATAGGGTTACTTGACCCTATCAACCGACCGTAATACATTACAATTCTTAAACATTTACTCATTTCTTACCAAACCCAGCCCACCATAATCATAGAAAGTAGTTGACCTAACCTTAGCCAATCAACTTAGTCAAACCCACGAGTGGACCCACCGATATCCATGTCTGGTAGGGTTACCATACTTCTTTAAATGATAAGGGCAGTCATCAAATTTTGTGACCTTGTCCTTAAGGGCTTTTGACCTTAATAAGGACAAAAATATCCTTAAATTTCATTTAAAATAGTCTTTACTGATTTTATATATTACTCTAGAATAAAAGGACTTTGTAATTGATTAATATTGATTGCTAAGAAAGGTCACCAATAATTCTTTGTGCTTTTTTCTATCTTTAACATCCTAAAATGTCTGAAAAAATGGAAAAAAGTCATCTCTAGTATTTTGCTTTTTACCCTATTTTGCATCTTTAACGTCCTAACAAATCTGACAATCTAATAACTTTTGTCTTTTTAAATTTTTTCCAACTGATCTGGTAGTCCTAATGTCTGGTCAACTTTAAAATGGACTTGAATAAAATTCCGTGTTTTAGAAAAAGTGAACGAGATCCTACATATAAAACTAAATAATTTATATGACTTTTAAGCTTGCCTTTGCAACTGTCTTCTCCTAAGCAGAAATAGCCATCGTCGCCAAATGCAATGCACTGAGTTCCTTCTTCGCATGTAGATGATGAACAAGGATCAGCTAACAGCAGAGAGATAAACTTTAAACTTGTTGTATTTCAACGAACCCGATTCAGAGTTACGGTTCTCTTAGCTATTCACTGATCAAGTTCTATTCAAAACTAAATCGAGTTTTAACGACGTTTTAAAGACGAAAATTAATTTTATATCTTCATGACAACGCTTGTTTTAGGGCGGCTAAACAAACTTCATCGCTGTACATAATTTTTCTTTTCTTTACATTCTGAAGAGATACGATTATAAAAGTAACGAAATAGAGAAAAATAGCGACGAGTTGACAGCGATTCAGTGCAAGGCAGTAATTTCTACTAATCGGGTAAAAGAAAGAGCTAAAGAACCGAATAGTGAGGGTGCTGGTATGGACGATGATGCCATATGGAAGGGTGATCTCGACATCGAAGAAAAGGACAACATAACATTTGAGGTATTCGAAATGTGGATAAAAAGAAGGATAGAACAATCAGTTGCATAAAATATATCACAAATGACTACTTGCTAAAAAAATAGAAAACACATGATTATTTTATGCACCTAGACCACAGATTTATAATGCATAATATGCACACCTCAGACAATGCGAAATGAAACCGATTATTGCAAGACGGCTATGGAACACTCCTTTCTACTTTTTCAAACATAACGAGAATTGTATCGAAGAAACTTGACATCAGGTATGTTTTCCGGATCAGACGAGGGCATGGTCCCGTTCTTAAACACCAACCCAACCCGTGGTGCTTCAGACCCAACCAAATCCACGAAGGCAATAGGGTTACTTGACCCTACCCAACCGACCGTAATACATTACAATTTTTAAACATTTACTCATTTCTTACCAAACCCAGCCCACCATAAACATGGAAAGTAGTTGGACTAACCTTATCCAACCAACTTAGTCAAATCCACGAGTGGACCCACCAATGTCCATGTCTGGACAACTTTAAAATTGACTTAAATATAATTCTGTGTTTTAGGAAAAGTGAATGAGATCTTACATATAAAACTAAATAATTTATTTGACGGTTTTTAAACTTGCCTTTGCAACTGTCTTCTCCTAAGCAGAAATAGCCATCGTCGCCAAATGCACTGCACTGAGTTCCTTCTTCGCATGTAGATGATGAACAAGGATCAGCTAACAGCAGAGAGATAAACTTTAAACTTGTTGTATTTCAACGAACCCGATTCAGAGTTACGGTTCTCTTAGCTAATCACTGATCGAATTCTATTGAAAACTAAATCGAGTTTTAATGACCTTTTAAAGAACGAAAATTAATTTCCTATCTCAGTGACAACATTTATTTTAGTGCGACTGAACAACTTCATCGCTGCACATGATTATTCTTTTCTCTACAGTATATTATTATGAAGAGATAGGAATATGAAAGTAACTAAATAATGAGAAAATAGCGACGAGTTAACAGCGATTGAGTGCAAAGCAGCAATTTCTACGAATCGGGTTAAAGAAAGAGCTAGTGAACTGAATAGTGAGGGTGCTGGTATGGACGGTGATGCCATACGGAAAGGTGATCTCGACATCGAAGAAAATGACAAAATAGCATTTGAGGCATTCTAAATGTAGATAAGAAGAAGGATAGAACAATCAGTTGCACAGGATATATCACAAGTGAATACTTGCTGAAAAGAGTAGAAGACAGATGAATATTGTATGCACCTAGACCACAGATTTATAATGCATGATATGCAAACCTCAGAGAATGCGAAATGAAACGGATTATTGCAAGATGGCTATGGAACACTCGTTTCTACTTTTTCAAACATAACCAAGAATGTTTCGACGAAATTTGACATCAGGTATGTTTTCCGGATCAGACGAGGACATGGTCCCGTTTTAAAACACCAACCCAACCCGTGGTGCTTCAGACTCAACCAAATCCACGAAGGCAATAGGGTTACTTGACCCTACCCAACCGACCGTAATACATTAAAATTGTTTAAACATTTACTCATTTATTACCAAACCCAGCCCACCATAAACATGGAAAGTAGTTGGACTAACCTTATCCAAGCATTTTAATCAAGCCCACGAGTGGACCCACCGATGTCCATGTCTGGTCAACTTTAAAATGGACTTGAATTTACTTCCGTGTTTTAGGAAATGTAAATGAGACCCTACATATAAAACCAAATTATTTATATGACGGTTTTTAGCTTGCCTTTGCAAATGTCGTCTCCTCCTAAGCAGAAATAGCCATCGTCGCCAAATGCACTGCACTGAGTTCCTGTCTCGCATATAGTTGATGAACAAGAACAAGAGTCAGCTAACAGCAACGAGATCAACATCAAATTATTTGTGTTGCAATGGACTCAATTCAGAGTTTCGGTTCTCCTAGCTACTTCTTGATCAAATTCAGTTCAAAGTTAAATCGACTTTTAGATGTTTTAGAACGAAAATCAATTTCTTATCTTCATGACAATGTTTATTTTTGAGCGACTAAACAAACTTCTTCGCTGCACAAAATTTTCTCTTTATTTGATTGTGAAGAGAAAAGAAAATGAAGTTATGAGAAAATAGCAATGAGTTAGCAGGAATTCATTGCAATAAGAGAATTTATACGAATCCTATTAAAGAAAGAGTTTAAGAAAGGAGTAGTGAAGGTGCTGGTATGGAACGCGATGCTGCGTGAAATGGAGACCTAGACAATGAAAAAGAACATCAAAGCAACCCACTGTAAAGTGTTACAATTTCTTAAACCCTGACTTATTTTCTTACCAAACCCAAACCACCATAAACATGGAAATTTCTGACCCAGTCAATCAAACCCAATCGACTCAACCCATATCTATGTTTGGTCCGGGTCCTAAATGTACTTGAAAAACATCCCGTGTGCTAGGAGAAGAGGATGAGACCGATAAACTTATACATACTTATGCTAAGTAATAGCCTAAGCGAAAATTGACTGAACGTAATCAGCCAAGTGTAATATTTAAAACGCAAAAAAGACAAACGAACGTTAAGCATAATTTTATGTCTAAATGAATCTACAAAAGTAGAGCGAATATTGTAAATAAAATTTACACAGTTCAATTTCATGATCAATTCTATTTTCATCCTATTTTGTTCTCTATTTTAAACAATAATATTAATGTTGCTTTGCAGATTAATCAATTTCTCAAAGATCAATAAATTATGGATATAGGGAAGAAACTTTCTTCAAAAAACCAGTCTTAGCAGCATTGACCTGTCAGTTCTTCGGGAAGAAATTGAATTATCAAGAAGACAGCCACCAAACTCGTGAGACGCGACATGGCTGATTGGCTGACAAAATCCAAATTCAGCAGCTGATGATCTTAAACGCTTGATTCAAGCAAACATACATCGAATGATGGCATGTGATCGCCTACGAAGATTTTATCAGATTCTCCATCGTATCAGCTGTGACAGGCATTAAACGCCGATACATAAAGCTGCTGAAGCAGCTGGTTTGAGAACGTTAATAGATCTAGGAGGCTGGAGATAATTTTGACAGCATTTTGCATCGTCGTAAATCCTAAACGCTCGAATATGGGAGATCGAACATTGTTAAACCGCATGAAACGCCATGCAGTCCAACTCGTACCAAATAACATTGAACGCATTCAGAATATAGGAAGGAGTATCGGAAACAACCAGACCAAATTGTGTATGTTTGTTATAGCAGGACTTAAGGTTTTGACATAGCATTTTATATCGTAGGTACTGTAAACAAAGGTTTACAATGTATATATATATATATATATATATATATATATATATATATATATACTAGAAAGATGCTCGCTTCGCTCGCGCTCGCTTCGCTCGCAGTGCAGGATAATACTAATCAAATCCCTATACCTAATACCCAATCATTGAATTCATGCTGAACAACGTTTCAATGATGTACATACGCCACCTAGCCAAGCTCTGCGCCACGTAATAATTAGGCCTATGTACGTTAAAATCACGCAACTGTGACCATTTGTGACGCTGTAGGCCTACACGTATTTTTTGTGTACGTTAAAATGTACGTTAGAATTTCAAGCTACGAACAATTGTTACCAATAGCAACGTCGTCGCACGCCCAGCCCTCTGACGCTGCAATGACTCGACTAAACCGTGTTAAACTACGATTCTACGAACAATAATTGTTACCAATAGCAACGTCGTCTTCGAACATCGTCCACCAACGCATCGCGCGACGTAAGGACTAAACCGTCTACCAATAGTCAACCAATCAGAACGCTTGAAGGTAACAGACAGAGAGACATACAGATAAGGATCTTAATATGATATATATATATATAATACTGTATATACATACTCTATATATAAAGTGTGAATAAAGTGTGAAATGAGAAAAGAGCCTTTATTTTGGTAACTTCTTTATGATGTGCATCTGAACTTTTTGTAATCATTTCTCACAATACCTCAAGGCCATGTGATTCATGCAATTGCTATATTGATTTCAATATTTTAATTCATGTCTGCACTTGTGCATTTTCCGGACTACGATTCACCATTGCATTCGAAACATATAGAAGACTATGTCTAACCAAAAATAATTCGTTAAATGTTTGGCATTCGATTAATTACCGGGATATGCTGTATGCCTGTTGCGCATCGCAGAAATTTGAAACATTTACCAAAAACAACCTGATTCATTAACCTCTTAACTGGGGATCCCGGATATATCTGTCCATTTTACATTGAGTTACAGTTACTGTAAATACACGGTTAAGGGGTTAATTATATCATTGGCCATTGTTTTAATGCTGATCGTTTGTTCTGGATTTTCGAAGAGCAGCTACGTTAATTTCTCCAGATCAAGGTAGCAATATGGTATTCACTAAAGCCTCTCTGAGGGATCACTCAAAAAGGCGCTACATACATATTTTGTTACAGCACATTGCGTGGTCGTTAAGTGGTATAGTCATGGGTATAGTAGACCGCGGCATTAAACTATTTTCGTCCTGCCGTCGACTCGTCGGTGATCAAATTGGTTTTTATTTCCTCATGTCAAACGCGAGTCTGTTTTGAACTAGAAGGTCGATTTTGCAGCCATAAAGTTATTTTTGGCTTGTAGTCTAGGCTACTGTATCTGGCTTATCCTTGCTATTGAGTCTGCCATATACAGTATTAAACATTATACCGAGCACCATATGGGTGATGAGTGAACTAAACAAGACACAAGCAGACCCGGCAGTACAGACGAAACTTGTAGAGGAATTACAGAAAATATCACCACCCTGATTCGACTGTGACAGAGACAACGACATCCTGAAAGAAGTAGATATGGCGATCAAAAAACTTAAGAATAATAAGAGCCCTGGAAATGACATGATTACAAGAGAGATGATCAAGTGTGGCGGTGAAATAATTATGGACGAACTGCACAAACTATGTAACATGATCTGGAAGGTATATAGGATGCCAGCTGAATGGACAAAATCAATACTGATACTAATACACAAGAAAGGAAGCATGACGAAATGCAAGAACTATCGAACGATAGCATTGCTAAGCCACCTTGGAAAAGTACTAATGATCATTATGAACGAAAGACTTAAAACCCACATGGAAGAATACATGGCTGATGAGCAAGCAGGTTTAGAATAGACCGAAGCACAACGCAACAGATACTAGCATTGAGATTACTGGTTGAAAAAGCACGAAGAAAAAAACAAGAAAATCTACAACTGCTTCATCGATTTCCAAAAGGCATTTGACACCATAGATCAAACAATAACCTGGGCTGTACTCGAGTCATACGGAGTGGACCAAAATTTGGTTAGACCGTTAAAAGACATCAGCAATAACTCAAGATCAGCAGTTCGAATCTGCGGAGAACTTGGAGAATGGTTCAAAACAAGCAGAGGGACAAGACAAGGAGATAACATATCACCTATGTTTTTCATCACAGACCTGGAAAGAGCAATGGACAAAATCAAAGAACATGTAAAAGGCATACAAGTTCAGAGACTCTCATTTAACAACTTAGATTTGCTGATGATATTGACATCCTAGAGAGAGAAATGAAGATGATCTGGAAGATACAGTACAGACACTGAGCAATGAAGCTAAGCGCTATGGACTGTGGATAAACACTGAGAAGACAAAGACAATGGTGTTTGGCCACAAAGAGATCGGAAGAAAATTTAAAGTAAATGGAATAGAAATAGAGAACGTAGAAAACTTCACCTATCTTGGAAGCAACATGACGCATGAATTAGACTGCAGACAAGAGGTCACAAGAAGAGCAGCAAGAGCTCTAGATCAACTGACGGCAATGGACAAGATCTGGAAAAGCAAAGCAATAAGCACTGAAACAACAAGAAAATATTCGAAACCTGTATCTTCAGCAGCTTTTTTATTTGGATGCGAAACATGGACCATCACCAAAGACTTGGAAAGAAAATTACTAGCCTTTGAAAGAAAATTTTATAGGAAAATACTAAGAATCTGATGGGTCGAAAAAATCACAAATGAAGAACTATACAGGAGAATTCCGCCTAAACAAACCATGCTGGAAAGAGTAAAACAAAGGAAACCCCATCTTTTTGGACACATGCAGAATGAAAGAAGACAGAAAGATCAAAGCTCTAATGTTTGGAATAATGGAGGGTACCAATAAGAGAGGGAGACCACACAAGGAATGGTGTGATGATATTGAAAAATGGCGTAGAAGCAGTTTACAGGATCATAGCCACAGAGCAACGGACAGAAAAGAATGGCAGAAAACTGTGGAGATGGCATTATACACCAACGGGCGATGAACCCACGGTTAATTATGATGACATGGGAGATCGAAGATTGTTAAACCGCATGAAACACCATGCAGTCCAACTCGTACCAAATAACATTCAACGCATTCAGAAAATAGGAAGGAGTATCAGAAACAACCAGACTAAATCTGGAATGCCTTGAACCATCCATTCGGGCCTCACTTCTTACTCTCTCGCTCTGTTCAATGCAAAAGCTACATGTAGTCTCACTACCGTATCGAGCGACTCTAGTGCCAAGAGCGCCTCTGAGTAGAAATATAAGAGGCGCTATGCAAATACTATATTACATTACATTACATCCTTGACCCTTCAAATTACTATCGTTAGTGTTATCCTATCCTATCGTTAGTATTATTCTCAATTCATCTGTTAAAAACTCATTTTAATTCTAGAGGTTCAATTAATGTTAATATTATTCCTATGTTGCGATTGCACAGCTTAAGTGCCTGAAATAAAATTCCGAAAATGCATTTACTGTACGTAACTTAATAATAATAATAACCTGTAATAATGACTGAAGAACTATTTAAAGGCAGCAAGCCATTTAGAATGCACGATTAGCTAATGAGGCTTCGATACTGGCTGATGAATATCTAATAAAGGTCTGGGTCTCTGGGATAGCAGCTGAGGCAGGAACCGACATATAAAGTTAAGCTGAAACGCCCGTACTCAGCAGTTTAAAACATTTTCTATTGAAAACTACTCTTAAAGTCAAGCGTTCTAGCTAGCTGCAATCCAATATGGCTGATTAAATATGTGTCAAAGTGTGAAAGAATCTATCAATATCTTTCAAAGGAGCTATAGCCATTGTTGACATCGTTCGTTCTTTGCCTTTCAAAAATCAACCGTCGAATCACGTGATAAGCGGCGTGACCATCGAGTTGGGCGAGGATTCGTCTGCCTTTGCTTGTGTTACCATGAAGATTTTCGAACGCTAGCCAAGACCGAAACACCTGGACGCTTGTCAAAAACATCTATCAGTCAAATATGAAACACACAGCGAACGATCATAAATATTGATAGCGATTGATCATTTGCAGTTGAGTCATTTTCTCTAAGTTTGATGAAAGAATACAAATGTATTTATTTACCAGCATAATGGTATACAGAGATATGTTATATATATATATATATATATATATATATATATATATATATACTAACGTTAGTTGGATTCATTTGGGAAGGAAGGAGATGAAAAGTTTGGGTTGGGAGAAAGAGGCTTAAAATTCAGCCGTTGGTCTTGCTGAGGGCATACAAAGGCCCACGTTCGAAGATATGTGTTATAACAAAAACAGATGCAGTTTGGATTAAACATCAATAAGAAATGTCACAGATGCAACTGCGACGTCCATTCTAACAGACTATTTGAAGCGATATGCAGTCCTTTCACAGCATGCTGCTTTAGTTCGTCCTCTAGGCCAGATGATGTTTTCAGCCACCGACTTAGCCAAAAAGTTACGGATTATATCTGGATGTGTTTCTTTCTGCAGATATTATTGTTTTCAGGACAAAAATTACAAACTTTGTTGCCCGGTTAAATACTAAAAAAATCACAACTTCACAAGCTAGAATATGCAAAATGGTTTATATCTTATAATAATAAATAAAAACTACTGCATCTTAAATGGCTTAGTAGGATTTTTCCTTCGTTGAAATTTGAAAACCACTGTCTCCTGGCTGCCAGTTCATAGTCTGTTACACTGCTTAAAGCGCTTCGCTAAGCTTGCCTTGTAAATAGCGCTATATAAGTTGCATATTGACTGCGTCCCATACTAAGAGAAATTTCATTCGATACATTGCCTTTGCGAATGGATTCAAATGAACAATGTGAAAAGCTGATCTAAATTTAGTTCATTGGTTGTCTTTGAACTTAGTCCACATCTGGATCGGCATGACTTTTTTATGTCCACTTTAATGCATCGTGACCAAGTTCATTTCGCATCTGGTGATGACAGATTGATGACAGTTGCAGATTTATCAACTTCAGTGGTTCTCAACCCGTGGGCCGCAGCCCAAAGGTGCGTTGCGAGAGGAAGATTGAAATGATTGAAATGGCCCGTAGGATACAGCGAAGTCTCAAATACAAAAGAGAAGTTAATAAATCAACTAAAAATAATCTATAGTTTTAAAGATTTTATTAGTCTATCAACATCAGTTCATTGGCATAGCCACAGGAGGGACCAGGCCCCCTTATTCTGGGATCAGTCGTGAGATTTGCGCATAGGCTTTTGAGAAATTGTTCTGTGGGGGTAGGTATGATGTAGATGAATGTCAAGAACTTCTTGCTTTTAGTTTTTTGAACTTTATTTGTTGCCTTTACAACTTTACCCCGCTGCGCCAAGGACTGCCTAATTTAACCGGAGGACTGCAAACAGTTTTAATTTCACATGTGAGTCGTGCAGCAAAGTGGTCTCAGAACCACTGATCTACTTTGAATATTAATTCTAAAACCTTGCAAAGTGTACAGGACAGATACAATCCAACGTCGGTTTATGACTAATGTAAGATACGTGAAAACGAAATAGCGGAGTGCGGCGGTCCTACATGTAGCGACCTTCTCGTATCCACACATCACTCACTCCGCTACAGAGGCGTAGAGTCCCAATGGCTACTATGACTCGAGCCATGGGAGGCACGCGTCTTTTTTTGCAAAAAAGCAGAAGGTTATGCATAGGGTTTAGGGTTAGGGGGTTAGGGTTAGGGTTAGGGTTAAATAACCCTAATCTTAACCCTGACCCTAACCCTAACTCTAACCCTAACCCTAACCCTAACCCTAACCCATAAAGTTGTCTTTGCTTTAGAAATATTCACATTAAGAGCGTCACGCGGTTCATAAAATTTAATATTCATATAACCTTCTGCTTTTTGCAGAAAAAAAGACGCGGGAGGCACATGTGGAGGGGGCGGCAAATTGAGCGGTGACGACCTTCTTTTTTTCTTGTTTTTGCTTGTCAGCTCATATAGCTGATAACATTTTTTCTGCTTGTCAGCCATAAGAACAGCAGATTGGGGGCGGCATTTTTTTCAGGAGCCATGGGCGGCACAAGACCACGCTACGCCACTGCTCCGTTATACTCTTGGAAAGAGATTCACTCACTTTTACCTTTAATCAATTTATTGATGTCGCATTTTTACCATTTATAACTTCGAGTGATGAAAAATAACAAGCCACGTGCCGAAGACAATACATGCTAAAAAGGACACAGGAAAAGGACTACTAGGCAGTACTTCCAGAACATTGCTACGTCTGTCGGCTGCACTAGCGCAGTGTATTAGTTATCATTATCGTATTGCTAATACCGGTACCGTTACCGCGGTATATCCGTTGTAAATGTCCCCGTCCCCGCGGTATTATCGCATGACAAGAACTCGTTACCGAGTTAATACCGCACTTTTGGGCCAAATTGTTCCCATTACCGCGATAATTGGGGACAATTATCGTAACCGTGCCACTTTCTATTAGCGATTTAATCTTTGGTGATTCAGTGCGCAAGTGAATATAATGCCAATATGGCGGCTAGACGGGTCATTAAATTCCACTATTAAAACAACCGAAAATATCGAAAAATATAAAGCAAAACATACGAACAAAAAATAAGCCTGAAGATGGAAGCTGACCTGTTCTATATTATTTAGCAAATGATTGATCCCATAGCCAAAGATATGCAATATATCTTCGCATATCTATTGACGTATTGTCGTCAACTACATATTACATGTGCAACTAATTATATGAATAAAAGTCACTGTAGATTTGTACTGAATCGTTTTCAGTATAGTCATGCAATAAGAAAAATTAATAAGCCTCTACTTATAAAATAAAATGTCAGTTCTGTGCTTCTACATGTAGATAATTATATAATGTCAACGATCTTCTCAGAATTGTAAATAATTTGGTCGTCGAATTTTCGAAACTGTTTTCATTCTGAAACAGCAAAATTACATGTATCTTCTTAGCTTAATTCTATTATTTGTAAAAATTTTACAAGTTTAATCATTTGGCCCAATGCAGTAAATAGCAAAAGAAGTAGAACCTAGATTCTGTTGAAAGATTCATAGAATACAAAGCATTGCATTATGCTTAAAGCGCGCTGAAATTTCCATATACTATTCAATTCCTAAGAGGATGTTTTGCATTCAATATTTGTTCTCACGCTGTTTACCTCTTGTCTTCAATATCACAAAGAATATATAAGCAGTTCACTGCAGGACATTTTATCAGGATGATTTATGCTTTCCAATACGAATTTTACTCATACAATGATTGTACTGTGTTAATTCATGCCCAATCAAATGCAATATGACGTATTACAATCATCGATTGAAATGTCAACCAACTAATAGACATACTGATTTGAATGCCAGTCAATCACCTTTAATCAAACCACAACCAGCAATAGTTTTCGAATTTTTGCAACGGACTGCCCATTAAAATCTACATTTATATCGTCAATTTGAAAGGATGTCGATGTCCCTGCGAAGATTATTGGGACTTTAAAATATTATGGGAATGGGTGAGATAACAAGAAACGGGATGGTTCCAATGATCTCTGGCTTTAATTTCATAGAGTTACCTGAGTCAGTCCCTTAACAACTAAGAGGATGGTTTCCAAGTCCTCAGTTTTCCTCAAATTTTTCAGAGACGTGGTGAGATATTTTTAGGCCCTTAAATATGCTTAAAGGTTGGTCAATTTTCACACATTTTGACATATTTTGGTATACTTTTGCTTAGAGGGCTAATAAATAATATTATTGAGGGTGTCAAGAGATGGACACATCCCCAGAATATGCCTTAATTGAGTATCTGTATTAAGCCTACTTACGTGAACATCAGTGTAATTAAACTTAACCCTAATTCTGTCATGTAGTCGTAGAACATCCAATAGGAACAGTTTTGGCAAACTAAGTGAAATACCAGAGCCGCAAACTCCTCTTGAACCAAGAAATTCAACTGCGATATGCAATGCCTGAATGCACAATTATGACAGGCTTACAAGAAGGTCAAGTATAATGTTAACATAGCCAAACTATGACGTATACAGACACTGCAAAAGTGCCGTGACATTCACTATATGCGCATAAATTGCAGTGGACAGTGACCAATGTCGTGTTCAGATCTTCTTCCAATGTCGAACGAGATGCGATGGACATAATTAGGCGTTTCGTGACATTTAGCAGTAAATTAATTTATTGATGCATAGCTGTCAGTGATTGCTTGATATCTACAACTTTGTCCACCACCGACTACGGATTAGAGATTTCTGGTCAAGGACTTCTGTGGTTTATTTACGTCCGTCTCTCTCTCTCTCTCTCTCTTACCGATCTCAAATATGATTTTATGGAGCATTCCCGCTCAAACTGTTTTCATGTCCCATTTGGTGTTCCCCAAGGTTCGGTGCTTAGTTCTCTGCTGTACATACTTTATACTGCCGGCCTTTGCTTTTCAATCAGCGTTTTTGGCTTCACTGTGCACCTCTATGCTGATGACATTAAATTTACCAACATGGCCACCACTCTTCTCAGTCTGAGCTTACTCAATCAGTATTATTTTTTTACTAGGTGTTTACCCGTCAAAAATGACAGGGGAGATTGGCTGTTTTACCACCCGATTTTGCGCAAATGCAATAGCATTTTATGACGGGGGAGATTGGCTGTTTTTACCACCCGATTTTGCGCAAATGCAATAGCATTTTGCGCAATTAATTGTCCTTAACTCGCCGCCTTTTCCTTCAACCGAGTTAACGCCCATTCGCATGAATTTTCTTAAACTTGATAGTCAAGGTAAGTGTACTGATTTGGCAGTGTCGAACGACATGCAGTGCTTGATTCTCTTGTTTGCTGTGCTGCTTTTTCATGCCGAGCAACAGCCTGCTACTCATTCTCACTTGATTGTCGCAAACCTCGTGAACGCTGGACTTTTTTGTTTTTCACAGAGGGTTAGAAAGAAGAATAAAAAAGCTAAACAACGGTGCAAACCTCATCTTCTTAGCTCTTATATAGCCTGAGATATAGCAAATTCAAAGAAATTTGGAAACTTTCTCAGAATTTAAGACTTTCGCGAAATTCACCGATATAATACTTATGTTCAAACATTGGGGTCATCGGGTTAGAATTGATAGATCTTTGCAAAATGTCAACCGATTTTCAAACTTTTTGGTTTATTTTGTTCCTCTGACATCCCTTTACAACTTTGCCGCTGACCAAAGTGGGGTTACCGCTGAAAATATTTTGCTAGGGGGCTTTAAACGTTTTTTGGGGGGAGAGGGTGATATTTTAGGCCGTAAAGTGGACTCTACCCCCAATTTTTTTGTTTTGCACGGACGGTTACAAAGAGGAATAAACAATCTAAACAATGGTGCAAACCTCATCTTTTTAGCTCCTATATAGCCTGAGATATAGCAAATTTAAAACGTTACAGCAATCATTTCTGAAGAACGCTTTTCCAAAAATTAAATCCCCAGTACGGTGACGGCGTCTGAAAATTTAATCCCCACTTGAGGGGTTAAGTTTAAAAAATAGGGTTTGAGGTTAGGAAGGAGTAAATATATATATAATAACGGGGGGCAGGGCATTGGAAGAGAGAAGGGAGGTTTGGGAGAAGAAAAGTGGGTTGTACGGGTTTTCGGAGCAGCGTTGTGTAGGTTTGGGAATGGGATTTGGGGTCGGTGGGGTAGGGCGGAGCGGTGATGGGTTGGGTCCGGGGCGATTGGGAGGGGAAGGGGTTGGGAGAGGGGTGGGGAGAGAGAAGGGAACGGGGCTTTGGGGACTGTCGGGCAGGGCGGGTATGGGTTGGGGTCTGGGCGATTAGGAGAGGGATGGGGAGAGGAAAGGGATGTGGAGAGGAAAGGGGAACGGGGATTTGGTGCCGGGGCGGAAATGGGTTGGGGCCGGAGCGATTGGGAGAGGGATGGGAAGAGGGAAAAGGGATGGGGAGAGGGAAGGGGAACGGGGGTTTGGGGCCGGGGCCGGAATGGGTTGGGGTCGGGGCGATTGGGAGAGGGATGGGGAGAGGGAAGGGGGATGGAGAAAGGGAAGGGGAAAGGGGGTTTGGGGCCGGGTCGGGAATGGGTTGGGGCCTGGGCGATTGGAAGAGGGATGGGGTGAGGGAAGGGGGACGGGGGTTTAAGCTGCAATTAAGACGCTTCGTTAAACGCTCCGTTGATAATAATACAGTTTTGATTAAACAATATTTGGTTGTCAATGACAACAGCGTCTTGCAATACCCTCCGTGTTGCCGTCGGACGTGCCGTCCGTCCGCCGGACATCGAGAATTATATATATAGATTTAGGCGCATAGCCTTTCGGCCGTTGCGATTGTACGCCACAACTGTCTATTCTGCGCACGTTGGAAGGCTTCGGATACTGGTAATCCACTGTTTCCATGGATTTGTGAAGCCAAGTGATTGGCGGTCTGCCTCGTGGACGATTCCATCCTGCAATGCTAATGTCTCTGTCTCGAAGTCGCGTTGCTAGTTGAAGTGCAGCTGAGACAGCTAGGTAGCCTACTGCTGGTGGAAGTCTTGCGACGCGCCCATTATATTTTAATTATTAAATAATAATTAATAATAAATAATTATTTATTATTATTTATTATTATTTATTATTTATTATTTATTTATTATTATTAAATAATAATTAATAATAAATAACAAATTTTGCTTATGTCCGGCAAATTCGCTGATCTACGACTCACTTTCACGAGTAGTGTGAAGAAATACGAAATTCTTATATCAAATTTGATACAGCGACAATTGAATACCCTCCTTCAGCAATTAGCAGAAAGACAAGAAGATCTTACTCTGGTACCCTTGTTTCGTTTCACAACGGGTTCCCGTGTATTCACTTTGGCACAAGCATTGAAAGGTTTCGCCTTTGACGATGCAAGTGGCTCCATTTAGACATGGGTTGGAACCACAAGAGTCGTCTACGATGAGCAAGAGATACATGAAGGAATTAAACCAATAAAGAAAAACCACAGAAATTTCTCTTTGAAATATATTCATGTCTAAAATATGCGCAAAGCTTCGCGTAATTCGTATTCATTTGATGATCCTAAGGGTCAAGATTGTTTTGCACAACGGAGAGGAAAATCTATTTCATGAAAATTCGATATTACTGAATGGCAGTAATGTCTTTGGCGGAGGTATCCAACTGGTGGCCCGTGGGCCAGATCCACCCGGCAATAAATTAATTTTTCTAATGCTTACGAAATATTTTTAGATGTCTTATTTTCAACTTACCTGTTTTCTATATTACTTATGAACTACTTGAATCAATCACTTTTGTAAAAGGAAGATATATATATATATAAATATATAATATATATATATATATATATATATATATATATATATATATATATATATATATATATATCATCGGGCATCAGTCATGAAAAAAATTTGGCCCTTCATAAAATTTAGTCGAATGCCTCTATTCTATGGCTTGATTACTTCTTTTCAATTTTCGTACTCTTCTGAACTCAATATGTTGTATCTCAAGTAAATTCTCTGATCTACACTCAAAAGTAATCCGTTACTGGTGAGGGAATGTGTGAGGGAATAATCCGTCTCCTATAACTGTACAGAATTTTCATTCACTTTGAGGGAATACAAGTTTGAGTGAATGAATTCACTCATACACAAAGTGAGAGAATTATTCAAATTAAACCGTATTCATTGAGGGAATGCATTCACTACATCAACTAACAGCCTGCCCCTTGCTGACTTCTCCCGGCCTTGTCCGTTCCATCCCCCGGAGTCCAGAGTCTAGATTAAACACTGAGGGAATTCATTCACTCAATATTTGACATATAACCACTCATTTTCTGCCGAATATTCTCTCAAACTACAGATGAGGGAATACATTCTATCAGCACATGAGTAAATATTTCCTAGCGCCCAGAGAAAATTCTCTCAAGTGTTAGGGAAATTCCTCAAACTTCAGTTTTAGGGAATTACTTACCTCAACATTTGAAGGATTATTTTTTAGTGTGCCGCAAGAATCCTTTCACTGCTCCACCGTACTCCAGTTGGGTGGAGTAATGGCTATTGAGATAAACTTAATGATTAAATAGGGTAGTTTGAGGTTAAATTAAAGCTGTGCAAAGCTCAGATCTGCACATGCAGGCGAGCTCCATTCTGACTCTAGCCACTGTGAAGCGACCTTGAGTAAGTTGTTCACCACTGATTTGCTCAGCACTTACAAATCTTCACTCTGTGAATGGCATAACGTGTGTCAGCAACCACATGATGATGATGATGACGATGATGATGATGATGATGATGATGATGATGAATTGGAGACGCGCTCCTGCACGTGACGTAATAGTCATCGCTGTTAAACTTACGATCGCAGACCAAGGTATAGTGAGTGTTGCCTGGGGATGATACAATCGGGGTCGGATGGGTATGGAACCAACAGGAACCGTTTTTGATGTACTGCCAATCAATTGCTTTGCAATTGCTGTATAGAAGACAAGCGGTCAGACATTCCTCCAGCGAAAATATGGTTGTGCTAAAAATGCCTCCATAAACTGCCGAGTCATTGTGGACTTCCCAGCGACACCTTATTTAACACAGACAATCTCTCTAAACACTGTGACAATGCATAGAAGGTTAGCAGACAATCGTTAATTTGACTAAGGAAATGAGTCAATAAGTACAATTTCTGGATTATAGGTCTATATAGCGCTTTCGGGAGTAGGCTAGTACCACAGTAACTGCTTATGCTTAGACGCTTAATCTAAATCTGAAACGGTTATAGCCGAAAGGTGCGGATCAATCATACAAGAACTACTACATCGAAAGGGGTATCGTGGTTGGGATGTTACAGCTACGGAGGAAATGATTTAATTTAAAGGTGTGTCAAATCAATATTTTCTATTGCGGTAGACGAGTAAGAGAGATTTGAATACAGCAGTTAGCCTATATATATCATAATGGTATGGTATGGTATCATCCATTCTCATTGCTGAGTGTAGGAGCCTATGCAGGTTGATGGCAAGGTTCTCCACGTGACTCTGTCTTTTTAGTTCTGATGCAAATGATACTTGGCTGTTTTGTCCATACCGCAATATCATCGGACCATCATCTACGAAGCCGGCCTCTCTTCTTCCTGTCGTTAATTCTGCCATGCAGTATCGTCATACATAGATTGTCTGCTCGTAACATGTGACCAAAGTATTTCAGTTTCCTAAATTGGATTACTAAGTATAGACATCTATTTCCCCCAAGTTCTTCTATGATCGAGGCATTTGTTCTATGTTCTTTCCAGCTGGTGGACATTCTTCTTCTGAAAGCTGTCATCGCGAAAGCAGTGATTCTTTTCTGGCCTGCCTTCTTCACCGTCCAAGCTTCAGCTCCATACGTTGCAATGGGCCAGACCAAAGCTTCCATCAGGCGTCTCTCTATTATCTGCAGACTGAGCGACCGATCCTTCCAAACGGTAGTGTGTCTTTATGGTTGAACGCCCCATGCCTAGCCTTGCTCTTATTTCAGAGCTGCAGTCATTGCCCTGTGTAATTAATGAACCAAGATAACGGAATGTTTCAACTTGTTCAACAGGATGTTCATGATACGTGATATTGATTTTGATCTTTCATATTTTATAATATTAATAATATAAGAAGCAAAAAAGTGAATTAACAACGCTAGTAAGTTCATTACGAGAAAGTTCATATTTTAGTGCAATTGGAGAATTACTTGGCGTTAATTTACAAATACGGATCAACATTACTTTTGTATTTACATTGAAAACAGAGAACCTTGTAGGCTACTACGACTGCTATAGAAATTATAAATGATGTATCCCTAATGAAAAAGTGATGTAAACAAATATATTAAGATCAGGCGACGTTTTGAATAGGCACATAATGTAGTGAGAACCCGCCAAAGTGAGAAAGAACTCGACGTCGAACTGTCTGTGTGTGCGTTGTAATGTATCTATGAGTATTTAGGATAGAAATTATTTACCAATATTTCTGTTCACAATAAATTCCCGCATAGCCAAGTTGGCAAAAGCACGTGAAGGTTTTATCTCTGGCAACGCATGTTCCTCCATTTCGACATGGCGTGGCACGCAGGGGTCATCTACAATTAGGAATAATTGCATAACGGTATGCTGGTTAAAATAAAAGAAAACCAGCGAGATCCCTCTCCGACATATATCCTTGTCTCAAAATACACAGAAAACCGAGATAATCCTTATTCGTTTTATGTCCTCTGCAAAAAGAGTTATGGAGATATTTAATCGCCACAAATTTGAGAATTCGGGCTATTTCGGAGAGCAGTCTATGGCTTCAATTCATCCGTTTCATATCCACTCATTCGATCCTTTATATCCTATGACTCCAGTAAATTCACTGATCTGCTATATCATATTAGTGAGTAGGCCTACCAGTGGCGTAGCAAGATTTCCGCAAGAGCGTTTGGTTTTGTTCGTGACCAAACAAGAAAAAAGTCCTCAACGTACCAGCCAAGGGTATTTTCAACCCCAAAACCGCGTCCAAAAATAAAAAATTTATGAAAACACGTTAAAAATTTTCCGTCGACGGCCAAAGCTTACAAGGCCAACATCGATAAGCACTGTTGCTGCCAATGATGCAGCAGCTTGGTCAGGTATACCATACCTGTCCGATTCTTTTGCTAGGTTCAGAAGAGGTAATCGCATTTGATTTGATCTTACTTTTTCACTGCAACAGAGTTCAGCATCGCTATCAGAAAATACCTCACAGTTGCTTTCTTAATCACTCCCTTCACTGTCATTGGCTTTGTCTTCACCAAGATCTAATATTTATTATCACCATCCGATGTTTTCTTTACTCTTTTAGCTTTGTCTTCTTCATTATGCGTTCGTTGCATCCTTTTCCATAACCGCTTAGTTGATTCAACGTCTAACCTTCCAATAAGCATTTTCCTTGAATTTCTTTGACCCAACAAGAACAACTGTTCCTGTTGTGGGACTTTCAAATGTCTAGGTCACCTGCAAGATGTGCTGATTTGTTTCGTTGATTCGTCATAGCAAATGACACAATTGCATGCTGCAATGTCAAACAAAGAGTTCAAGCTAGTCAAGTAGTTGGCTTGACGTGTTGAGCTTGACTTAGAACGACATAGTTCTTAGCCAGTGGAAATTAGTGTTTCGACACATTTCAAGACAGACGGAGAGTGAAGTTTTGGAATAGAGGCCTTGTTCCAGAGATTGGTGATAGCCTCTGGCACAGCTATTTTATTGTCTTTGTATCATTAGTTTTTGTTTTGATGTGCAAGAAGTGCTGTCCAACTTGTGCATTTGTCGGAATCATATTGAAAGGAAGTCCTGCGGCATTGCCGAATATAGCATGCCGGGTAATGTTTCTTGTTTTCATGTCGAAACCACACTTTCCAAAATTTATAGAATCAATTATTAAACAGCGTACAGTTAAAACAAAGAGGCAATCAAATTACAGTCGAAAGTTAGGCAGATATTCAAAATTGTGTGCGAAAAATAGGGAGCAGTAACAAGTCTGTAATCAATGTTAAATGCTGATAAATCTGATAAATGCTACACTTTTTAGGGCCAAAAATAAGGCGTTTGCAATGGTGCAACTACCATTTTATAAGTTGTTTCTTTCTTTAGACTTCAATTCTCAAATAATTACCAAGTTCCGTAAAGAAATTCCTAAATTTGTTATGTTTCAACCCCGCCCTAATGTGTATAGATGATATGGATAAAACGGCCACAGCCACGTTGCAGGAGAAAGAGACGAGAGCAGTGAAATTTTAAGCGGTGAATCTGATGATGGTGTTGTAGCAGTCAGAAACATGAAGCAGCATCCATAATTATGCAAAACTTTGGGCAGATGCAAGATAAGTAATATGGACACTTGTCTTGTAGTGAATGCAGTGCTAAAAGACATGAATAGAAGATACTGCAAAGATCCTGCCAAACTTAGGCGCCAGAGTAGTGTTTCATGACATTAACAGGTTTATAATCATGCTGCCCATATTTTTTATTGGTTTTGATGGAAAACGAGATGTAACTTTTGTTGAGATATCTGGTGTACGTAGGAGTATGAAGAAAGAACATCATGCTATTGTGTCGTTTCCAAATTACGTTGATCATGTAGTGCCAGAAACAGGTAAAGCGGATGCCATTGCAAACGAGCTATTATTAATGATTGCTAATACAAATTCAGCAAGTAGGCTACGCTATAGTCAGTTGTTTTTGATGGCACAGTGAATAATGCAAATAATGCAAAGTCCAGAGTAGAGAATGGCACTGCAAGACTATTGCAATGGCTGGTTTGCTTGTTGTATACTAATGAACTACCATTTCGAAAGTACATTTCTTCTATTGATGGAGGATATACTAGAGGTCCAGCTAGCACTAGTGGTGCAATTGTGAGTGTTCTAGATTATGATCCCAATGATTTACCAAATACAAAGTTTAAAGCCATTCTAGGAAAAGTGGTTGAGGTAATTGATGAGGTTAAGAAGGATCTAAGTAGGCCTACAGATCAAATATATCATCTTCAAGCATGCTTAGCAGTGCATCAATGTTATGCAGATAATGTTGAAATTACGTCTTTATAGAACACAATGCCTGGAAATTTAAGTCATGCAAGGTAGCTGACAAAAGCACACAGAAATTTGAGATTGTACATGTCAAAGTCTCAAAGGAGTCTTGTTCCTCATACCTGTAGAAAATTGTACACCTTATCGTTAATGTTTATGCCCCTTCATGGTTCAACATCAAGAGTTACCTTTCTTATGCTGATGGAGAAAAAAACGCTTTCTACTTGCTGAAACAGTGTCATGAGCTTGGAGCAGAAGATCAGAAAATATTGGAACCTGTGTTGCTGAACAATAACTTTGCCCATGCCGAAAACGTTTTTTTTTCTGGTGTATGTGACAATGATGATACCATACGACATTTCTGTTGTGGCAAAATAATTAATTTGAGAAGTAATTCATCTGGCTCTTCCGTGCGTGTTTTTGATAAGTCAACCATCAAGCTTGACGCCAATGCTGTGACGAACGTTGATATGATTGACTGGAATACAGCTGAGCTCGCACCACCAGCTATCAACTAATAGCTATTGACAATGAAAGTCTTCAAGACCATCAGGTTGATTTCATTTCTGGTACCCTGCCACTCTCAGGCAGTCGAATGTGCTGCTACGGATATCTCTGCAGCAAGCTTTATAGTTTATGAACATGAATCCCGACATGAGGTGATTTTACAGTGTACTGCATCCAGAAAAGAACTGCTATTTTTGGCTATAAATCAGACTTTCTGTAAAGTATGTATTTTATTTCTATAATTATATACCTTTTGTGAACTGTCAATAGCTAAAACTTCAATTTTTATGTTAAATTTAGGCTTCAGATCTGAAATTTGCATCATGATAAAGTGTTGCTGGATTTATAATAATGCAGTCAATTGCTTCTAATGGGTACATCTTTGATGCAAAGTTGCGGGTACAAGACAACTGCTGATTTAAAAGTTTTTGTGCTTTTTATAACAAGTAGCACCCATAGCAACTTTCTGCATCCGATCCGATTCATCAACTCCGAAAAAAATGTTTATGACCCACCCTAATATATACACACGTATATATATGTATATATGTATATCTATATATAATCTGATTCGGTCTAGACGAGAGCTGAAGAGTACTGTATATATTTATCCGTCACCGGACACTTTTTTGTGTATATAGGCCTATGTATATATAGAGTGTTTAGGACCCATAAAGTGTATAAACAGTCAAGTGCTCTAAAAATGTCCATATCACTACACGACAGGTATAGTACTTTCAGAGCTCTCCGTTTCAATGCCCTCAGGTAGGCAACTGGTGCACATTACACGATACGGGTCCAATGCTCTCGTGTAATGTTTACTTCGCGTCTAAGGTTTTGTCAAGGACAATCATGAAAGTTGGAATGGATTCTGCTTATAATATGAAGTTCTACAGCAGTTCTAAACTGACAACAAAACCAATTTTGAGAACATCTCTCTGTCTCAGCAGAAGAGAATCGGACGATGATGCTAAATAGTAATGTATGTATCGTCTCTAACTTAACCTTGCAAATGTCTTCTCCTAAGCAGAAATAGCCATCGTCGCCAAACGCAATGCACTCAGTTCCTGCATCGCATGTAGGCGATGAACAAGGATCCGCTAACAATAACGAGAGCAACATCAAATTTGTTATATTTCAACGAACTCAATTCAGAGTTTCGGTTCTCTTAGGTACTTCCTGATCAAATTTTCTGTTCAAATTTACATTGACTTTTAACGACGTTTTAAAAACTAAAATCAATTTTACATCTTCATGACAACGTTTGTTTTAGGGCGGCTGAACAAACTTCATCGCTGCAAATAATTTTTCTTTTCTCTTTTTATCATGAAGAGGTAAGATTATGAAAGTAACGAAACAGTGAGAAAATAGCGACGAGTTAACAGCGATTGAATGCAAGACAGAAATTTCTACGAATCGGGTTAAAGAAAGAGCTAGTGAACTGAATAGTGAGGGTGCTGGTATGGACGGTGATGCCATATGGAAGGGTGATCTCGACATCGAAGAAAAGGAGAACAAAGCATTTGAAGCATTCGAAATGTGGATTTGACGTATAGAAAAATCAGTTGCACAGAATATATCACAAATGAGTACTTGCTAAAAAGAATAGAAGACAAGCGAATATTTTATGCCGCCAGACCACAGATCTAAACTGCATAATATGTACACCTCAGAGAAAGCGAAATGAAACCGAATATTGCAAGATAGCTTTGGTCCACTCGTTTCTGCTTTATCAAACATAACCAAGAATGTTTCGAAGAAATTTTACTTTGGGTTTGTTGTCCGGATCAGACAAGGACATGGTCCATCTTTTCAAACCTAATGCAGCCCTCATGATTCACACCCAACTCAATCCACAAAGGCTATAGGATCATTTGACCCGACCGAATCGACCGTAGTACATTGCAATTTCTTAAACATTCCTCAGCATCATCATCATCATCATCAGCTCAAAGTCTCCTCCGTAACCGACGAGAGCAATAGCATGTTGAATGATCCTTTTTCAATTTTCCCTGTCTTGTGCCGCATGAATCGTCTCCACCAGATTTAATACCGTCCACTCTCCGATGTCTTCAAACCATCGTCTTCTGGGTCTTCCCGGAAGGCGTGTACTCGCAATTGACCCATCCATTGCAACGCTCCAAATTATCTTCTCTTCCATGCGACTGGCCTAGAGAGACCTGGTGTTGATGGAAAAAAACAACGTTTTTGTTTTGGTGGGATTAGTTGGGTAGACTTAAGCGTACCCTAGCCTTTAATAAAATCTGCCAATGAGCCAATGGTATTTTCAACCCCAAAACGGGTCCAAAATAAAAAATGCATGAAAACACGTTAACAAAGTTTCCGTCGACGGCCAAGCGGGGTTTAACACCTAAACACCCCTTGGCTACGCCACTGTTGAGCACTGAGCAGTCTACTGTAATAATATTAAACTTGCCTACGGCACGGTCAAAAAACAAGTTTTGAATCTTTATTTCCTTTCACTTGTGTAATATTTCCACAAGTCTTTCAATCTGAACTTAAGACATTCCTATTCCAAAAGTCATTTCCTCCGCAGCTATAACAACCCGTCCCGCCGCCTTATGAATATACCGACCTTTGCTTGGCCGACAATCCACTTTGTCTATGGCCATTTCAAGAAAGATTAGACGCCTAAGAGAATGCAGCTACTATTGCACTATTTCCAAAGCGCTATATAAATTCATGAGATTCTATTTACTTACTTCGTAAAGACTTTATTTCTAATTATTTAGCATTTCAACGGCATTGCTCTGACCGTTAAACTTCTTAAGGTCAGAACCGTTCCTTAAACCAAAATGAAAATTACAGCAGTTAAATAATTTCAATACTTTAATTCCATTTAAATCAACCTCGATCAGCGTCTAAAACAAAAGTAATACGAAATGAAAATGTTTACGTGGCGTTGGTTAGACCGAAGAGACAGAACAGAACGCCAGCGAACAACCAGATATGTGTAGTCATGTTCTTCCAACTAATTGAAAACGAGATCTATATGCTATGAAGAAAAACGATGCAGATATGCTAGCTATTCGCCACACCATGTCTGGCAACAGAGTATTCTAAAGCCTTCTAAACAATTTAGAAGGCTTTAGGAAATTAGGTTACGCTGTTGCCAGGCGTCGATAACTTATTCCAGTAATGTCAAACTGATGCAACGAGATTCTTTTGCCAAGACGAATATATCGACCGGAATTGATTGCCTTCCGTGCAACTCAACAGATGGAATTGTCTTGAATATTTAAGAACTGTCGGATCAATTTAAGGGAGGAATTTTTCCTAAGATGAAGATTAATTAAGCCTACTGCATGAGAATAAATTATATTTTTTTCGATGAGTATCAAGTAGTGGCGGGCGGGCGTTCTACGTTGAGAAATTGTAATCAGTGTCAGGCTTAACCCCTTAACCGTGTATTTAACTGTAACTCAATGTAAAATGGACAGATATATCCGGGATCCCCAGTTAAGAGGTTAATAGAAAATGCACAGCCCAGTTAAACAATATGCAAAGGATTATATTATCAGGATCGATTTAGACTTGCGAGCAGACTCTTTATGTGTGAATTTCTGACACAGTGATACGGGAGACGAGATGAATATCATGAAGTCGTGGAGTCGATTCCCTCCCGGCATTAAAAAAGTTGTCTGGATATGCAAAGAATTACATAGTTAGCTACTAAATATTATACAGTATAAGAAAAGCTTTTTCCACCGAACATTTTGTGTCCAAATTTTGAATTCGCTTTCTTCGCATTTCGTAGCAGTCATCAATGAATAAATCTACTCATTTCATACGTCCCTTGGGTTAGCACCGTGAGAAGGTTCTGATTAACATTTTTGTCATGAAATTGCGGCTGTATTAATCCTATGATAGCTCTGGAGATAAATTGGACTTAATTGAAAATTGGACGAATATGACGAATGAATCTGCTCTAAAATTATATAAAATAGGCCAAAAGCGTTAGTATTATGGCTAAGAATTATGATAGCAATATGAGATGCATATTAAACGATGCGCATGCATAATTTTGACTGGGCTTTCAGTCGCATATCGTGATGAACTCCTGCGTCTCTATTAAACAACAGAACATCTTCAACTAGTGATCGCAATCTTTCCACTCTGCTAGATTTTACAGTCAATGAATTTTTAATTTTTGATGATTAAACTTACATTTTCTACATTAGTGTAGAAAGCAATGTTGTAGCCACGGGGAAGGGCAAGGGACCGGGCCCTATTTTGGCTGAGACCGGTCTTGAGATTTGCGCCAAATCGTTTAGAAATTTGGGGGGCTGGTAAGCACGATCGAAGAGAATACGTGAATGTGCGAAAATTGTGCTTTCCTGTCTGACCGAACACCTTTCAAATAACTCGCTATATAACACTCGTCAGTCTGCCTACACTACACATCATTCAACAGAAACCGTCCTCTTCTACATTTATGACAGACTCATAACTGCTTTTGGTCTCCTACAAGTTACAGGCTGTTGCCTCCTTGATCTCTCTGCTGCGTTTGATACCATAGTTCACAAATGTTTGCTTGAGCGACTCTCCCTCTGGTTTGGTATATCTGAAAAAGCTTACCATTGGTTGACATCTATCTCAAATCTTGGTCTTTTCAAGTGTCCTGCCTTAATCAAATTTCTTTATTTCAGAGTGTAGACCATGGAGTACCTCCTGAATCCGTCCTTGGGCTTGTACTGTTCAAACTTTACGCCACACCACTTTCATCTTTAATTAACTCCTCAGATTTAAATCACCCTCTGTGCCGACGACATTCGACTGTTTCTTGTCTTTTCACCTTCTTCATTTAACACGTCTATCATTGAGCTTGAATTAGCCTTTTCATCAATCTCTGTGTGGATGTCATCAAATATTCTTGCTCTGAACCCCTCTAAGACTGAATTTCTTGTAATTGGACTATTCCAACAACTCAAAAATGACAGTGCTAAGCTAATGTTGGCTCCTGACATTACTATAACTCCAACTGCAAAAAATCTCGGATTCAAATTTGATTCTTCTCTAAACTTTGAATAACAAATCTCTCAAATTTCAAAAGCCAGTTATTTTCATACTCGTGACCTTTTTTGCCTACGTCCTTGCCTGGGTACCAATAGCCTACTGCCTCCATAATCGTCATTTCAATAGTCCACTCTAAATTAGATAACTGTAACTCCCTCTACTATAGTTCTTCCAAAGCCTCCACCAATAAATTACAATCAATTAAAAATGCACTGGCTCGTGTTGTTACTATGTCACCAAAGTTCTGCCATATCTGTTGATCTCTTGCTGAGATCATTACACTGGCTTAAAATAACTGAACGTATCCGATATTAGATAATAGCACTTACATAGAACTCACTTCAGTCATCAAAACCTGTCTACCTTAGGACACTATTAACCCCTCAGCCTCCTCGATTCACACGATCGTCATTTCGTCTTAACCAGACTGAGCCACAGCAACGTGTATCCGAGAACAGCTAGTTGTCAATATAATATGATAGAGTATTACATGGAGTACCTAGGCTATGTCATCGCGATTGACACCATTGAGGCATTAGTAAGTAAGTAAAATCTAATGGATTTATAAAACGCTTTGGAAAGCAGCACAAGAGTAGCTGCTTATTCTTAGGCGCTTAGCCTATCTTGAAATCGTTAAGGAAAGATGAATGATCAACCATGCAACGGTCAATATATCCGAAGATCAGTGAGACTAGGTTGTTAGAGCTATGGAGGAAATGATTTTAGAACAATGAAGGATTTCAGCTTAGATCTGAAGACATGAGGAGATAATGCAGGAATTATGCGAAATAAAGATACAGAATTTGATTTGCAAGTGTCTAAGGCTGCGGAGGGAAACTGGGATAGAGTTCCAAAGTTCAGTCGCGGCGTATAAAAAGGCACGGTTGCAGATTTTCAGGGGCGACTGATTAGGCGGGCGTGAAAGAGTGAGAGGCCTCGCTGGCGGCTTTCTTACATCTGGCGGGCCAAAAATTGCCAGCGGACCGTGGTTTTGGAACTTCTGTTCTAGATTGTTTATTTAAATTTATCTATTAAAACATCGTATTTCTCTTATCAATTGCTTTTCATTGTCAGTGTTTATTCTAGCCACCTAGACATTGGGGGAGTTTAATTTTAATTTTAAATTTTTTTTTTTGGGGGGAGGAGACATCGGGGAGGTCATACTACTTGCCAAAATGTCAACTTGGGGGGGGGATTCCCCCAGAGAAGGTCTAGAATAAACACTGTTTCATTGTCTTATCAATTGTTCAAGAAATATAAAAGCAACGTATTTCGAAGACGCGATCCGAACGCAATCTGTGAATTGTCAATTCTTGTGCTGGATGATGTTTGCTAGTCAAGCGCGATCGTCTCAATCTGCTTCGGTTGTCGTTTTCTTGGCGCTCTTCTGAAAATGATAACTGCTTGAATTATTATTGTTAGTTGATCGACTCAGTAGTCGTCGATAGAAGACGTTGTATATTCCGTACATTGGGTACAGTTTGAAGTCTTCTTCCCTTTCATGTTCATCATCATCGTCGTCGTCGTTATCACCGTCTTTCTGGTTGCTGGGAAAAACGCTTCGTTTGCCAAATCTACGCAGAAACATAGTCGTTTGTCTGATCAGACCAAAGAAGTCGAAATTCAAATAAAGTAATATATTAACCATTTAATTCTTCTATGCTTTTTGGAAAAATATAAATAGAAGACTTCTACGATAGCCAAATCAATACATTAATGCTGCAAAGTGTTTTAGTGTAGCGCAATACAAACATAGTTATTTCTTCGATATCTCCTATGTGAGAGAGAATATCGCTGCTATAGCTGGACTTACGGTTTTGCAACGTATGGCTATCGCTTCCAGATTTTGCATGCTTTCACTCCGCTAATTCTTACACGTATGTTGGTGATTGACGTCAATTGGCCGTCTAGGGATGAGAACCTGGACAATGAGGAAGGCAGAAGAAGCTAATAGCTAACCTTCGAGGATAAATGCCCCTGAAAAGCCATTGCAGATTCTATGGACTGCCAATACGACCAACGAAAGGCATTGTCGACAAAACTCGGAGACAAACCGGAACTACAGAACCAAGTTACAAAACAGGAAAGCTCAGCTACTTCGGTCACGTCCTCCGACAAGAGAAACCGAGCATTGAGCAAGCAGTCATGACTCGTGACATGATTAGCGTCAGGAATAAGAAGAAAAGGCAGACCCGCAATTGCCTGGATTGACAATGTGTCTGAAAGGGCGAACATCAAGGGCTTAATTAAATCCGATGAGCGCAATCAAAGAGAGGAAATCTTGGAGAAAATTTACTTGCCCACCACTGTGGTCAACCTTTATCTTTGAAGAAGACCTAGATGTAGATACAGCTCATGCCTAAGATATCTCCTACATAGAAGCAATTTTTCCATTTTTGCCATACATTTCGACATTTGTTCTCATTATCGCAATGATTAGTTTAATCCAGATCAGCCGAGTAATTATTTTCTCAATAGTTATTAGATTAGATTGTAAGATTATCCTTGGAAATTTACTTTATGTATTGTTTTCAACAACAGATTCTCTAGAATGACGGCGCCATTTTGTCTACAGTGAACAAAGATCTTGCGGACGAGACATTGGCACAACCGCTTATTAATCCGCCACAAAATACTAACATTTGCTTGACTGTTCACTTTATCAGCTAATTTAGGCAGTATAGCAATTATTGCAATGTGTGTGTTGTGTTTGTTTATAGACGCGTCCGTATCAAAGACGATGGGCATCTATGTGTGTTTGTATGTGTGTTTGGCTCATCCTTTCTCAACCAGGGCTTGCCACTGGCTATGGCGGAGTTAGCAATTGCAATAATGACAGGAGCTTTCGAAATAATTTCCTGAATAAAACGAATGACGTCATAAAAATATAGCCTCAACAGTGCTACCCTGTCTATGACGTCATCTCACGAGAGCAGCGTCGACGCGTTAAATAGTCATCTGCTGACGTCATGAATTCAACTTTCAAGTTCTCAGAGTAGATTAGACCAAATTGCAAATTGAGCCAATGAAAGTTTCGAAAATTTGGGAAATTTTTAAGATATTGCTCACTTTATTATTTTTATTATTAGTCCAGCGTGCAATCAATCAGCTATCATCTGGAAAAGCCCCTAGCATTGACGGAATTCCAGTTTGAGACTCGCAAGCATGGAAGCACAACGGTACTCACTCAACTGACTGAGCTATTCGACAAGAACTGGACAGAGGGGAAGTTCCGCAGGACTTCAAGAACACTCTCACCGTTCACATCTTGCAAGTGTAAAGATGACCGCTCTTCCTGCGATAATTAATCATTGTGGCATCGCGCTACTCTCCTTCGCTGGAAAGGTACTCGCCAGTGTTTAATCTAGGCCGTTTCTCGGGGGGAGGGGAATTGCCCCTTCCCCCGGAAATTTCAAATTCCCCTCCCGGAAATTTTGGCATACTACATGGACTAACAGCAGTCTCCTAGCTGAATTTCCCCCGGCTTTGTCAGCTTCTCCCCGGCTTTGTCAGCTTTCCCCCCCCCCGGGGTCGAAGAGTCTAGATTAAGCACTGGTACTCGTTCGTGTCCTGCGAGATCGTCTGTTCGACCGTGTACTTGTATCTGATGTTCTCTCCGAGTGCCAATGTGGGTTCCGCGCTGGACGAAGCACAACTGACATGATATGCACCCTGCGACAGATGCCGGAGAAGTGCAGAGAGCAACACCTGCACCTCTATATGGTCTTTATGGATCTAACAAAAGCATTTGACTCCATCGACAGGGAAGCCCTGTGGCGTATCCTACACAGGATCGGTTGCCCTATCAACTTCGTCAACATCATAAGCTCTTTCCATGATGAAATGAAAAGCCGAGTCATTTACAATGGAGAACTGTCTGACTTATTTGGAATAACATCCGTTACCAAACAAGGCTTCTTACTACGCCCTTGTTCTTCTGCATCTTCTTCTCAATGATGTTGTTAGTAGCAATCATAGACTGAAACCTCGTAATTCCTATTCGCTTTCGCGCTGACGGCAATGTTTTCAACCTACAGAGATTACAGGCGCACACAAAGACGTTTTCAGCCGTTGTACGAGATCTCTCGTACGACGATGACTGTGCTCTGCTGGCTCACGATCAATCAAGCGCTCAGACGTTGTTCGACAAGTTCAGAACAACACTTTGGCCTCTCTGTAAACCTGAAAAAGACGGAGATCATGGCACAACTGAACGCAATGTCTGTGCATCTGCCTCTAGTCATCCACGCTAATGGTATAGACTTACCAGCGACGGACAGATTCTGCTACCTAGGAAGCGTCATCTCTGCATTATGCTACCCTTGATGACGACGTCAACACCCGTTTGGCCAAAGCGGACCTCGCTTTCCGCTTCCTTTGCAGACGGCTCTGGAAGAACCATGACGTCCTGTTTGACGTCAAAGTAGTCGTGAAGCAGCCGCCATATCAAATCTTACTATGCGGCTGAGAGACATGGACTACCGTTAACACATTCTGAAGCATGAACAATTTCACATGCGCTTTCTGAGACTCATTGCTCGTATGCCAAAACGAGATTGTGTCCCAAACACTGCAGTTCTGCAGACCTGCTGCACCACGGCGATTGAGGCCTTCCTCCTGGCTGCCCAAATTCAGGTGGACTGGTCACGTCATTCGTATGGACGACACCAGAATTCCAAGGATGGCCTTCTTCGACTGCCAGATGGAAGAAGGATGCTCGATTGATCGGAAGACCCAGGAAACGATTCAAAGACACGTTGAAATACAACCTCGAAGTCTGTTCAATTCCTTCGGATCATCTCGAGTTGCTCGTACAAGATAGGACAAACGTTACGACAAGTTCTACTGGGTATGGATTTAGATACTTCTTTTAGACAATTCCAGATGTCATTTAGTCAGGCAGGAAACGCATTTAAAAATTGAAATAATAATAATAATATATAATAATATAACAAGGTTTAAAGTGGTTCAGTAGGGACTGCCCGGTGTGAGAACCACTGTGAATATATTATATATTATAGTCATCTTATAGTCATCTTCCGAAAACACTAACCTTGGTCTTCCAAGGATCGTGTAGTACTCAGAAAGTTCTGCCAGGTATTTGTTCAGCTCTGCGGCCGACTTGAACTGCTCCGGTCTGGCTGGGGACCGTTGCCAATGCTGCTGTCCACAACGACGACGACGACGGCGACACACAGCAGGGCTCTGGGCAGAAGACGCGCTGACAACATCTCTCGAGATCTCAGGCGATCAAGACACCAGCTAAACAATCGAAAATTAGAAAATCCGTAATTAATCATTATAGGCCGCATTTTGAAGCCAAAATCTAATTGATATAATCAGGGGCGGTTCCACGTTGGGGGATGACTGGGAATGCATCCCCCACTGGGCCCCGGCCCACTAAAAATACGTCTTCAAAGGAAGATGATCGTCTAAACGGATTAGCCTTGACGTATATCCACAAAGACATGGACATGGACAGATCCATAGACAATACCATCAACAAATTCGCTTCTAGCAATAGAAAACTCGATTTTGCACTATGACTTTGTACAACCAGACTAAAATGGCTTTTATACATTGTCAATTCTGAACATTATATTTTATAAATCAAATCTTCAGTTTTCTTCTAGACCATTTATATATCATTCCTTTGACAGTTGGCGCGATCTTCCTAGAAATTCATTGCATCCCCCACCAAGAGTTCTTGGAACCGCCACTGAATATAATCAAATCTAGAAAAGAATACAAAGCAAGAATTCGGAACACTCTTACATCAAGTTATTGCAAAAACATCCAACTACATCCATTTGAGTTGCATAATAAGGATTCTTAGTCATTACATCCGATCCATTCAACACATTAGTATTAAATGCTGATTAATGTCACAGTAACGTCAACGTCATAAGCTATTCTTATTCTCTTTACATTGTTTTTTCTTAGATCCACTATCCTATGTCTATATATCTTGTCAGAAATCCACCAATTTCCTTCTTCTCTTTCCCATGCGCCTAAGTGACGGGTATCTTTACAGATAAATAAATCTTCCTGTCGGGTGTAGGTATGCTCTGTCGTCGGGCACGCAGAATAACCCTTCGTACGATTCCTGGCTCCTCGTTGCGTACTTTTACTCGAGTAATAAATCGGCGTATACAGACGTGCCCCCCCACGTAACACGACGCCACCTGGCGACGAAAACTGAAAGCTGTCGTACGTTAGCATAAAAATTGACTGAAACACGCTAAGTTCGTTTTTGGCATGAAGAATGCATCTCATGACGCCCGTGCGAAAGGGAAGCTCTCCAAGTGACGCACATACGCGCGCGCACACACACACACACACACACACATGTGGGTCTTTGCCCATTAAGTCGACGTTAGCTGGCTCCTCCGTGACGTCTATAGATTCAAATATCTTGGCAGCAAAATAAGATGTCCTCATTACGTGACGCTTTCAATCCACAGCCGCCGTTTCTAAGACTTTGTATGCGCCAGAAATGACAATGCGATTGCCAGCTAGACATCTTTCACCAGAATCTTCATAGGTCGGTTATTAGACCCCCAAAAAACCTCATCAAATTCTCTAGTTGATTGTCTGGCAAAAAGATGCGAACACCGGCTGTCAGTGATTTTGTTAAAATCATGCTGTGGTAAATAAATAATAATTTATGATAACGATTAATTTTTCGGAGAGTTAAAAATAAGAGATACTGTAGGAACAGATGAAAGTGAAAATGTAAATTTCGACATCTCGATATAATGCAGCAATGCATTATATTATTGACGAATAGTAAACAACCAGGATTAGGCTAATCATGAAAATCTGCACAGCGCTCAGGCGTGTAGTCTGATAAAAAGATCTTACTGACATTGATCGCCTCTTCACACACACACACACACACACACAAACACAAACACATACACATATGTACATAGGGGTCGTCCATAAATTACGCCACGTGAATTTGGCACTTTTTGACCCCCCTACGTAACGCGACGTCACAAAACGTCGGGCCCCTAAAATATGACGTCACAACGGGCCGACCCCCACTTTCGTCTTCCGAAAAGTCTTGACAAGCAAAAAAGGCCATCCTTGTATTTTTCCTCTCGAGAAACCCTGACAATCAAAAAATAGGTCATAATTGTATTTTCTTCAAAATCCCTGACAAGCAAAAAAGGTCAGACAAGACAAGCAAAAAAGGTCAAAGGTCATGACCTAAATTTTTTTGGCGTGACGTCACATCTACGGACCCCCCTCGTCACACTTCGTCACAAATGGCCGGACCCCCTAACCGCGTTACGTAATTTATATACGGCCCCATGAGGTCTATATATATATAAAGGTCTATATATATATAAGGTCTATATATATATAAGGTCTATATATATATATATATATATATATATATATATATATATATATGTATATATATATATATGTGTCTATATATATGTGTGTGTGTATAAGGTCTATATATATATAATTGTTGTTGTCATCGTCGTCGTCGTCGTTCAAAGTGACATTAACTATATTTTAAAACTTTTAGGGAGATTAAGAATGTTCTCGAGCAAGATGTCAACTGAGGATAACAATAAGAAAAGGTAGCGTTTTCGTGCAGTCCATTTAATACTTGGTATTTTCTTGATAAGTTCTTGGAAACTCGGTCCATCTTTAAACGCATAACACAGTTACAGATCCAAAAGCTCACGTCATTCGCCTCAGATTCCCTATTTAATTGAAGGATGAAGAGCTTTTTGTTAATTTTCAAATGGTCGACGTTAACGATGAACATCATCGATACCAACTTTAAATGTTATATGAACAACATAAAGTATCTCTATTATAACAGGTTTTATGTTAATATACGTAAAACAGAGTATGTGCCAGATTTAAACAATGTTTGCTCATTATTGTCTGATAGACAAGAGCTTATAATAATAATATTAATAATAATAATAATAATAATAATAATAATAATAATAATAATAATAATAATAATAATAATAATAATAATAATAATAATAATAATAATAATAATAATAATAATGGAATCGGTAGGTGGCAGCGTGGCAGTTGATATTCCGTTGAGTCGTGGATTTTTATCTATTTATTTCGAATTGCGACCTTTATTCTCATTCAGTAAACGTATACTATCGGAGATTTTCGTTTGTCGCACCTGCCTACCAGTACACTGTCGTAATTTTCGGTCGGGATTTCGTAAATTTAGCGTGAAATCTTTGCAACTTCACCGTTAAAAATGGCCGCAATTCGTAAACATTCTGTGGACGTCGACGTCGTCGTCGTCGTCGTCTCCAGTTAGACGTCTCCCGTCGCTAAATGTCTTTGCCTTCGGACCAACCGTGAAACTTCGCAGACGTTAAAAAAGCGAAGGGCATTTGCAGTGAAAGTTAGGCAACTACACAATTGATGGTCTAATTCATAGACATGGTCCACGCAACAGTCCTTGCCCAGGGTCACACAGAGAGCCAGAGTCCATCTTACATTCCTCCGTCGACCAACGTAAGAACGCGGAACTTTCCAACCGACCAGATTCAGGTGAGATCGCTGATCAGAAAGTAGACAACGCCGAAAGCTCGACTGACAGCACTCTGCTGTCACATCCGTGCGTTTCAGGTCGACTCTTTAGGCACATACCAGCAAGCGCACGTCCTTCTGTGAGTGAGGCATTAAGCAAACTTTTAGATGACATCGTGGCCCACCCAGACAACTGCAATCTGTGGTCGAAACTTTTACATTTTGGCGAATACATCCTCCCCGTACCTAAGAGAGGCGGTAAAAGACAGCTTCTGTCAACTCGAATTAAGAAAAATGTTACTGTATTCTCAGAAACTTCGTTTTTCCAATGATTTCATCCTTCAGGTCATTTTGACACTTCTCGAAGAGTCTTTTCAAGGGATGAAAAAACTGCAGCTGCCGTGTCTGCAAAGTTGGAAGAGGGCAATATTCGTGCT